>LR753327.1:1122683-1140266 GCA_902729485.2 Mus minutoides | reverse complement strand
TTCTATTACAAGGTAAACACAGCTGACAGACATCAAACTAGTTGAAAGAAACAAAAAAAGTCTTACAATAAACATATAAATTTGAAAGAGACATGTTACAACAGAGTCCAGTGTGTTAGGAAGATAATTAGAAAATACCTGTAAAACATATATTCTAAAAAGAACTGGGAAATCTAGGAGAAACAAATAAATATACAAACACATCTAACCTACCAAAGTAAATCAAGAAGATATTCAACCTACTATGGGCAAGTCCTTGGAGGCATTTTCTTCATTAATGGGTGATGTGATGGGGGGTATCCTACTGTAGATAGTGCCATCCTTGGGCATGTGGTCTTTGTTTATGTAAGAAAGCATAATGAGCAAGCCATGTAAAACACGACAGTAAGCAGCACTGCTTCGTTGTCTCTGCTTTATCTTCTGCCATACTTAAATCCTTGTTGACCCTAATTAGGACATGTAAGTCCAATAAACCCTTTCCTCTGTAAGATGTTTTTGGCTAGTGTTTTATTACAGTAACAAGAAGCAAACCACAAACCCAGACAGAAATTGGTATGGGGTACTGCTGTGATAGTCCTGACCATGTTGTATTTCGTTTGGGGGTAGAGGGGGTTTCTGGAAGATTTTTTTTTTTAGAACTTTGTGATATAAAAGGTTGTTGAATTAGATGGTTTGTGGGAGCTTGAAAGATAAGAACGCTGAAAGCAATGCAAGTGATGGAGGCTTGACTTATGAAGTTTATAAAGGAAAGTCCTTCAAAGAATGTATTGGGACTATTTGTGTGGAGTTGTGGATGAAAAATCTGTGGAAGTAAAACCTTTGCTTCATTATGAAATTAGATGCTAGTCATCTTTGTTGAAGAATCAGCTGTGATTAAGAGTTCAGAATCATTAAGGTAAAATCTTCTGGGGAGTATTTCCTCAGGGTGAGAACACAGAAAGTATAGTCCAGTGTAGTCATGGCTACATCTTATACTGGGAGCCAAAAGTGGTAGTAAGAGGTTCCCAATGATGCTGGTTTTGGTAGCATAGATACTTCATGAATGAAGTCATGGAGAAAAGCTGAGGCTTGGCACCATGTGGCAAGGTCAAAGTCCCTGAAGAGAGGTCAGAAGGCCATTGGTAAAAGGGAAGCCTAGGTCGCAGTCGATACTACAAGACTTAAGGATACTGTAAATGCCAAGACTGGGATGACAACCAAGAACAATAGCAGGTGTGGAGAGGCACTGGTAGGTATGAGCCTGGGTGACAGATGCTAGAGCTGGAGTGATGGGGCTACCTAAGCCCTTTAGAAGCAAGAAGACCGTGAGTAAGTCCCAGACATGAGACATTGCTAGACTTGGGTTTTACTTAAGGATTAAGTATGACTGCACTGATTATTCCCTTTAGGACTCAAAAAGTATTTAACTTGTTTTTGTTACAGGAACTTACAGTTAAGAACTTTGGGGTTTTTTTGTTTTGTTTTGTTTTAACTTTGGACTTTAAAGTGTTTAAAATTTTAAAGGCTGTAGGACTTTTAAAATTATAGTATGTTTTGTACTATAATGTTAATATGAGAACTGGAGGATAAATGAGAAGTGAGAGTTTATGATTTAGTAGTTATGTGTTAGAGTGTCAATTTGGCAAGGGTTCAATTGTGCCAGTTAGTTTTTGTCAATTTAACATAAACAAGTCACCTAGGAAAACATCAATTGAGGAATTGCTTCCATCAGATTGGTCTGTGGGCATATCTGTAAGAAATGATCTTGATTGATGGCTGATGATAAATGGTCCAGCCCACTTTGAATAGGTACCACCCCTGGGCAGGTAGTCCTGGGTTGCTTAAGAAACCAGGTTGACCAAGTCATGAGGGAGCAAGACAGTAATCAGTATTCCTCCCTGGTCTCTGCATCACTCTCTGCCTCCAGGTTCCTGCTCAATGATCTACCCACCAATCCTGATCATGGTGTCTAAGCCATATGAAATAAACTTTCCTTCCCAAGTGGCATTTGGTCACTGTTTCACCACAGCAACAGAGAAGCAAACCAGGACAGGACTCTAAATCCTACCATAATATGCTTTGAAACTCATGCTTAACTGTTCACAATAGCCAGGAAATTGAACCATGCTAAATGTCTAGTAATAGATTGATGGATAGAGAAAATGTGATATCTATATCTATATCTACACACACACACACACACACACACACACACACACACACACACACATTCAACAATAAAAAAGTAAAATCATAGTGTTAAGTGAAATAAGCCAGACTCAGAAAGATAAATAAGGGACCATGAGGGAAGAAATCACAAGTAAGGGGTGGGAAGTGGATAAACTAATGGAATACATACAACATGTACTCAGAGGGGGGCTAATAGTGGGGTAAAATGGACCAGTAAGAGAAGGTCAGTCTTTTGAGTTCTTGGCCAGAGAAGTCCAAGATAAACCCAGAATATTACAGTTGCTCTTGGTTGCCTTCTAAGAGTGAAGGAGAATACCTATTGCTGAATAGGGATTCTATATACTTTGGATGTAGAACCTAGAGGATCTGAACTCAATCTGACCTGAAAGCTTCTTCCCTGAAGACTGGCTTCCATGGTACCAGAAGAGGCCATGCAAGTAACTAAGGTAGAGAGGTCACTAATAGTCCTACCCAGCTATAACTCCAATGAACCACAACCAGACCAGCATAGCACATCAACCTTAAGGATTTTGCACAACAAAATATGTGCAAAAATGCCATAATAAAATCAATACTTTGTATGCTAACTTAAGAAACTAAGTTTTTCTAAATAGAAACAAATGAAAAAATAATTTCTCTATGGTAACACCAGATGGATAGCTGTAAAATTGACAAATATATATCTGAAAAATACACATCAACTCAGTGAAAAGGAATGTTTCTTAGGTCTAGTCTCATGAAAGGAAAGCAATAGTCTTTACTTAAGCTATAAATGGATTATATGTCAATGTTATACATTACAAAATACCAAAAGATCTAAATCAATGAAAATGTGACATATGCAAAAGAGTAGACTGAGAAAGTATGCTCATTTGTACATATAAAACCAGGGAATCGCATGATATCTATATGCAGTGTCATGACAAACCTCTCTTATTTCAGATAATCTCTAACAGATAATCTCTTACCAAACATCCACTCTTAATGTGGGATCAGTTTCTGTTGCTGTGATAAAATATCCCAACAAAAAGCAACCCTGCTCACAATTTTAGGCCATGGCTTATCATTGTGAGGAAATTGAAGCAGGAACTTCAAACATCTAGCCAAATCACATCTACAGTCAAAAGTTGTACTCCACTTAAATTCTCCACTCTTACACAGTTCACCTAGGGAATGATGCCACCCACAGTGAGCTGGGTCTTCCCACATCAATTAAATTACTTAATTCAGACAATTCTACACAGGCATGCTTACAGACCAAGAGTTTGTGCTGTCCAACAACTCCTGAGCATGTGGCCTACCCTGAACTGTGGTTAAAATATGCAGTGAGACTCCATACCACCCCCTCTCAGCACTGGGACCCCATTTGGCTTGAACCTGTGTAGGCCCTGTGGATACTGACACATTGTCCCAAATGATTCTAGGTTGTTTCATGTCAATAATGAAAATGAGCCATGACAATGTGTTTCAGGCACTTTACTTCTTTCCTCAGCATTCTCTACATTCAGACCATATGCAAGCTTTACTCCAGTTTCTTGTAAGCTTCAAATTCAGGAAACTGGACATCAAAAGAAACAATAAATCACATACTACTGAAGATAATGAACATGACAAACATGCACAAATACCAAAGAAATTCAATATGCAGAAAATGGTAATCTGTCTCTCCATTTTAGGAGACAGGTAAGTTAAAATTATATACCCTGGAGATCTGTGTTATTTCAACTTTTAAAAACTGAAGAACTGAATTTTAAGGAATCTATGACTTAAGCATATCATACACTCCCACTCACACTAATAGCATTCATCTACTAATCATTAAATGTACCATGCTTTATGTAAATGGTCATTAAGGATTATTATAGGATAATCACGTGACAACCCTCTGAGTACATTTCCAGGGGATTGTCTAGATTAGCTTAATCTACAGCTATGCTGATTAGATTAACTGAAGTGGGATAAAATTAGTGGACCAAGCCCTGGACTTGGATCCTCACTGTGTTTTGACATTTATCCCCTTCTGCTTCCTGACTGCAGATGCTATGTGACCAATCAGCTGCCACAAGCTCTAACTGCCATGGCTTCCCTACCAAGACAGACAGAGGAAAATTATGAGCCCAAATAAATCTTTTCTCCCTGGGAAAAAAATGAATCCCAATACTAAAAACAAAGATTTACTAGGCAAAACTAATTCTACATAAATGTGACCAAGACCCAAGAGAAAATACTAACAAAATCAAAATTTCTTTTTGGTACATTTATGTTCTCTCTTTAAGGCAAAATTCAACCTTTACAAAAATAATGTAACAATTATTTAGTAATTATTGTTTATATTTTTTATAGTAGTAAACTTTTATAATTAAATTCATGTTCATTATTGATGATACCCAAAGATTTAACTAATAGTAAGAGATTATAAAGGTTGGGTATGTAGGTCAATGGTAAACAAACTACCTGGCATTTACAGGTCCTAAGATGGATTCTTAGCACTGGAGAAATAAAGGAGTAAAAACCACAAGGGATTTGAGTCATTTACATATTCTCCATTGGTGAAACTTTAAAACAAAAGTAAGCTTACAATTATGTATCCTTGATGCTTGTAATTTTTAACACTATCTATAAGTTGTGTGTGAATACTATTATTATCTGATCATTAGTCATCTGTGATCAAAATACAAAACATTTAAATTAACCTCTCAGTGCATTCTTAAAGAAAAACAGCTGTGATACAAATCTATTTTAAATTTAATCAACTTTAAAGTATTAAAAATGCAACTGCCATAAAATCTTGTTTTCTTTCCAACTACTGAGAAACTAGAGGTGAAGAGTAGGTGGGAGCAATGAGTGGGGGAAAAGTTTGAAGTGGATCCCCCACTCATTGCTTTGTCCCAGCCCCCAACTCCAGCAGGCACTCCCTGAGAGCACAGAGGTCACTTAGACCAGGGAAGCAAGCAGGCTAACTTGAGATCTTCCTTTTACCTTCCATTCCTCCAAGCACAATCCCAGTCTCATCCCCAGTTCTTCTGCAGTGGCCTTTCCTCACTCTCTGACCCCATTCCCAGGGGACTAAGAAGATCCTGGTGGAATGCCCTGCTTCCCTCCCTCCATGTGAAGCCCTTCCACTGCCCCCAGCCTATGTCCATTCCTATGTCTCAGGTTGCAATAAGCAGAAACACCCAGTGTCCACACCTATCAGGACCCCAGAAGATTTTCCTACAGGAAAGATACAGCTGCCATACACTCCTAAAATCCAGAGAAGAAAGAAAAGCAAGGACCTACCCAACAAAGACAAGACCAGATATCAGCACCTAGAATAACAATTTTTCCGATCCCAGAAGCTTAGACGTCAGCATAAAACCACAATAAAGTAACAACCAGGACAATATGGTCTCCACTAGAGCTCAACAACCCAACCACAGCAAGCCATGAATATTCCAACATAACTGAAGCACAAGAAAAATACCTTAAATTAGTTTTTATGAATATGGTAGTAACTCTTAAAGCAGGAAACGAATAAATGTCTTAAAGAAATCTATGAAAACACAAACAGGGAGGAAATGAATAAAAAAGTTCAAGACCCAAAAGTGGAAATCAATACAGTAAACCCAACCCAAGGGAAATCTGGAAATAAAAAAACTTTAGGAATGCAGACAGGAACCACAGAGCAAACCTTCACCAACACAATACAAGACATGGAATAAAGAATCTAGGGCATTACAGACATGACAAAAAAATTGGATACCTTAGTCAAAGAAAATGTTAAATCTAAGAAATTCCTGGCACAAAATATCCAGGGAATCTGGTACAGTATGAAAAGATCAAATCTAATGGCAAGAATAGAGGAAGGAGAAGAAATTCAAATGAAAGGCACAGACAATACGTTCAATAAAATCACAGAAAAAAAAACCCCACTCTAACCTAACGGAGATGGCTGTCAGAGAACAAGAAGTATATAGAACATCAAATAGATTAAATCAAAAAAGAAAGTTCTCTCAGCAAATAATAATCAAAACACTAAACTTACAGAACAAAGAAAGAAAGTATATTAAAAGCTACAAGGGAAAACATCCAAGTACCATATAAAGGCAGACCTATTAGAATAACACCTGCGTTCTCAATGGAAACACTATAAACCATAAGGGCCTGGGGACTGCAGACTCTAAGAGACCACAGATCACAGCCCAAAATGCTATGCCCAGCAACACATTCAATTACCATAGATGGAAAATAAGACATTCCATGGTAAAACCAAATTTAAATACCATCTATCGACAAATCCAGCCCTACAGTGAGTAGGTAAACTCCAACCTAAAGAAGTTAATTACAACCATGAAAACACAAGAAATAAATAATTTTAGAACAGCAAAATTAAAAGAAGGGACATACAAGTAATAGGGGAGATAGCCCCAACTAGCCATCTCAGCACCCAACTAAGTGTCCAGTTCTAGGACTGACTGGGTTACATCGAATTGAGCTGCTTGCTAAAGGGTCCCACGGAACCTCCCAAACAACCCAGGCCATTCCCAAGACATTGCTCTCCACAAACTGACAGCAAGACCCTATTGCTGAAGACAACACCCACACAACTTATTGAACATGGAGATGTCAAGCTGGTACCCACGTAGAGCCTTCATCCCTCCATTCTAATGTCTGATTCAGGGAGGTACTCTGCAGACTATCAAAAGAGGAATATAAACACCAACCCAGCCACAAACCCTTTAACTACAATGGTGTGTTACCTGCAAGATATGCTAGGGCAGTGATGGCACAAAGCTGTGGGAGTAATTGACACTGGGCTCACTCCATAAGATAGAACTTTTATCTGACAATGCTTGGGTGGCCAAGTACCTGGGACTAGAAACCCAGGGACCTAGGGGGAAAACCTAACCTTTGGAATGCAGACAGGAACCACAGAGGAAACCTTCACCAACACAATACAAGACATGGAATAAAGAATCTAGGGCATTTCCCTTGGGTTGGGTTTACTGTATTGATTTCCACTTTGGGACTTTCCCAAAACTTTCCACTTTTGGACTGTTTTTTTGCTAAAAGAACATAGCAATAAACTGACTCCTAATGACATTGTGCTATAGTCATAGATTAGTGCCTTGTTTAGCTATCATTAGAGAAGCTTCCTTCTGCAGCAGATGGGAATACAGAGATCCACAGACAGACATAATGCAGAGACTGAGAGACGTTGGAAGACTCAGTCCTAGAAAACAAGGCCCTCTAAACCAACATGATCAATGGTAATATGAACTCACAGAGAATAAAGCAGCATACACAGGGCCTGCAATGTCTATACTAGGTCCTCTGTCCTTACATTATGGCTTCTAGTATAGTTTTATGGGATTCTGTATGCAAAGGAGTGGGTCTCTGATTCTTGTACCTTTTCTTGTGTCCCTTTCCTTCTATTGGTTTATCTTGTCCGACTTCAATATGATAGTTTATTGGTTTATCTTATATATTATTTTTGTTATATTTTTTTAAAGTAAGTGAGAGAGACAGAAAGAGAGAGGGAGAAAGACAAACAGACACACACAAACACACACACACAGAGGAGGGGGAAGAGGGAGAGGGAGGGGGAAAGGAGGAGAGAGAGAGAGAATGTAGTGACTACGATAAAAGTAACAACTAAACTGTCATTTATATATGCTGGGAGAAGGAAAACTGGTTTTCTCCAATGAAGAAAGGTCTCATGCTCAGGAGACTACTCTTGACCAACATATAATGGACTCTACAGTTTTTTGTGTGTGTGCATGTACGCTTTTTATTTGGTTACAGTTTGGTGGGGTTTTTTTCTGTCTGGGTTTATGTTTTGTTCCCTTTGTGTGTGTGGGAGGGCATTGTTGTACAGTTGAGTGAATAGAGAGTGGGAGGGGACATGTAAGAATTTAAGGGAGGGAAAAATATGTTCAAACTATATATAAAATTTTAAATTATTTAAAATAATAAAAATATTAAAATATTATAGGTTCAACTCTTCCCTTTTTGTTTTATTCCATTGGTCTGTACGTCTGTATTTATGCTAGCATCCTACTGTTTCATCACTGTAGTTTTGCAATACAATTTGAAATTAAGAATCATGGTGCTTTCAACTTTATTTTTACCTCTCAAGACTGCTTTCCTTCATCAGAATCTTTCATGGCTCCATACATACATTAGGATTGCTTTTTTCAAATTTGGTTTTTAAAATTCTTCATACATACATACATACATACATGTGTGTGTGTGTGTGTGTTTTCAGAAATCAAGATCTGGGCTTGTGTATGACAACTATTCTAGAACTAAGCTACCTCCCAATATAGGAATCAGAATTCTGATATAGATTTAGCTAACTCTACAATATTGCTTTGGATACTCTTAACATTTTGGTGATATTTATTCTTCTAATCAATGAATACCACACAAGATACATTTCCTTTTACTTCTGTCATCTATTTCTTTTATCAATATTTAACAATTTTGAATTTTGAATAATCTTTCATCTCCATGTTTGTTTATTCCTGTATCTATTCCATGGTGAAGTGCTTTACTCTTTTTAAATGCTATAGTAAATGGGAGTTCTTGAGTTCCTTTTCCAAGTAGTAAGTACTTGAGAGTTTGTAGGCGTATAATCATTTACACAACTACTCATCATGGCAATATATTTTCTTTTGATTGTTTCCCTGACTACTAAAAACTGTTTTAAAACAGTTTAACACATAAATCATCTATAAACTCAATCTGACACAACTGCTATAAATTGCTGAGTTGTTGAACTGTGCTCTAGATAATCTTCTTCGACCTCTCAGGATACAGGGGGAGGAGGAGGAGGAGGAGGAGGAGGAGGAGGAGGAGGAAGACTGAAAGTCTCTGCTAGCAGGGAAAGGAAACAAATCATAAAAGTGTATAACAACATATGTATGAACATGGTGGAACCTATCACTTTATATGATAAGCTAAAATTTTTCATGAAAAACAGGATCATTAGCAGGCTTACAAGATGGCTCAGATTGATGAACTAAATTCAATTCCCAGGTTCTACACATTAGAAGGGAACTGATTCCCACTGATAAACCAGCCTGCCTCAAGACAACCTAAGTTCATTCCTGTTTAAAGCTATACCCACTTCTAACATTAACTACAAATGGTCTGTACTGTCTATTCCAGGAAATAGCAACGATGCCTTTGTTTCAAATAGTTGTGAGGAGCACCTTGTAACCCAGTATTTGTTTCAAGAGGTTGTTATGACCACATTATGCTAATGTTTTGCTTCTGTAACCCTGCCTATTTGCCTGTCAAATCCCCCATTTGGAAGCCTCCTACTCCAGAGCTATAAAAACCTTTATTTTCCCCATGTCCAATGCTGATCCCTCGAACCCCACCTTAGGGAAACATAGACCTGTACATAACAAAGCTTGTTTTAATTAACTTGGCCATATTTGGGTCGGTGGTCTTTCTTCTCACATCTGTGGAATTAACACCATCACTTGTCCCCTGACCTCCAAATGTGTGAGATTGATATGAACTTTCTAAAAATACTTGAGATCTCAAGCAAATAAATGCAATAAAAGAAAAAGAAAGTATCATCACAAAAACTCCAAAATACAAAAATATGTACAGATCCTCTCTCTTCCTCAAGTATTTTTCCTTTTCTTTTCTAATTTTTATTATTTTTGAAACATAACATCAGCAGAAAATCCTATTTATCAAAGATCCTTCACAGAATTTGGAATACCCGGTTAGGTAAACTTCTGGGAAGAAGTAAGCTGTTTAAAGTAACATGATTTTGTCAACATGAAATGTAACCACTACTCCTTACGTTTTAGCTAATGGTATAAGATACCACAATGCTTGATAGGAGACTAACAATAAATTACAAACCATTTGTCCATTAAAACCAGTGACCTGGCTGAGGTTGGAGTTCAGTGGTGTATGTGCTGGCTTGCCTAGCATATGCAAGGCTCTTGGTTTATTTGACAGATTCCCAAAAGTATGAAAAGACAAGAAAAAAATAACTAAATAGTCCAAAAGACAGAATCAACTTATTCCAAAGAAGGAAACTAAGGAGCAAATACAAACTACCACACCATGTACATTTACCAAGAGCCCAGTTAACAATCAATTAGGCTAAGATCTCAAGAATTTTAGAAAGTTCTTATCAATCTCACACTACTCCTAAGTTTCCAGCCATACTGTTTATATAGAGAATGGAGTCATTATTACACATTCTATACATCATCACACTTATTACACATTTCCATCAGCAGCAGAATCTTGAGATAATATAAAAAAAAAAATCAAAGGATATGGAATTGGGCCCATTTTTGGTACTTAACAGTTTCACATTTGGGCAATATGATAGTTTTTCTCTTTGTGTTTATTTAAAAGAGAATTCTCAAGCAACATTTATAACTCTCATTTCCATAGCTGTTATAGAAGATCTACCACTTTGTTTAGTTATACTCTTCTATAAATGCTCATTTATGTCTGTTGCTTTCTATGCATGCGTCACATTGCTACTAAGTACTGAATTACCTGGAAAATTACCCTAAGTTCATAGAAGACAACATTTTTCTTTTATGTGGATCACTTTAGCAGGCTTACTATACAGGTCATATCCAAAACACCTCAATTCTCTTTATAAGCATCCCAGCAAATGTTGATACTTAGCATCTCTTTGGTATGAAATTCAAGATAAAATTTGCTTATAAGAGGTGTAGACTAGGAGATTATCAATATAACACAAATCTAAGATCGGGGATTACAAATGGTACCTAATGAGTTCCTGATTAGCACTAAAATGAGAAGGAACATTAAAGATGATATTTGGTTTCTTGAATTTTAAATTGCTTTTAGTGTACATATACACAGAGTGTTCACAGCATTCTGAAAGCTCCTTTCTACTAAAGATATAGGTAAAAACAGGCCTTTGATGGATTTCTGAAACCAATCTGCTATTCCCTTCAAAATGGTACCTTCTGTCTCCTTCTAACCCATTTTTTTCTTTTTTTTTTTAATGTTCATTGATTCTTTTCTTTCTTGTTTTTAATTGATAGTTTAGTGTTGCTAATGGCACTCAAGCCTGAGAAAGGTGCTAACCCTTATTCCATTATCTCCTCATAGATAATTGTACAAGGACATGGAACAAAATGGACTCTCTTTTTCAGATCAAAGTAGTATCACCCAAACCAACTGAGTCAGCTCCTCCAATTAAAAAAAAAAGGGGGGGGACTTTTCCAAAATATATCACAAAATCACCCTCAAAACAAACATATAGAAAAATATCTTAATTTTGCTCCCTCTCGTTTTTTTTCTGTAGGTCTATTTAAGCCCTGAAAATCTGTCACTTTTTTTTCTTCTAAAAATATCAACTCTTCTTTTCAATTGCACTTCAAAAATTCTCAAAGGTGACCATAATTCATACAACAGTTAGAACACTTGTTTTCACGTAATGCCAGGAAGAAATCTGACAGCTCTCCTAGAAGCATTTTAAAAGCTGAAATTTTAAAGTTGCCTTGAAAAGAAGTACCTAGAGCCTCCAAGTCACTTTAGAATGCTTTAACAGTAAACAAACCTTGGACCTGGGAGATGGCTCGGCAGGTAAAAGCACTTGCCACACAAACCTAATGACCTGAGTTTGAGCTCCTGAACCCATGCAAAAAGTCAGGTGCCATGGCTCACATCTGTAATTTCAGCACTCCTACAATGAGACGGGAAATCTGCCTGGAAGCTGGCAGGCTAGCGAAAGTCTGCTGTGCAGTGGAAGAAATAAGATCCTGTCTCAATGAGATGTAAGGTGACAACAAATTCCCAAAAGCTACACTCTGACTCCTCATGTATTCACTCGTTCCCTCTCTCTCCTTCCCTCCCCGACTACTCACACACACACACACACACACACACACACACACACACACACACACACACAAAAAAAAACCACACAAATTAAATTTCAAATTAAATTAAACAAACAATAATGTAAATTGTCCAAACAACTTTGTTAAATGGAACTCACTTTGCCATATAAATAAACCAATGGGTTTTGTCTTAGACACTGGACAGAACAATGATTTCAAACACGTGGTCTTTATGCTTTAAGCCTAAAAGAAAAAGATGCAGAAATAAATGCCACAGCAACACAAATATTATGATGAGATAGAACTTTGACTACCTTACTACCATCATCTACCCTAAAAATCCTACTAGTTCAGTTCAGAACAATACAGCAAATCTACTATTGAACAATGTAGTATTTTATTATATTTCATAGTCTCATTTTGATCTCAGCTTGCTAAGGTATGCTTACATTATATAGATTGTTTATTAGGAATAGTTATTCTATAATCACTTTAGGTAGAAATACCTATGGCCACTATTTCTTAAGTACATGCTACTTGGCAAGCACAAAGCACAATATTATATCATTTCCTTCTTATTATACCCCTATGATGTAAGGTCCTATTGTTGCTGCTGCTGTTGTTGTTAATATTCCCATTTCCAGACAAGAAAGCCAGGTTCAAAGGTTGCTTGCTTAAGGCTATACTGTCAATAAGTAGTAGCCTGGATATATCCACCCTTAACCTTATCACTACTAGCAATATCAGCAATTCACTTGAACTAGTGAATTTAGAACTTAGTAATTTTCATCTTGTAACATCTAGGCTGATTTTCCTGCTAACAAGGCACCTCTCATAAAAATGATAATTAAGCTCACAAAAATTTTCAGACATGAATCAACTTTAACTGAACTCTGGAGTCTAATGAAAAACTAAAAGCAATCAGAGAACACCATGAAAAAAAAGCTGTTGCAAATTCTCAGAAAATAGTGTGTGAGATTTGTGCTTACTCACATATAAACTCCACCCTCCATAGGCATAGAACCTACACTTTAGGTTACATGGCTTACTGGACCACAAGGGAAAACATAGTCCTTGCGCTCACTGAACTGTGGTTACACATCTTGACGTGGCAGGTTCCTGAAGATTTCACGGGCTTACCAAACTAAACTGAACCTGGACTGGACTTCATTTATTATTTATTTATATTTCAAGTATTATCCCCTTACCCAGTTTTCCCCACTTCTGGAAACCCCCTATCCCATCCTCTCTCCCCCTGCTTCTATGAGGGGGTTCCTCCACCCACCCACCAACTCCTCCCTCCTGGCCCTCAATTTCCATAGACTGGGGCATCTATCAAGCCTTCATAGGACCAAGGACCTCTCTTCCCATTGATGCCTGACAAGGCCATCCTCTGCTACATAAGCAGCTGGAGCCATATGTACTCCTTGGTTAGTGGTTTAGTCCCTGGGAGTTCTGGCAGGTCTGGTTGGTTGATATTGCTGTTCTTCCTATGGGGTTGCAAACCCCTTCAGCATCTTCAGTCCTTTCTTTAACTCTGGACTGGCCTTCTATCTATGATCATTTGTTACAATTATATAAAGCCATGTGCCTGAGGCAAGAAGGAGACACTAAAAATCCTAGAAAGAGGCTAGGAGAAGATAAGGACTTTGAACAGAGAACAGAAATATTAGCTACTGAATAAAGAGAATCAATACTCTATGTTAGGATCTATTTAATAAGAGGCCAGAAAAAAAGAAAAAATCTGAAATGGAAAGAAATATTTATAAAAATACCAGAATTAAAGATGAAAGAACTCATACCTAGAAGAAGCTATAAATGCCTAGAGGAAAAAAAATCCACAGCCACAATAAGATTTAAAAATATCAAAGGTGGGGAGCAGGCTAGAGAGTTGTCTCGATTTTGAGCACTTATTGCTTTTCCAGAGGACCTGGGTTTGATTTATCAACATGGTAGCTTAAAATTATCTATAACTCCAGCTCCAAGGGACTGATGCCCTCTTTCCAGACTCCATGGTTGCAGGTTAAACATCCATATACATAAAAGTATTTCTTAAAGCAAAGTAAAAATAATATATTCTAAAAGACTCTACACAAAGCAAGTAACAAATTAAGTTTAGGACCAGAAGGACATCAAAACTTTGCGTTGCTATACTGGATACAAATATATATAATGGAGGGGGGTTTTCAAAACACTGAAGAAAAACATTAAACTAAAAATATTTGTTTGTTCTTTTTAGACCCTCTTGCTTCAGCATCCAAAAATTGGGATTACAAACATGTGCTACCACACAATGAGACTATATTTTTTAATACAGCTAAGTTGTTTTTCTAGTTTCAAGGCATTATAGACACAAATATACATGAATAATTTCAGTTTTTTAAAAATATAAGTCTAGTTGTACACTGAGGATATCTGCATTTTCTAACTCATACTTTCAACAGTGTTAAAAATCATAAGACAGGAATTTCGAGATAGTAGGATAAGTAGTGGACTCAACTATATAACAAGTTGAAAGTCCACCTTGACTACAAGAAACACTATCTCAAATATTATATCAAACAAACACACACCAAACAAACAAAAAAGAATGACAGCCCTGTAACCAAGAAATAGAACAGAAAGACCCGCTTATAAAACAGATCAAAAGTAAGTGTAAGAACTGGAGAGATGGCTCAGTGGTTAAGAACATCCACTACTCTTCAAAAGAACCCAGAGTTTAATTCCCAGCACCCACATGGTAGTTCTCAACCAAATGAAACGCCAGTCCTAAGGGATTCAACGCCCTCTGCTGAACTCCTCAGGCACCAAGCATGCAAGTGGTACACTGACATACATGCAGGCAAAGTACCCATATACATAAAACAAAATTCTTATGCCACTGCCTGGCAAACACAGAAGTGGATGCTCACAGTCAGCTATTAGATGGAACACAGGGTTCCCAAGGGAGTAGCTAGAGAAAGTACCCAAGGAGCTGAAGGGGTCTACAACCCTATAGGTGGAACAACAATATGAACTAACCATTACCCCCAGAGCTCATGTCTCTAGCTGCATATGTAGCAGAAGATGGCCTAGTCAGCCATCATTGGGAAGAGAGGCCCCTTGGTCATGCAAACTTTATATGCCCCAGTACAGGGGAACACCAGGGCCAAGATGTGGGAGTGGGTGGGTAGGGGAGCAGGGCGGGGGATGGGGGAGGGTATAGGGGACTTTCGGGATAACATCTGAAATGTAAATGAAGAAAATATCTAATAAAAATTGGAAAAAAATTAAAAATAAAAAAACAAAATTCAAGTAAATAAAAAATAAACTTTAAAAAAGTAAAAGTAAATTCTTGCAAAATAAGATGAAAAGAAATTAAGAAAATAATACAAGATATAACATAAACCAAATTGTATAAACTCAGAATAAGATTAGACAACTTGAAAAGATTAGAAAATAATACTTCAGTTCTGTCTGTCCTTGCTGCTGGGGCAGACCCCTAGTTGGTCTGCTCCCGTGAAGACTCCATATCCCAATCCATCCTAGAGGACCTGCTGCACTCAGAGCATTTGTTAAGAAAACCCTTCAACACCCTCCCCCCCCAGTCCCAGAGCTGCTGCTGGGAGCCTGGTGGACTCAGGACCCATCACCCACCAAAACCTTGCCCTCCCAAATACTACTCCCCTTCCTCCTACCCCTTCTACCTGGTCCTTGCTACTGGGGCAGATCCCCAGTTGGTCTTCTCCCGTGAAGACTCCATATCCCAATCCATCCTAGAGGACCCACTACACTCAGAGCAGTGGAGCAGTTGAGGACCCTCTGCACGCAGAGCAGTTGAGGATCAGCTGCACTTGGAGTAGTTGGACAACACCTTGACTGATCCATTGAAGACCCAACAGGCTGAAGGCCTCCCAGGAGATCTACTGCTGCCAGGGCAACAGATAAACAGCTTCTCTCACCCTGTGAAGAGCCCCCAGTTGAAAGGCCCCACAGGTAGTCTCATACAGCCAGGGCCACAGATCTACCGGGAGACCAGAAGCAACCCAGGGACAAGAGAGTCAGACTCCAGACAGTTACCCAGACCAGCAAACACCAGGGATATCCGGATGGCGAAAGGCAGGCACAAGACCTTAAGCAACAGAAGCCTAAATTTGTGGGCATCATCAGAACCCAGTTCTCCCAACACAGCAAGCTCTGAATACACCAACACACCTGAAAATCAGGAATCTGTCCTAAAATCCTATCTCATGAAGATAATGAGTCCTTTAAGGAGGATATCAATAACTCACTGAAAGAAATACAGGAAAACACAGGTAAATAGGTGAAGGAAGTGATTAAAGCAATCCAAGACCTAAAAGTGGAAGTAGAAACAATAAAGAAAACACAAATGGAAGCAAATCTGGAAATGGAAAATCTAGTAAAGAGGTCAGGAATGACAGATGTAAGTATTACCAACAAAATACAAGAGATAGAAGAAAGAATCTCTGGTGTAAAAGATACCATAAAAGATTGATACAACTGTCAATGAAAAATCAAAACATAAAAAAAAACTCCTAACCCAAAGCATCCAGGAAATTCAGGACACAATGAAAAGACCAAATCTAAGGATAATCGGAATAAAAGAACAAAAATTCCCGGCTCAAAGGACCTGAAAATGTCAACAAAATCTATATATTCAATGCAATCCCCATCAAAATCCCAACACAATTCTTCAAAGACATGGAAAGAGCAATTCTCGAATTCATCTGGAAAGGCAAAAAACCCAGAATAGCAAAAACAATTCTTTTTATTTTATTTTTTAATTATATTTTCTTTTTTTTGTTTTTTAAATTAGTAGATATTTTCTTAATTTACATTTCAAATGCTATCCCGAATCACCATCCCTGACCTCAAGCTTTACTACAGAGCAATAGTGATAAAAACTGCATGGTATTTTTACAGAGACAGACATGTTGATCAATGGAATAGAACTGAAGACCCAGAAATAACACCTCACACTTACAGTCACGTGATCCTTGACAAAGATGCCAAAAATATACAATGGAAAAAAGGAAGCATCTTTAATAAATGGTGTTGGTTTAACTGGCTGACTGTATGTAGAAGAATGAAAATAGACCCATATTTGTCACCTTGTACAAAGCTCAAGTCCAAGTAGATCAAGGACCTCAACATAAAACCAGATACACTGAATCTAATAGAAGAGAACATGGGAAAGAGCCTTGAACTCATTGGCACAGGGGGAAATTTCCTAAACAGAACTGCAGTGGCTCATGCTCTAAGATCAGCAATTGATAAATGAGACCTTATGAAACTGGAAAGCTTCTGTAAGGCAAAGGACATAGTAGATAAGACAAATCGGCAACCTACAGATTGGGAAAAAAATCTTCACAAACCCCACATCTGATAGAGGGCTAATATCCAAAATATATAAAGAACTCAAGAAGTTAATCACCAAAAAAAAAAAAAAAAAAAAAAAAAAAAAAAAAAAAAAAAAAAAAAAAAAAAAAAAAAAACAAAAAAAAAAAAAAAAAAAAAAAAAAAAAAAAAAAAAAAAAAAAAAAAAAGAAAAAAAAAAAAAAAGAAAAAAAAA
>LR753327.1:1007818-1122583 GCA_902729485.2 Mus minutoides | reverse complement strand
GAAGTACGTAAAGAAATGTTTAAAGCCCTTAGTGATCAGAGAAATGCAAATCAAAACGACCCTGTGATTCCACCTTACACCAATCAAAATGGCTAAGATCAAAACCACAGGTGACAACACATGTTGGAGAGGATGTGCAGAAAGAGGAACACTCCTCCATTGCTGGTGGGATTGTAAACTGGTAAAAGCACTCTGGAAATCAATCTAGAGGTTCCTCAGAAAATTGGAAATAGATCTACCTGAAGACCCAGCTATACCACTCTTGGGAATATACCCAAAAGATGCCCCAATATGCCAGAGGGGCACGTGTTACACTATGTTCATAGTGGCCTTCTTTGTGATATCCAGAAGCTGGAAATAACCCAGCTGGTCTACAACAGAAAAATGGATACAGAAAATGTGGAATACTACTCAGCTATTATTAATGAATGAGGACATTCTGAGTTTTGAAGGCAAATGGATGTACCTAGAAAATATCATTCTGAGAGAGGTAACTCAGACCCAAAAGGACATGCATGGTATGTACTCACTAATAAGTGGATATTAGCCAAAAGCAAAACAAAACTAAACAAATCAAACCAACCAAACAAAACCATACAGAATGCCCAAGTTACAGTCCACAGAACTCAAAACGGTCAACAAGCTTAAGTGTCCAACTCGGGATGCTTCAGTCCCACTTGGGAAAGAAAAGAAAGCAATCACAAGTGGGGAGGGAGGGAGGGAGGGACCTGGGAAGGAAAGTGGATGGGGTACAGGGGGAATGGGGGCGGGGAACATGATGTGGTATTAGGTGAGGGAAAAGGACTGAAGCCCTGAGGGCCAGCAGAAAGTATTGAAACAGGCAACCTCAGGAAATAGGAGGTTGGGAGGACCCTTCAGAATGCACCAGAGACCTGGGAAGTGAAAAACTCCCAGGAGTCAAAGGGAGGGACCTTAGATGAAATGCCCGTCAGTAGGGAGAGGGAACTTGTAGAGCCCACCTCCAGCTGGAATACAGGACATCAAGTGAGAGATGGGGTTGTCATCCCACAGTCACAACTCTGACCCATAATTGTTACTGTCTGAAAGAATTATAGGGATGGAAATGGAGAGGAGCCTGAGGAAAAGAAGGTCCAGCCACAGGCCCAAAGTGGGATCCAGCTCAAGGGGAGGCTCAAGGCCTGACACTATCACTGAGGCTATGGAGCGCTCACAAAAAGTGATCTATCATGACTGCCCTACAAAAGACCCAACAAGCAGCTGAAAGACTCAGATGCAGATATTTGCACCCAACCAATGGACAGAAGCAGCTGACCCCTGTTGTTGAATTAGGGAAGGCTGAAAGAAGCTGAGGAGAAGGGTGATCCTGTAAGAGGACCAGGAATCTCCATTAATCTGGACCCCCAAGATCTCTCAAACAACGAACCACCAAACAGACAGCATACACCAGCTGATACGAGGCCCCCAACACATATACAGCAGAGAACTGCTGGGTCTGTGTTCATTCAGAGCTGATGTATCTAACCCTCAAGGGACTGGAGACCCAGGTGGGGTGGGGGTTGAGGGACGCCTTACGACGTAGCCCAGGCTGGTCCTGAACTCACTTCACAACACTGTCTCAACCTCCTAAGCCATTACATCTAGCTTCTATGAATCTTTTTAAAGACTACAAGGTAATTCTGATTTAGCTATTACAATCCCTAAACTCAAGCCCACATTTGTGAACCACAACTATACACAACTGAAAATTCATCTTCTTAAAACTCTTTAAAACTTCTGTCCTAGTCAGGCATGCTAGTTCATGCCTATAATCCAGTATTTAGGAGGCTGAGGTAGAATGCTAAGTGCAAGGCCAGCCTGGGTTACAAAGACATTCCAGGCCAGTTGGGATATATAGTAGAACCCTGTCTGAAAAATAGTCTCTTTCTAAAAGGGAAAATATTCATCCTTCTATGTTAATTCAAGTGACTCGCTATTATCTGCAACACCTGTGATTACTATTCAAGTTCTGTGCCAACTTGAACACCAATTAATCTTTTATTACCGAGATTTGTTTTTCTTAATAGTACTGAGGTTGAGACCTAGGTCTTTATTTGTGCTTTATCACTCAACCCCGCCCTTTACTTGTTTTTTAAAAATGATTTTTAAATTATTTTATGTGTATAGTTGTTTTGCCTGCATGTATGTATGCATATGCCTAGTACTTGTAGAGGCTATAAGCAGGTGTTGGATCCCCTGGAAGTGGAATTACAGGTGACTGTGAGCTGCTATGTGGGTGCTAAGGCTTCAAACTGGGTACTCTGCAAGAGTAGCTATAGTCCTTAACAGCTCTGAGCCATCTCTCCAGCCTCTAACCTTTTAAACCATATATTTCTCCTAGCTCCATTTCATAAAGTCAACACTTAATTCAAAATGACACATAATAGACACTCCTGATCAATAGATTCCTTGCTCATGATTCAACCAACCCAGGATAAAACTGCATTTATACTAACATATAAGGCTTTCCCCCAGTTGTTCCCTAAAGTGTTATTCCCTAAAATTCCTAACAATGACTTACAAAGCATTTACATGTGCCAAATAGCAATCTAGAGATTGCATAAATTATACAGGAAGATAATTGTGGATGTAACTACTATGGTATTTTACATAAGGGATTTAAGTATTGGAAATTCTTAGTGCTCCCTTACCAGGGCTCCCCTAAATCATGGTCCCAATCCTCCACAGATGCTGAAGGATAATCATACTCACTTATCCTTCTAACATGGTTTGAACTTTTATAGACATCAGGTCTCTTGCCTAAAATGTTTTCTCCTTTGCTATTAGCTGAATCCATCCCTTGAGGCAGAATAAGAAAAGGACAGGAAAAGGAGTCTGGAATCAATAGTATCATAAGACAGCAGAAATCAAGGCCCAAAGGCAGGCATTGATGGCACACACCTGGAACCCCACTGCACTCAGAGGCTGAGAAAGATGGCAGATTCCAGGCCAGCGTGGGCTGCAGACTGAGACTTTCCAAAAACAAGAGAAAAGAAACCAAGACAATTTCTTTCTCTTATCATTTTCCCTTCCTTTATAGCAAATTCTTGTATTCTTTAAAACTTTACTGTTAAGAGTTAGGAAAGGAAGTAGCTCTATGACCTAACCTCATAAAGGTTAAAAAAGTTTAACTTCCATATGTTCAGTATACACCATGGATCACAGGACAAACAAGCTAAAGTCACCTCCTCCTTGTGTGCATCTTATAATTTTCTCAAGCATCATGGGCAGAAAGCAGCTCAGATTCTAGCAGCTGCTTCCCTGAGAAACTGGAAGGATACAGCAAAAGGGAAATGATAACTGGGATCTTAAACTGCATGTTTATTTTAACATACTGCAGTATCACAAAAACAAGTCAGGTTCATTACAGAACATTTGGAAAACAGAACAGAAAAGAAGCACGCACCCATCATCCTACCACCCAAAGACAGACAATTCTTTTATATTTGGGTAGGGTTTCTTTTAACCATCTTTCTTTCCTTCTTTTTTTTTGTTTTTTTTTTTGTTTTTTGTTTTTTGTTTTTAGAGTCAGGGTTTCTCTGTGTAGTCCTGGCTGTCCTGGAACTCGCTTTGTAGACCAGGCTGGCCTCGAACTCAGAAATCCGCCTGCCTCTGCCTCCATAGTGCTACCACGCCTGGCTTTCTTTCCTTCTTATCTTCCTTCCTCTCTTCCTAGCTTCCTTCCCCCTTCCTATCTTCCTTTCTTCCTCCCTCCCTGACTTCCTATCTTCCTTCCTTCCTACCTCCCTCCCCCCTTCCTTCCTACTTTCCTTTTGAGGCATGGTCTCTCTCCATCACCCTGGCTGTCCTGGAACTCACATTAGGCCATCCTTAAATTTACAACTAACTATCTGCCTTTGCCTTCCAAGTGCTGGGATTAAAGTCATGGACCAACATAATCAATTTACTCCTATTTCTCACAGATATATTTTTTTTCATAGTTGAAGGACTGGAGAATGCTAAGTACCCTATTCTGACCATTACACACTGAATATGTACAGAATTATCAGTGCACCTCATGAATATGTATACATATGTGTCAATTAAAAAATAAATTTGGGAGCTGGAGAGATGGCTCAGTGGTTAAGAGAATTGGCTGCTCTTCCAGAGGTCCTAGGTTCAATTCTCAGCACCCACATGGCAACTCATCATTGTCTGTAACTGCAGCTCCAGGAGTTCCTATACCTTCACACAGACACACATGCAGGCAAAACACCAATGCACATAAAGTAAAAAAAAAAAAAATTAATTTAATTTGATCCAGACACAGTGTAATTCTAGCACTGGGAATTTAGAAGATTTTGAGTTCAAGGTTAACCTCAGATTTTAATTTTAAATATTAAAATCATTTGGTCTATTGAATTTTGTGTCCTGGTTTTCTTAGGGTTTTTTTGTATGTATGTATGTATGTATGTATGTATGTATGTATGTATGTATGTGTATATGTATACATATATATATGTATACACACACACACACACACACACACACACACACACACACACATACACTATGTCACACAGAGAAAACATACTTGGTGGCTGCGTAGAAGATTCAGTAAGAAAATGTTTGCTACACAACTGTGAGTGAGTTTGTATCTCCAGTGTCTAAGTAAAAGTTCAGTGTAAGGGTCCATATCTGCAACCCCAGCATAGGGCAGGGAGACAAGCTGATCCTTGGAGCTTGATGGACAGCAGTCTATTAAAGTGAGTGAGCTCCAGATTCAGTGAGAGACATTGCTTCAAAACTTAAAATGAAGGTAGCTCATGTGCCCTCATCACCTACTAAGTTCCCATGTTCCTCACTAGCCCTAAGGCCATCTCTATACTCCTAAGCCTAACTTAATTCAGCAGTTCAAGCACTGGCTGATCCTGGCCTACCTCCTGCACTGTTCCAATTTTCAGAAGGCTAGAATCTCACTTCAGATACGCTACCAAAAGAAGGAATTTGCAGGCCCAGCTCATGTCACAAAAATACAAATAATATGAAAGGTCAGGATGATTTGTTCCTCTCAAACCCATTAGCCCTAATGAACCCCAGAATTCTTTTAATTCATAAATTTTATCAAAGAATTCAAGTTTAAAGAAGACATAAATGGAGCTTAATGAAATTAAGTAGGATAAAAAGGGGATACAAACATATGAAGTGATAAGAATGAAGAATATTCAGGATTGGAAAACTGAACTCAGTAAAGAGACAGAAATACTGAAGAGAACTCAGGCTGAAATGAAGATGGAACTGGAAAACTCAATGACCCCCCCCCCCCTAGAAAATTCAGGGAAGCCTTACCAGTAGAAGGTATCAAATAGAAGAAAAAAAATATCAGGATGTAAAGATAAAGTAGAGAAACTGAATCATTCAAGCAAAGATTATGAAAAAAATTAAACACATAATAGGAATATATAAGTACTGTGGGACGCCATAAAAGGACCAATGTTTCGAAGGCGGAAGTAATCATTATGATCCCACTGCCTATTTGTGGCACCGTATGGGAAGCTATTCTATATTTTGTTCAGTCTTCAGTCTAGATAAAGAATTAAAATGTAAAGGAAGAAAATGACACACTATACCCTCAGAAACGTCATGACAATACATCTCCAATAACAGCACCTAAGAGTTATTACACCAACACTGGCATGTGTAGATCTATTTTCATCATTATTCATCTATTTATTCAATAACTGCTCACTGTAAACTTTCAGTACAATTTATTAAGAATGTTTAGAGCTTATAACTATGTGTTATATCTAATGAAATATTAGATTTTAAAAATTATTCTTTACTTATGCACTTTATAGCTCATTCACTGCCCCTCCCCATCAACCCTCCCACAATCCTTCCCCCTCTTCCTTCCCTTTCTCCTCTGGGTGATTAAGGTCTCCCCCGAAAACGCCCCCACACTGGCACTACAAGTCTCTGCAAGGCTAGGCACTTCCTCTCCCACTGAGGCCAGACATGATATTCAATAGAACTGATGGAAAAAGATTTTACCACTTTTTGGTTGTTTCCTTGGTTTCTTCATTTTGCAGTACTGAGGGGTAAACCTAGGGCCTGTGTGTGCTAGGCTAATGTTTCTCCACTGAGCAATACCAAATAGCCCACTTTATTGCTGTTTTTACCTCATTTCTGATTTTACAAATGAAACTGATCATCTTTTCATGTATTCAGTGACTGTGCATTTCATGGTTCTTGCTCTATGAACAGCCTGATTAATAACTCTTTGGTTTTTTTTACTAGATATTTCCTTTATTTACATTTCAAATTTTATTACCTTTCCCCATTTCCCCTCCCTCAAACCCCCTATCCCATCCCCCCTCCCCCTGCTCCCCAACTCACTGACTCCTGCTTCCCTGTCCTGGCATGCCCCTATACTGGGGCATTGAGCATTCACAAGACCAAGGGCCTCTCCTTTCATTGATGCCCCACAAGGCCATCCTCTACTACATATGTAGCTGGAGCCATGAGTGCCTCCTTGTGTACTCTTTGGTTGGTGGTTTAGTCACTGGGAGCTCTGGGGATACTGGTTGGTTCATATTATTGTTCTTCCTATGGAGCTGCAAACACCTTCAACTCCTTGGGTCCTTTCTCTAGCTCCTCCACTGGGGACCCTGTACTCAGTCCCATGGATGGCTGTTAGTATCTACCACTGCTGTTAGTATCTACCACTATTTGTCAGGCACTGTCTCAGAAGACAGCTATATCAGGCTCCTGTCAGCAAGCACTTGTTGGCATCATCCATAGTGTCTGGGTTTGGTAACTGTCTATGGGATGGATCCCTAGGTGAGACAGTCACTGGATGGCCTTTCCTTCAGTTTCTGCTCCAAACTTTGGCTCTGTATCTCCTCCCAGGGGTATTATTGATCCCTCTTCTAAAAAGGAATTAAGTATCTACACTTTGGTCTTCCTTCTTCTTGAGGTTCATGTGGTCTGTGAATTGCATCTTGGGGTATTCCGAGCTTTTGGGCTAATATCCACTTATCAGTGAGTGCATACCATGTGCGTTCTTTTCTGATTGGGTTACCTCACTCAGGATATTTTCTAGTTCCATCCATTTGCCTGCAAATTTCATGAAGTCATTGTTTTTAATAGCTGAGTAGTACTCCATTATGTAAATGTACCACATTTTCTGTATCCATTCCTCTGTTGAAGGACATCTGGGTTCTTTCCAGCTTCTGGCTATTATAAGTAAGGCTGCTATGAACATAAGAAGTTAGATTCCAGAGAACCAAATAACCCTATTTAAAAATGGGATAAAGAGCTAAACAAAGAATTCTCAGTTGAGGAATACCAATTGGCTGAGAAGCAACTAAAGAAAAGTTCAACATCCTTAGTCATCAGGGAAATGCAAATCAAAACAACCCTGAGATTCCACCTCACACCAGTCAGACAGCAGATGCTGGAGAGGATGTGGAGAAAGAGGAGCACTCCTCCACTGCAAGCTGGTACAACCACTCTGGAAATCAGTTTGGCGGGTCCTCAGAAAATTGGATCCAGGTATACCACTCCTGGGCATATACCCAGAAGATGCTCCAATTCTTTGTTTCTTCCTGAATTTTTGATATTCTCAAAAAGTTTCATTTGTATAAGTCCTTTACATATTGTGTACATCAAGTTACTGGGCCTAGCCAGTTTTAAATATTTAGGTTTTCTAGTCATATTTGACAAAGACATTTTATTCAGGCTGGGCATGGTACCACATACCTTTAATCCTAGCACTGAGGAGGCAGAAACAGGTAGATCTCTGTGAGTTCAAGGCTAGCTTTGTCTACAGAAGGAGTTCCAGGACAGCAAGAACTACACAGAGAAACCCTAGCTCAAAAATTTTACCTCATCAACTTTGTTCAGTCTATTTGTTTATTTCTTTGTTCTTATTCTTAAAAAATCCATTCTTTCTCTGGGAATAAATATGTTTATCGCTTTTCATTATTTCAAGATTTGATCTGATCTTTACTAACTAATCCATGAACAGTTTGGGGTTGGTACTAACATCAAACTCTAGTAATATGAATATTAAAGAATGTTCCAACATCTATATTTTATTTACATATAGTTCATTTTATATTTGCTCATGTTAATGTGCCTGCCTATTCATAAGCTATTATCATACTATTAATACAGTCTAATAGCTGATGGAATCATTTTCACCTTACAAATGCACCTGCATTATATAACTCTTCCAAAATATTCTTGACTTATTTCTCTAGCTTACTCTTCCAGAGAGGTTATCAAAATAATCTTATCAAGATCACCTTTAAAAAAATCTTTGAGGATTTTTTTTAAACAGGGCTTCTCTGTGTAGCTCTGGCTGTCCTGGAACTCACTTTGTAGACCAGGACTGGCCTCAAACTCAGAAATCCGCCTGCCTCTGCCTCCTGCCTCCCGAGTGCTGGGATTAAAGACGTATGCCACCATGCCTGGCTGAGGATTTTTATTAAACTTTGTTAAATCTACTAATATTTTTAAAATCAACAATGCTGAATAATTTAGCATTTTTCTCCATGTATTCAAAGTTAATTTACTTCACTAAAGCTTTTTTCTTTGGCTCAAAATCCTACATTAATTTATTATTGATATGCACATTTGCTATTTATTCTGTAAAAATCCCCACTCATTATATTTTCTATGACCTAAATGTCATCTTTGCAAGACATGAAATTATTTAAAAATTTTTGTACTAGCCTATACTGATTATATATTTATCTATTGAAAGTCTACAAAGAAATTGGATATAGTAGCTAATATTTGAAATTTCAATCAACTTTTGAAACCGAGGTTAAAAAGAACCTGAGTTCAAAACCAGCCTGGGATACAGAATGAGACTCTCAGTCTCCAAACAAACAAACAAACAAACAATGAAATTGTAAGACACACAGATCATGTTCAAGCATCAATTGAGGCTCTTAAAAATTATCTTCAGGGCTGGTGAGATGGCTCAACGGGTAAGAGCACCCGACTGCTCTTCCAAAGGTGATAAGTTCAAATCCCAGCAACCACATGGTGGCTCACAACCATCCGTAACGAGATCTGGCTCCCTCTTCTGGAGTATCTGAGGACAGCTACAGTGTACTTACATATAATAAAATAAAATAAGTCTTAAAAAAAAAAATTATCTTCACCCTCATTTTAACCCTAAGGCAAAAAACCTTCTATCTTGAATAACTCATAATCACCTAATAGGTTGCTATAGTTACTAAGAGTAGTCAGCTTCTTAATGTGACTCATAATAGGCCCACAACAACTTTTCTTTTAAGATTTTATTTATGTGTATAAATGCTTTGTTTGCATGTATGCCTGTGTGCCATATGTGTGCTTGGTGGTTCCCAAGAGTAGAGAAGAGGGTGATAGATCCCTTGGAACTAGAGTTACAGTCAGTTGTGAGAGTTGTGAGGTAGCATGTAGGTTCTGGGAACTGAACCCAGGTTCCCTGTAAGAGCAGCAACTGCTCTAAACTACTGAGCTGTGTGTGTGTGTATGTGTGTGTGTGTGTGTGTGTGAGAGAGAGAGAGGGGGGGGGAGAGGGAGAGGGAGAGGGAGAGGGAGAGGGAGAGGGAGAGGGAGAGGGAGAGGAGACAGTCTCAGATATTCCAGGCTGGAATATATAATAAAAGATGACCTTGAATTTCTGATCTTCCTGCCTACACACCTCTAGAGTGCTAGTATGCTCAGTTTAGGCAGTACACAGGATTGAACCCAGGGCTCTGACATGTTAGGCAGGACTCTACCAAAGAAGCCACATCCCCAGCATTCCAGTGTTCTCTTGTACCACTATACGCTGTGCTATCATACCCACAAAAGAACATAAAGCTTTAGTACATGTATTTTTCTCTGCCTGGAATTCTCTCCTTTTGCTTCTTTGCCCCAATTAACTCACATTCATCCTTCAACTAAGGATCCCTATGGACAAAAAGGCTTTCCGAACTTTGTTCTTTCTTAATAAATCTCTGCATTAAGTCTTATGGCAGCATGTATTTCTGTGTATAGCACCTGTCGCTTTTCCAATTTTGCATTTAAAATCTTGTTCTTGAAATTTGAGAGATTAAACCCAAGTCCCCATACATACACATTACATATAACAAGCAAGCCACAACCCCAGCCCTGGATCTTTACTTTTTGGCATCATTTCATGTCTATGTGTCCATTGCCTCAATAATTTGGTTTACTATATCCATCAAGGGAAAAAAACTAATTCTGTCTCCTGTGATTTCCAGAGACCACTTTTCTTGGCACACAATATAGTCTTTTTGTGAAAGTCTGTCAACTAAGCAAACAACAAACAGTATACATCTGATATAAGTTGATATTTCTATTACTAACAAATCTTTTACAAAAATGGTTCAACTTCTTAACTTTCCAGATGGTTTCAAGCATAGGAGGAAAGCTTCATACACTGGATTGTGAAGACAGTGAACTCTAGTACCTGAAATCTTGTTTGTTTGTTTATTTCTGTGTAGCTCTGGCTGTCCAGGAACTCAGAGATTCCCCTGCCTCTGCCTCCTGAGTGTTAAGATTAAAGGTGTGTGCTACCACACCGAACTCCCTAAGCAATTTTTTACTGCAGTAGCCTTGGGTCAAAATGTCAAGAACTAGAGGGTTAATATACATAAATGTCTGCTTACAGGAACTGATTTCAAAAATTCCAAAATGATATATGGTAGGAGAAGCATTTTACTCTAAAGTAGGAGCTCAGCTCTGGTTCATTCATTATGTCACTATTCTAACAACTACAGGATTCTTTGGTTTCTCAACTGTATAATTAGTAAAGCAGAATGCATTATCCCCAGTTTCTTTTAGTGGTGAGATTAAAAAAAACCCTTATGATTCCATGTAAAATCACTTCTTGAACGTAAAAAAAGCAACTGTCTTTGCTGGCAACTAAAACACAAGTTAACAAGCCACTGAAAATGTCATCCAAATAATATTAACAAAGTTTAGTTAAATGAAACTTGAAAAGAATAAAACAGTTGGCTTTCCAATACAACAGCCACTGAAATCTGTGTTTTTATTCGCTAAAGCTCTATTTTTAAGTAGAATTTTTACAAGAAGGCCTTCTGCAATTTCAAAATTAGTAAATCAAAACTCAAAGTAAGCTTAATAAAAGAAAACTACATTATGTCTTCAGCTGTTTTAATGAATGTAAATGTTATATTATAGGCTATGATAATAAGCTAAAAGCCATATTAGCTCTAAAACCTCATTACTTGCTGTTCACACAGTTTTTCTACAGTAAGTGACAACTTAAACTGTTAAAGTACTTGGTGTCATACAAAGGAACACATGAACAAAGCAAAAGTAGCTCTCAGATCACTTGGTGTTTATTCTAATCTGGTGAAGACTGTGTCCTTTTGAGACAGGCTAGGGTCTGACCTCACCATCCTTCACAATTGCATATTTCAAAATTATTTATACAGCCAAAAGAAATGTAGACAATTAATTTGGGGGTGGCTTGTAAGAGAACAGCAAAGAGCGAGACTGAAGGATTTGCTTGATATTGATAATTACTGTATCAATTTTGAAGAAGAGGACTTTATAAATTACTCTTATTCTGAGATGCTTTTCAAAATCATCACAGCCAATGAACCAGAATCTTACCCTCACCTAATGTCCACGCCACACTCCAGCTGATGAATGACTTCATGGAAAGACCATCTTAAAACACACACCATTTCTTAAATGAATGTAACCTGTTCCCTGTGGGCTGAGAATGACGACAATTATTCAAGTCAAACAGCTTTGACCATAGCAGGAAATCTGTATCCAAAAGTCGTGCCTATAACTCATACCTTGGCGCAGCAGAACTGTCAACTCTTAGCTTAGCTACTATGGAGGTAAAATCCTTTGGTGATGTGAGGGACATTGAAGTACAGCCTTATTACAGTGAACTCCAATGTCCAAAAACTGTTCTTATTTTCTGTTTGTACCACAGTAAGAGCCAAGATTTTAAGCTCTACTAAAACCAAACCAAACAAACAAACAAAAAAAGACCTTATTTATTTAAGTTCATTTAAAAAATTAATAGTGATATATTATTTTAAAATATCACACATTTAATATATTTGGAGTTATTTAAAATTTATATTGAGAAAAACATAAAAACATGTATTTTCAGTATTGCTGTATACAAACATTTAAATAAGACTGTTCAATTGATTGTTGTTTCATATCAAACAACTTTTATAATACTCATTTTATTATTCTAATATTTTTTATTTTTTAGATATTTTCTTTATTTACATTTCAAATGTTATCTCCTTTCCTAATTACCTCTCTGAAAATCCCCTCCCACTGCTCCCCAACCCACCAACTCCCATTCCTGGTCCTGGCATTCCCCTATATTGGGGCATAGAGCCTTCACAGGACCAAGGGCCTCTCCTCCCATTGATGACCAGTGGTTCCTCAGAAAATTGGACATAGTACTACCAGAAGATCCAGCAATACCTCTCCTTGGCATATACCCAGATGTTCCAACTGGTAATAATGACACATGCTCCACTATGTTCATAGCAGCCTTATTTATAATAGCCAGAAGCTGGAAAGAACCCAGATGTCCCTCAACAGAGGAATGGATACAAAAAAAATTGGTACATTTACACAATGGAGTACTACTCAGCTATTAAGAACCATGATTTATGAAATTCCTAGGCAAATGGATGTATCTGGAGGATATCATCCTGAGTGAGGTAACCCAATCACAAAAGAACACACATGATATGCACTCACTGATAAGTGGATATTAGCCTAGAAAATTAGAATACCCAAGATACAATTTGCAAAACACATGAACGCCAAGAAGAAGGAAGACCCAAAGTGTGGATACTTCGTTCCTGCTTAGAATGGGGAACAAAATACCCATAGAAGGAATTAGAGAGACAAAGTTCGGAGCAGAGCCTGAATGAACGACCATCCAGAAACTGCCCCACTTGGGGATCTATCCCATAAACAACTACCAAACCCAGACACTAGGCAGATGCCAACAAGAGCTTGCTGTCAGGAACCTGATATAGCGGTCTCCTGTGAGGCTCTACCAGTGCCTGGCAAATATAGAAGTAGATGCTCACAGTCATCCATTGGACGGAGCACAAGGTCCTCAATGAAGGAGCCAGAGAAAGTACCAGGGAGCTGAAGAGGTCTGAAGTCCCAGAGGAGTAACATCAATATGAACTAACCAGTACCCTCAGAGCTCCTTGGAACTAAAAAAAAAAAAAAAAAAAAAAAAAGAATGGAAAACAATGGGGTCACTTACAGTGATGAGAAGGCTTCAAACAGCACAAATGTCCTCACCGGAAAATGGAATACTACATAACTCCTACAAAGATAAGCCCACACCCAGGTTTTCAGGGTTCTTTCTAAATACCCCCTTCTTTCCTTTAGCCCTCTTGCCTAAAATCTACCTTACAAATGTCATTTAATAAAATCCTCAACTCTGCTTCAAAACAAATATTGTGTGTAGACTATAGAGTTGGCTCAGCAGTTAAGAACACTGACAGCTCTCACAGAGGACCTGGACTTGGTTTCTAGCACCCACAATATCTTCACAATCAGCTGTAACACTAGTTCCAAGGGATCTGATGCCTCCTCACCTTGACAGGTGCACACATGGTACACAAACATACATGCACACAAAACACACACATAAAAATAAATATTTTTTTAAAATTGTGAACTAGGCTGAGGATGCATCTAAGCAACAGTAGAATTCTTATCCAGCATGTCCAACGACCTAGTTTTGCACCCTGGAGCTGCTACAGAAAAAAAAAAAGAAAAAGAAATATACCTATAGAGACTACCTGCCAGGGATTAGGGATTGGTGCATGGAAAGAAAATGCTCAATACATAATAAATTTACTGTGGAGTAATGGAAATACCTTGAAACCAGACAGAGGTGGCAGTTGCACCACATTATTCACTTGAAAATTGGTCAATTTCCCAAAGGATGGACTATCCAGAGACTACCCCACCCAGGGATCCATCCCATAATCAGTCACCAAACTCAGACACTATTGAATAGGACAGCAAGAGTTTGCTGAAGGGACCCTGATATAGCTGTCTCATATGAGGCTATGCCAGTGCGTGGCAAATACAGAAGTGGATGCTCACAGTCATCATCTATAGGCTGGAACACAGGGCCCCCAATGGAGAAGCTAGAGAAAGTACCACAGGAGCTGAAGGGATCTGCAACCCTATAAGAGGAACAACAATATGAACTAACCAGAACCCCCAGAGCTTGTGTCTCTAGCTGCATATGTAGAAGAAGCTGGCCTAGTAGGCCATCATTGGGAAGAGAGGTCCCTTGGTATTGCAAACTTTATATGCCCCAATACAGGGGAATGCCAGGGCCAAGAAGTGGGAGTGGGTGGGTAGGGGAGCAGGGCCGGGGGGGAGGGTAAAGGAAACTTTCAGGATAGCATTTGAAATGTAAATGAAGAAAATATCTAATAAAAAATTGGAAAAAAAGAAAATTGGTCAATTTCAAATTATGAACTCTTACCTCAGTAACCTATAAAAGAATATTAATCAAGGTGCTGGATTAGAAGTATGAACACTCCAACACTTATGAACATATGTTTAGCAATTAAATAATCTTATTTTTTAAAAAAAAGAAAAGAAAAAAGAAAAACAAATGTTTTGCCGGGCATGGTGGCGCATGCCTTTAATTCCAGCACTGGGGAGGCAGAGGCAGGCGGATTTCTGAGTTCAAGGACAGCCTGGTCTACAAAGTGAGTTCCAGGACAGGCGCAGGGCTATACAGAGAAACCCTGTCTTGACAAAACAAAAACAAAAACAAAAAAACCCCAAATGTTTTAAAAGGTAATGCTCTCTATCATCTCTCTTTAGAGTAAAGAATTTCATAGGTTTTATGTGAAATTAAATAATTATCACTAGTAAGTAAAATTTTTATAAACCTTTATTAGTAAGGCCAGAAATGCATTTATTTGTGGATAGTAGCAGTGACTGCTACTATGTTTTTAAAAAGTATAGTCAGAGATAGGCATGGCAGCACACACCTGTAATTACAGCTCTTCGTGTGTAAAAGCAGGAAAATCAGGAATTCAAGAGCAGCCTTGGCTACATAAAACCCCGACTCAAAACTTAAAAATGTAAAAAGAAGTAAGGCATAATGGTGAGTGTGTGGAAGCAGGAACAGCAGATCAAGACATTCTCATGTTGAATTTAAGACTTGGAGCTCCTAAGATTTTGTCTTAAAAGAAAAATGGGAAGGAAAGAGAGCAGGAAGCAGGCGACAAGGGCATATAACCAAATGACACAGAAGCCAAACTTAAAAGAGCTCAGTAGCCCACAACTGAAACAATAGAGTAAGATAAATAATGAACATATTATATATGACTATTGTCACACAATATGGCTTATTAACATACATGGGTCTATCCTAACATAAATAAATAACAATTAAATAAGGAAACTGGATGGCTCTTCCTTACAGACGAATTCCAATTAAGAAATGTAAAAGGAATGAGGGAAACAGGGATGTGTAATTATACAAACACCATACATAGTAATAACTACTGTAGACAAGATCCACTGATGCTTGCTAAAATTAGCTAGTGAAACTTTAGGCAGATTTGTATTTGTTGAATATTTGTATATTCAAAGAATCTTCTCCAAGTTATTTTTAATTAGAAAGAAGAAAATAATACTGTCCAGGACATAGAATCTTAATCAAGTGAAGGACATTACCAGTGGTAGGTACAGTACTCTCGTGGTCCTGTGATAGTATACACTGAGAAAGACATTGCATGCCTTACTAGTTAAGGCATTATACAGTGGCTTCAACCCATGTATGGCTATGGGAACTGTTTTTACCAGAATACTAATTGAGCTAGTAATTTTCAAACTAAAAAACACTTTACGTGTTCATATTACACTCTGGAAAGCATAACACTATTAATAATTTCCCCTCTCCCTTAGCCTCTAGCAATTTCACTATATGAAAAGGGAGGACCAGAATCAGCCATGGCAAAGAGATGAATCAAGTGAAGAAATTTGAAATTGCTAGAGGTTGGCTTCTTCATGCCTTCTTTTTTCTTATTCTGTAATTTCCAGAAATTATCCACTATGAAAATGCATTCCCCTGACAATGGCTCTCAAACTTTATCTTAAGCCTAGACCTCTTTCTTATCTACCCAATATATTTGACATTAAAATCTAGATAAATCAAAATGAAGTTGAATTTATTTTCTCCATCTTCTTTAAACTGTCCAAAATTGTTCTTCCCTATCTTAACTAATAGCATCACTAGCCACCCAAGATGTCTAACCCAGATACTTGGGGCTTATTATCTACACTTTTCTTCTCCTTTACTGTAAACTATCTGCTAACCTTTGTCAACTTTACCTCCTAATACTCTCCTTTTTTCCAATATCGTGATTAACACTTCACTGTGTTCCTATCAAAAAACCTCCCCATACCTCAAACCTTGTCTACCTTCCAAACTAAAACTTTTTCAAAGACATGCTATTATTGCTTATCCCCCAAATCTTTTTTCCTATTCATCTACCAGGTCAACATCTATCAATGTGTCTGCAATACTCATCTACAAATTTATCATCTAGAATCTCTTCTCTGTCTTCCTAAACTAAATATGCTTCTCTATTTCTGGGTTCCCCTAAAATCTTACACACAACACTTTTAAAATACTTGTTACATTTTATTTGAATTGTTAGTTTACTAAACTATTTTCCCTCAAAACCCTGATTTGTTGAAGGGCAGGTTATGATTCATTCATTGTTGTAGCCTCACTGACTAGTTATGTCTATCAGATGACAAGTGCCTAACAAATTTGTTTAAAATGTTAATGTGTTCCCCAGTACTCATAAAATAGCTTAAGATGATAGTGACATACGTGGTCCTTTTTAAATATGGAGCTGGGTTAGGTCCTGATAAAACCCAGTTTAGAATGATTTTGCTACCTTTGTATGCATTTCAATATACTAAGCTACTAGTATGGAACAAAGACAGTTTTACAACAGGCTTATTCAAATAGCTATAAACTAATTTTTCATCCAGGAAATAGACAATGGGTATACAAAGGATCATATACAATAAATAGACAGTATACTCTATCAGTAAGAGCTGTCAATCATGGAGCTATTAGGATGAGGAGAAATAAATAAGTCAAAAGACCTGGTTTGGAGCTGGGCGTGGTGGCACACACCTTAAGTCCCAGCACTCAGGAGGCAGAGGCAGGAGGATTTCTGAGTTCAAGGCCAGCCTGGTCTACAAAGTGAGTTCCAGGACAGCCAGGGCTATACAGAGAAACCCTGCCTCGAAAGAAAAACAAAACAAAACAAACAAACAAACAAACAAACAAACAAAAGACCTGGTTTGGGGCTAAGATGACTCAGCAAGTAAGGCACCTGTTCTAGTCTTAGGTCTTCAAATCCCTCGAACACATATGAAAAAAGCTGAGTGTGGTCATGTTATGACCCTGTAATCCCTGCAGTATGTTAGAAGAAACAGAATGATCTTGGTTGCTGTCTTACAGCCTATCTCCAAGTTCAATGAGAGACCCTGTCTCAAAGAACTAACAAGGGAAGTGGCAGAGGTGAACAGTCACTGTTCTCTGGCCTCCATGCACATTCATACACATACATATAAAATACAATTTAAGTTTAAAAGTCCTGGGTTATAGTTGTGTCACTAATTAAATGGAATATAACTGGAATGCTTGAGAAATGTTCATAATATAAATAACCATGGTAGTCCAACCATGTGACACACTATAATCTCCACAAAATCTATTCTAGAGTTGAGTTGTATTGTATTACAAAACTATGATAAACCCAATAGCAATGTCAAACTTGAAAGAATTCCAACTCACAAAGTACTTTCCCCATATTTCATCTCACTTGATCATCCTAAGAACTGTATGAAATATGTAAACTAAGTATATTCATGTGGCCATTTTATTGTCTAAAGCACTAAGATACAGGCACAGTGATACGCTCTTGCTGCCATTCTTTCATCTATCCATGATATAAGAATGTTTGATGTCCCACTTTCTCCTCTATAAGTTTCAGTGTCTCTGGTTTTATGTGGAGATCTTTCAACCACTTAGACTTGACCTTCGTACAGGGAGATAAGAATGGGTCAATTCCCAGTCTTCTACATGATAACCACCAGTTGTGCCAGCACCATTTGTTGAAAAGGCTGTCCTTTTTCCACTGGATAGTTTTAGCTCCCTTGTCAAAGNTAGTTGGCCATCATTGGGAGGAGAGGCCCCTTGGTCATACAGACTCTATATGCCCCAGAACAGGGGAATGCCAGGGCCATTACGTGGGAGGGGGTGGGTAGGGGAGCAGGGCGGGGACGCGGGAGGGTAAGGGAAAATTTCTGGATAACATGTGAAATGTAAATGAAGAAAATATCTAATAAAGAGAGGAAAAAAATAAAAAAAATTAAAAAAAAAAGAATGTTTGATGTCAAATCCTGACAATTCTCATAACAGGCAGTACAGACCTTTATCACTTCTGTGGACCTAAATGATGATATCCCTGTCTCCATTCTATGTCTGTTTCTAATATGGCCTTCAAATTGTAACCAGAACCATACTCCTAAAACAAATTTGACAATGCCATCATCCCTTTCTATCCATAGAGGATTAGTTACAAGATACCTCTCTTCATATAATCCAAACCTGAGAACACTCAACTCTCTTATATAAAAGGGTATAGTATTTACATATAACCTACATATTTCTTCACAATATATTTATTTAAACTCATCTTTAAATTACTTAAAATAATTCATACAAATGTGAATGTTATGTAAATAGTTGTACTACTTCGCTGTTTAGAAAATAATGATAAGAAAAACATCTCTGTGTTAAGCTATTTAGATTTTAGCAGGATGGAAGGTCATTGAGGATGGGTCCCTCTCTCATAATCAGCAGCTTATAAAACTAGTAACTGTAACCGCAGGATTCTGATTAGTCAAAAGAATGGGGTATGAATATTATATATCTGTAGTCTAGATGAAATTTTTTCCTGGATTTTTTTACTTATTTACTTACATGTGTGCATGTGCATGCATGCTTACATGCATTTGTCTGTGTGTGCGTATGTGTAGTGTGTGTAGTGTGTGTGTGTGTCTGTATGTATAGCATGTATGAAGGACAGAGGATAACTTGTAGGAGTTGGTTCCCTCCCTTGTACCATGAGGTCCTAGAGATCAAACACAGATCATCAGGCTTGGCAGCCTTTTTACTCACTGAACCATTTACCTGTCTGTCTAATGCTGAATATTTTTAATCTGTAGTTAGTTGAACCCACGGCTGCAAAACCCATAGCTATAAAGAGCCAATTATATTTATTAATAGCCCATAAACCACAGGACCTCCTGTGATGAGAGAAAGACCGCTCATCTATTGTGTGGTCAAATATGATGGACACTCATATATCTAACTTAGCACTCTGTCTACTGAGACTGAGTAACAAATTTTCATTATAATTAAACTGATGTTTACATAGCTATGTGCAAACCATTATCTAGAGTACTGGACAGTAAAGCTCTAAGAAGTAGGGAACCCTTTTTTTTCGAATCCTGATGAATAAGTAAGTAGAGACAGGAAGAAGTAAAAACTGAAAGCATTTTACAAAGAGCTGCTATTACTGTAAGTACAGGTTATACCTAAGTGCTAGTATGCTGAGTGCTGGCAGAGCTTTTTGGGGCTTTGTTTGTTCTACTCCAGAAGTGGGTTTATACAGCTTGAGGGATTTTAAGAAATATATATATATACATACACACACACACACACACACACACACACATATACACACACAGAGGCAGATTCAAAAACGGAATGTCTACACTGTGATGTATAAGAACCCACTAATATGAACAAAAACACTGAGCCCCAATCTTTAAAGGGTGCCTCAATTCCCCTAATAAAGTAATAAAGAAAAACTCAGATAAATAAGGAAACAGGAGAATAATTCCAGGAATGCGTTCTTAAACATGTTAAAGAATACCTTGTTGTTGTTTTTTTTTTTTAAAGAAAAAAGAAAAAAAACTTGAATATATTCAGGGTTGTTAAAATGCATTACTAGGAGATAAAACCCAAATAAATTAACATATGAATACATCCTATTTGAAAAGGCCAGTTCACTAATTGAATAGCCTAACTGTTTTGTATTATAAAAACAGATAAATTAAACTGCTCAAGTATCTATAAAAGCAAGGTGAAGTTTGTGTTCTAGCCTACTTCTCTAACCAATCCTTTCTCCAGAGGTTTAGAGTACATCCTTTTAACTTGCTAGGCTTTGCTTCTGTAGCATGTGAACATGTGCACACACACACACACACACACACACACACACACACACACAAATTAATAGTTGAAATATACTTGCCTCCTAAATTCACATATAGAAGCGCTAATACCTCAATATTTAGAATGTGACTTCATTTGAATATACTTTTTAAAAACATAATTAATGAAAATGATAGAGATCTGGACATAGACACACACAGAAGACCAATGAAGACAAAAGAGGCCTGTATGTGATATTTTGCTATGGTAACCATAGCAAACTAACAAATACACATATACAGTTATACAGTCGTAAAGTCAATATAGTTATAATAGTTGGAGAGAGTTCATACCTGGCAAATACAGATGCACTTAAAATATAAAAATAAATAACAATGACCAGTTATAGCACAAGTTATTCAACATCAGTAAAAATAATTGATAATTTAAAAATCAGGAAAGCGAACTCAGATAAAACATCAGTACAGGAGAAACTAAATTTACACCCCTAGGATATACTTCCTCTACTCTAACATCTTTTTCCCCTCTGGAAACGGTAAAGAAAATATGATCAGAAGACTAATGAGCATAACAAGGTATAGCCTACAGGTAAAATTTTTACAACAGGTAGATTTTATGTACTACTCCTCAAAGAGATCTATCCTATAAGCCATTTTTTTTCTTAGAATAAGATACCTACAAAAATGTATATCCAAACATTCTGGATAGGTGATGATGTAATTGAGTGGCAGAGTGCTCAGCTAGTCTGTACAAGGCAGGCCCCTGGGTTCAAGCCTTAGCACTACAAAAAGATTAGGATAAAAAGTATATGAGCTTTAGTAATAGAAGTAACAACTCACATTCAAACTGGGTGGTGATGGCAGCAGCAGTGCACACACCTTTAATCTAGCACTCTGCAGGTAGAGGCAGGTGATCACCATAAATTCAAGGCCAGCCTGCTGTACAGAATGAATTCCAGGACATCCAGGGCTACACTGAGAAAACCTGCCACGAAAAACAAAACAAAAAGCCCAATTCAAAGTGATGCTACCCTACCAGAATATTGTATATCAGTGACAAAAATGCAATGGACATATTTATGAGGCTCTTGTCAACAAAATGAGGCTTTGAGTCTAAATAACACTGAAGTAAATATTATTTATTCTTTGTTAAGACTTCAATTTAGCAGAGTTAAGGATTTCATCATTCATTTCACAAATGAATGCCTACATGAAAGCAAATATGCTGAGCTCTGTGGACGACGAAACATGAGAGAAATATAGTTCTCACTTTTACCCATAAAATTTTATCTCATCCACAAGACATATATGATAGCTACATAGAAGAATTGGTGTTACAAGTACTCAGATGAGAAAAAAAAATCAATGTCTTAGGAATCTATACAAGTGACACTCAAGAGTAAACTGACCCTCAAACTAAGATCAAGCAGGGAGGAGTCAAAAAGGGATACCGGATAGGCAAGGACAGCAAACAGGAAGAAAATGAAAAGGGACAAAGATCCGAAAAACAAGCAGCAAATCTGGGTGGATAGCACATCCAAGTATGTTATAGAAATAGTTAACATAGCTACATAACTTAATTCATAGCTTCATAACATATCTTTAGAACTTTAAATACCAAGCTACAGTATAAAGACCACTGAAATTTATAAGCAAGAAAGTGACATAGCAAAGGTTGACTTTGGGAAGAAGGGCTGTATGGGATGCATTAGAAGAGTCCTTCTTATATATGGAGCCGGGGAGAGAAATTCCATGTATAATAACAACGGCCCAAAACTAGGCCAGAAGCTGAAAAATTGGAACCCTTATAATGCCTAAGTAATACTATATAGTAATATAGAGTATGACAGATCTGTTCTGTCATAACAACACTATTTTGCATATCTTACATAATTTAATATATTATTTTTTTTATGGCCCCGGCTTGTTCCAGCCAGCCCCGCTCGCTCCGATCAGCTCCGCTTGCTCCGGTTTGGCNCCGCTCGTTCCGGCCGTCCCCGTTCGGCCCCACTCGCTCCGGCCCTGCTAGCTCCGGCGTCCCCGCTTGCTCCGGCGGCCATCCCCATTCGGCTCCGCTTCGAGGCCTGTCGGACCGAACGAGACCAACCAGAGAGGCCAGGTTCCTAAGTAAAGAATAATAAGAAGTATTCATGCGACATCGACTGAAGTCTGCGTGGTCTCCTCCCGCAGTCTAGAACAATGCCCACCAACATTCGGTGGTACACCAACGACCCTAAACTTGAGTAGTGGAAGCCTTCTCGTCAGCCCACGAGAAACACACTGAGCCATCTCACCAGCCCTAATATATTATTTTTAAAAAGAAAAATATCACCTTTTAAATAACCAAATATTATCTATGAAAATTAGCTAAGTGTAGTGACACATGTCTTTAATTCTAGCACTTGGGGAGCTGAGGTAGGCAGATTTCTGAGTTCAAGGCCAGCCTGGTCTACAGAGTAAGTTCCAGGACAGCCAGGGCTACACAAAGAAACTCTTGACTTGAAAATCAAAAATCAAAACAATAAACAAAAAGCAAAAACAAAACAAAACAAAAACCCTAAAATCTTAATTAAAAGACCTATCTACCAGAACTGAGATCAAAAGGAAAAACATAAAGTTTAAGAGGTAGGGTTGATATTTTACTGTGTTTTCTTAAATATCATGTTATATAATTTAAAATGCAAATTTTAATGAGGATAAAATATAGAAGATATTTTACCGGTTATATGCCAATTCTAGAATATGAAAAAGTATACACTTCTTTTTTTTCCTCGTTCTGGTCAACCCTGCTCGCTCTGATCTGCCCCGCTCGCTCCAGCCTGCCCTGCTCGCTCTGGTTGGCCCCACTTGCTCAGTCCCTGCTCTCTCCGGTCCAAGGATTCACTCATCATTATTCATAAGTACACTATAGCTGACTTCAGACACACCAGAGGAGGGCGTCAGATCTCATTATGGGTGGTTGTAAGCCACCATGTGGTTACTGGGATTTGAACTCATCACCCTCAGAAGAGCAGTTGGGCGCTCTTACCCACTGAGCCATCTCACCAGCCCAAGTATACACTTCTTTTTAAAATTTTATTGTATTTCTATTCGTTGGGAGGGTTGTATGCCACATGTGCATGTATGCATGTGCGTATGTATACACACATACCTACTCAGTGCATATGTAGAAACTTTGCAAGAATAGATTCTCTTGTTTCACCAGGTGGAATCTAAGTTTCAAACTTAAGTCATCTGGCTTGGTGGCAAGTGCCTTTGCTCAGTGAGCCATCTTATCATAACTCATATTGCATAACAACATAACATGGACTTAATAAAAATGGTATAGGTTTCCATTCTATTTCAAGCATCACTCCTCAGAGACAGGCTCCCTTTATCCTACTATTAGTAGAGAACTTGACTACAGACTTACTAACCTGCATGTTATATCAGAGTGTCAGAGGTTCCTCTTTTTATAAAGTATGTGGTAGGGAGGTATAGAGATCAGAAAGCAAGTTTCATTTGGTTCTCTGCTTCCACCATGAAGTCCAGGGATTGACCTCAGGTCAGGTTATCAGGCTTGTGCAGCAAGCATTTCTACCCACTGGGCCATATCACCATTCCAATCGGGGATTCTTAATCAGGGTGACAGGGTTCATAATCCCCTTGAAACTACATTAGAAATTAAGCATGCATTATTATTCATTTTTCTAAGAAAAAAGGACATTTTTTAAGATTCTCAAAGGGCCTAATGTTATTAAAGTTTAGAAACACTGTTAGAAACTTCTATTCCAAAAAGAAAGTAGGGAAAAGCCTTGAGCACATGGGCACAGGGGAAAATTTCCTGAACAGAACACCAATAGCTTATCCTCTAGGATCAAGAATTGACAAATGGGATCTCATACAATTGCAAAGCTTCTATAAGGCAAAGGACTATAAGGCAAAGGACTTTTGTCAATAAGACAAAATGGCAACCGACAGGTTGGAAAAAGATCTTTACCAATCCTACATCCAATAGAGGGTTAATATCCAATATATACAAAGAACTCAAGAAGTTAGACTTCAGAGAACCAAATAACACTATTAAACAATGGAGTACAGAGCTAAACAAAGAATTCTAACTGAGGAATACCAAATGATTGAGAAGCACCTAAAGAAATATTCAACATCCTTAGTCATTAAGGAATTGCAAATAAAAAACCCTGAGATTCCACCTCACACCAGTCAGAATGGCTAAGATCAAAAACTCAGATGACAGCAGATGCTCACAAGGATGTAAAGAAAGAGGAACACTCCTCCATTGTTGGTGGGATTGCAAGCTGGAAATCAGCTTGGCGGTTCCTCAGAAAATTAGACATAATACTGCCTGAGGAGCCAGCTATACCACTCCTAGGTATATACCCAAAAGATGCTCCAACATATAACAAGGACACATGCTCCACTATGTTCATAGCAGCCTTATTCATAATAGCTAGAAGCTGAAAAGAACCCAGATGTCTCTCAACAAAGGAATGGATACAGAAAACATGACACATTTACATAATGGAGTACTACTCAGATATTAAAAACAAAGACTTCATGAAATTCTTAGGCAAATGGATGGAACTAGAAAAAAATCACCCTGAGTGAGGTAACCCAATCACAAAAGAACACACATGGTATGCACTCACTGATCAGTGGATATTAGCCCAGAAGTTTGGAATACCCAAGATACAATTCACAGACCATATGAAACTTAAGAAGAAAGACCACAGCATGGATACTTCAGTCCTTCTTAGAAGAGGGATCAAAATACCCTTGGGAGGAGATACAGAGAAAAAGTTTGGAGCAGAAACTGAAGTAAAGGTCATCCAGTGACTGTCCCACCTAGGGATCTATCCCTTATATAGTCCCTAAACCCAGACACTATTGTGGATGCCAACAAGTGATTACTGACAGGAGCCTGATATAGCTGTCTCCTGAGAGGCTCTGCCAGTGCCTGACAAATACAGAAATGGAGGCTCACAGTCATCCATTGGACTGAGCACAGGGTCCCCAATGGAGGAGCTAGAGAAAGGACCTAAGGAGCTGAAGGGGTTTGGCAGCCCCCTAGGAGAACCAACAATATGAACTAACTAGTACCTCCAGAGAGAGCTCCCAGGGACTAAACCATCAACCAAAGAGTACACATGGAGGGACCCATGGCTCTAGCTGCATATGTAGCAGAGGATGGCCTTGTGGGGCATCAATGAGAGGAGAGGTCCTTGGTCTTGTGAAGGCTTGATGCCCCAGTATAGGGGAATGCCAGGACAGTGAACAGGGAGTGGGTGGGTTAGTGAGCAGGGGGAGGGGGAAGGGATAGGGGGATTTTCGGAAGGTAAATGAGGAAAGGGAATAAAATTTGAAATGTAAATAAAGAAAACATCTAATAAAAATGAAAAACTACACTAAAGAAGAAACTTCTATTCCCCTTTATAATCTTAATAACTAATTCAAAACAATGTGTCAAAGGCTAAGAAAGTTTTACTCATTCAACTATTCTGAATGCACATTCAGAATTCATCTTCTCAATTTCCAGTGCTATTTTCACACTAAAACTTTGCCACTATTCCTTCTCATTTCTTTTCCCTGGAAGTTCCATTCTTTTTATTTTTTTAAGCTTACCTTCAGAAAATTTATTTTTTATGAGAAGACATAATGAGAATATTTGATTGTCACTAAATCAAAATATAACTCTGTAGTGTATAATATATAAGCAGTAGCTACTACTTAAAAAGTTCCCCTACCTTCCTTTTTTTTAATTATTAGATATTTTCTTAATTTACATTTCAACTGCTATCCTGAAAATCCCCTCCCCCCTCCCTGCTCCCCTGCCCACCCACTCCTACTTCTTGGCCCTGGCGTTCTCCTGTATGGGGCATATAAAGATTGCAGTACCAGGGGGCCTCTCCTCCCAATGATGGCCCATTAGGCCATCTTCTGCTACATATGGAGTTGGAGACACGAGTTCTGGGGGTTCTGGTTAGTTCATATTGTTGTTCCTCTTCTAGGGTTGCAGACCCCTTCAGCTCCTGGGGTTCTATCTCTAGCTTCTCCAATGTGGGCCCCGTGCTCCCTCTTATGGATGGCTGTGAGCATCCACTTCTGTGGGAGTCAGTTATATCAGGGTCCCTTCAGTAAACACTTGCTGTCCTATGCAATAGTGTCTGAGTTTAGTGACTGATTATGGGATGGATCCCCAGTGGGTTAGTCTCTGTATGGTCCATCCTTTCATCTTAGCTCTAAACTTTCTCTCTGTAACTCCTTTCATGGGTATTTTGTTTCCTATTCAAAGGAGGAATGAAGTATCCACGTGCTGGTCTTCCTTCTTGATTTTCTTGTGTTTTGCAGATCGTATCTTGGGTATTCTAAGTTTCTGGGCAAATATCCATTTATCAATGAGCGCATATGCAATGACTTCTTTTGTGATTGGGATACCTCACTAAGGATTATGTCCTCCAGATTCATCCATTTGCCCAAGAATTTCATAAATTCATTTTTTTAAAAATAGCAGAATAGTACTCCATTGTGTAAATGTACCACATTTTCTGTACCCATTCCTCTGTTGAGGGACATCTGGGTTCTTTCCAACTTCTGGCTATTATAAATAAGGATGCTATGAACATAGTGGAACATGTATCCTTTTTACCAGTTGGAACATCTTTTGGATATATGCCCAGGAGAGGCAGTCAGCAAGACAAAAAGGCCACCAATAGATTGGGAAAGGATTTTTACCAATCCTAAATCTGATAGGGGACTAATATCCAACATCTACAAAGAGCTAAAGAAGCTGGACTCCAGAAAAACGAATAACCCCATTAAAAATGGGGTACAGAGCTAAACAAAGAATTCTCAACTGAGGAATTCCGAATGGCTGAGAAACATCTGAAAAAATGTTCAACATCCTTAATCATCAAGGAAATGCAAATCAAAACAACATTGAGATTCCACCTCACACCAGTCAGAATGGCTAAGATCAAAAATTCAGGTGATAGCAGATGCTGGCTAGGATGTGGAGAAAGAGGAACACTCCTCCATTGCTGGTGGGATTGCAAGCTTGTACAACCACTCTGGAAGTCAGTCTGGCGTTTTCTCAGAAAATTGGACATAGTACTTGTCTTAATCAGGGTTTCTATTCCTGAACAAACATCATGACCAAGAAGCAAGTTGGGGAGGAAAGGGTTTATTCGGCTTACACTTCCATACTGCTGTTCATCACCAAAGGAAGTCAGGACTGGAACTCAAGCAGGAGCTGATGCAGAAGCCATGGAGGGATGTTCTTTACTGGCTTGCTTCCCCTGGCTTGCTCAGCCTGCTCTCTTATAGAANCTCACAGTGCTTCCGTGGCCTCAGCTGCTCTGCATGACTCCTTCATGCCTCTAAAACCAGTACCACCTAGGTAACTCTTACACATTACCAAGTCCAGTCACAGCACAAGGTACAACCATGGCTATCTCTGGAACACAGCCTCCTTGTGCTTTCAGAAAACATTTCCCAGAAGATGTCACCTCAATGATGCTGGTCTCTTTTTAATCACCGCTAATTTCTTAGCTCCAGCTAACCAGCATCAATAGTCCCAGTAATGCCAAGTTTTTGCTTTAGTAGTTCTGGTATCTTGTTAATCACAGCTGATTCTTCAGCCCCAGCTAACCAGAACCACAGAATCTTCACAAAGTAACAGTGGCCCTGAAAAGAGTCTTTAATATTCCCTCTGAAATTTCACAAGCCAGGCCTCCATCTTCTGCACTGTTCTCAACATTATCGTACAAGCTCCTACACAACATCCCACAGAGCTCTTAACACAGAATGGATCTTCTGGCCCAAAGTTCCAAAGTCCTTCCACAATCCTCCCCAAAACATGGTCATGTTGTCACAGGAATACCCCACTCTGCTGGTACCAATTTGTCTTAATCAGGGTTTCTATTCCTGCACAAACATCATGACCAAGAAGCAAGTTGGGGAGGAAAGGGTTTATTCGGCTTACACTTCCACACAGCTGTTCATCACCAAGGAAGTCAGGACTGGAACTGAAGCAGGTCAGGAAACGGGAGCTGATGCAGAGGCCATGGAGGGATGTTCTTTACTGGCTTGCTTCCCCTGGCTTGCTCAGCCTGCTCTCTTATAGAAACCATGACTGCCAGCCCAGAGATGGTCCCACCCACCAGGGGCTCTTGATCACTAATTGAGAAAATGCCTCACAGCTAGATCTCATGGAGGCATTTCTCCAACTGAAGCTCCTTTCTCTGTGATAACTCCAGCTGTGTCAAGTTGACACAAACCTAGCCAGTACAGTACTACCGAAAGATCCTGCAATACCTCTCCTGGGAAGTTCCATTCTTATTTATAACTTTTATAACACTGCTGCTCTTCTTCCTCACCACTGAGGAACAAACCGTCCTGCCCTTCTCAAAGGAAAAGCTGCACTTAGCACATCGCCAACTCCATAAATGAAGCAGTGCAAGAGTGATAGTGTGTGCCTATAATTCCAGCACTCTGGAAGCTGAGGAAGGTAGGAGTTTGAGGCCAGCCTGAGCTACACAGTGAGATCTTGCCCCACCCCACTCTGACCCTCCATCCCAGGGGAAGAAAAAAAGCCCTACTTCCTAACAATCTTTTTCCAATTATTTATATATCATTTAATGATTATTTTCCAGTATCTCCTAAAACAATCTAACTCTTGCGACCAATGTTTTTTACCTATGTTATTTCTGCTAAATTAGCCCACAAAATGAGTTGCATTCTTGAACGATACAAAGACAATTCTATCTTTAGAATCCTATTTAGGGCTGCAGAGATGGCTTAGGAGTAAGACCTCAGTGCTCTTCCAGAGGACATCTCCAGCTTCTAAGGCCTCCTATACTCACATGCACAAACCCTACTCACACAGAGACTCACAGACAAATACACACACACACAAATTAAAGTAACAAAAAAATACTTATTTAAATTATGATTAATAGCTATTTATGTTGCCTTTAGAAACTAACATTGCATAGACAATATATGGATATGTTTCAGAGTTCAAAGCTAGCCTGGCCTACAGAGCAACTTCTAAGACAGCAAAGGTTAGGTGTGAAAGAAAACATCAAAAACATAAAGTTGGTGAAAATGCACACGTTCCAGCCCCAGCAAGCAGCAAAACTTGGCAGCTTCGGCTATTTGATTCTGGCTTTGGAGTCAATAATACAAGAAAAGGGTTATGGAGGCTCCCTTCAACACTAAGGAAAGCCACTGATGCCAGAGAGGTGGCAGGTATTATCTGCATGGAGGCCCAGAGAGGACATTTCATGAAGCTGTGAAAGTGACATTTGGACTGTCCTGCAGACACCAAAATGTTGAAGATGCCAGAGTCAAGAATTATCTGCAGAGGAAAGCTCATAATGGAGAATAGGACCAGCCCAAGAGAGAGAGGTATGTTGCAGTCAACAAAGCTGAAAGGAATTGCAGATCTGAAGAGCACTTGAATATCAGACACGGAGATACAAAGTTTGGAGTTTGCTCCGCTGGCTTCAGTTTTACTTTGGTTGAGTATTTCCTGATTATGTTACCTTTCCCTCCTTTTGGAATGGTAATGTATATTCTGTGCCATTATGTGTTACAAGTTATGTGGTCTGCTTTCCGATTTCGATTTTATAGGGGGTTACAATTAAAAGATTGACATGAGTCACAGAAGTGAGTTTGAACTTTGGACTTTTAAACTCTTACAGACTATGGTAACTTTTGAAGTTGGACTAAATGCATTTTTGCATTATGATAAGGCTACAAGCCTATGGTGTCCAGGGAGTGGAATGTACTTGTTTGAATGAAAATGGCCCACACAGAAGCTCAAGCCAGGCCCAGAGTCACTCCCTCCTTCTGCTGCCTGCAGATCCAAATATAGAACTCTCAGCTCCTTCTCCAGCACCATGTCTGTCTGCACACCACCATGCTTCCTGACATGATGATAATGGGCTGAACCTCTGAACCTATTAAGTCAGCCCCAATTAAATGTTTTCCTTTTTAAGAGTTGTTGTGGTCATGGTGTCTTTTCACAGCAATAGAAACCCTAATTAAGACAGCACCTAAAGAACAAAACCCAACAAATATGTACAACAATGTATGCACGGGCGTGTGTATACATACACACATACACACACACATACACACACACACACTTTCACATAATTAAAAGGCTAAGGACACTGTGAAATAAATAGGGTATAAGAACAGAGCCCTCAAGAATGTGATTTGTGCTCTTATAAATGAGGCCACACACAGCTAGCTTCCTTCACCAGGTGAATATACAGCTAAAAGGTATCACCAAGAGCCAGAGAATTGGCCTGGATCAGATACAGTATCTGCTGGTACCCTGATCTGTGGAAAATAAATTCCTACTATTCATAAGCCACCCAATAGTCTTTTGTTACTACAGTCCGAATGACAATGGTTATTAGTCTAAGACACTCTTTTTCTGTATGTACATTAAATCACTCTTCCAACTACTTCCATGTCTCTATGTTATAGCATTTGTCTTAGTCAGGGTTTCTATTCCTGCACAAACATCATGACCAAAAAGCAAGTTGGGAAGGGAAGGGTTTATTCAGCTTACACTTCCACATTGCTATTCATCACTGAAGGAAGTCAGGACTGGAACTCAAGCAGGTCAGGAAGCAGGAGCTGATGCAGAGGCCATGGAGGAATGTTCTTTACTGGCTTGCTTCCCCTGGCTTGCTCAGCCTGCTCTCTTATAGAACCCAAGACCGCCAGCCCAGAGATGGTCCCACCCACAAGGGGCCTTTCCCCCTTGATCACTAATTGAGAAAATACCCCACAGCTAGATCTCATGGAGGTACTTCCCCAACTGAAGCTCCTTGCTCTGTGATAACCCCAGCTGTGTCAAGCTGACACAAAACTAGCCAGTACAATTGACCCCTTGTCAACTAGACACACAAATACATCACTAGTAACCCTCAAACCTTAGTTCTTACTCATCCCCAAGATCTAAATAACTTTAAAAGTCCCACAGTCTCTCCTGGGCATATACCCAGAAGATGTTCCAACTGGTAATAAGAACACATGCTCCACTATGTTCATAGCAGCCTTATTCATAATAGCCAGAAGCTGGAAAGAACCCAGATGTCCCTCAACAGAGGAATGGATACAGAAAATGTGGTACATTTACACAATGGAGTACTATTCTGCAATTAAAAAATAAATTTATGAAATTCTTGAGCAAATGGATGTATCTGGAAGATATTATCCTTAGTGAAGTAACCCAATCACAAAAGAAGTCATTGCATATGGAAGATATCATCCTTAGTGAAGTAACCCAATCACAAAAGAAGTCATTGCATATGCACTCACTGATAAGTGGATATTAGCCCAGAACCTTAGAATACCTAAGATACAATTTACAAAACACAAGAAAATCAAGAAGGAAGACCAAAGTGTGGATACTTCATTCCTCCTTTGAATAGGAAACGAAATACCCATGAAAGGAGTTACAGAGACAAAGTTTAGAGCCAAGACGAAAGGATGGACCATCCAGAGACTACCCCACCGGGGGATCCATCTCATAATCAGTCACTAAACTCAGACACTATTGCATAGGACAGCAAAAGTTTGCTGAAGGGACCCTGATATAGCGGTCTTGTATGAGGCTATGCCAGTGCCTGGCAAATACAGAAGTGGATGCTCACAGGGGATGCTCACAGGATGGAACACGGGGCCCACAATGGAGAAGCTAGAGATAGAACCCCAGGAGCTGAAGGGGTCTGCAACCCTAGAAGAGGAACAACAATATGAACTAACCAGAACCCCCAGAGTTCCGGTCTCTAGCTGCATATGTAGCAGAAGATGGCCTAGTCGGCCATCATGGGGAAGAGAGGCCCCTTGGTATTGCAAACTTTATATGCCCCAATACAGGGGAACGCCAGGGCCAAGAATTGGGAGTGGGTGGGCAGGGGAGCAGGGCGGGGGATAGGGGAGAGGGAACTTTCGGGATAGCATTTGAAATGTAAATTAAGAAAATATCTAATAAAAAATGGAAAAAAAGTTCAATCCCTTTAAAATATCTAGTATCTTTTGAAATACAAAATACTTTAAAATTCAAAGTCTCTTAACTGTGGGCTTCACTAAAAAACTTCCTTCAAGAAGGAAAAATATCAGGGCACAGTCACAATCAAAAGCAAAATTCAATCTCCAACCATCTTTCGGGCTCCTCCAAGGGATTGGGTCACTTCTCCAGCCTTTGTAGCACACAAGTTGTCCTCTAGGCTCCAGATGCCTGTACTCCATTGCTGCTACCGTTCTTGGTGGTCATCTCATAGTACTGGCATCTCCAAAATGCTGCTGTCTTCCACTATAACTAGGCTTCAACACTAGCCTCTCATAGGCTCTCTTCATGGTGCCAAGCCTCAACTCCTTTGCATGATCCCTTCAGTCCTAAGCCATCAATTGCAACTGAGGCTGCACCTTCACCAACGGCCTTCCATGGCCTGTCACAGTGCTTCTGTGGCTTCAGCTGCTCTGCATGACCCCTTCATGCCTTCAAAACCAGTACCACCTAGGTAATTCTTACACATTACCAAGTCCTGCCACAGCACAAGGTACAACCATGGCTATCTCTGGAACACAGCCTCCTTGTGCTTTCAGAAAACACTTCTCAGAAGATGTCACCTCAATGATGCAGTCTCTTCTTAATCACCGATAATTTCTTAGCTCCAGCTAACCAGCATCAATAGTCCCAGTAATACAAAGGTTTCACTTTACTAGTTCTGGTATCTTGTAAATCACAGCTGATTCTTCAGCCCCAGCTAACCAGAACCACAGAATCTTGACAATCAAAGTAACAGTGGCCCTGAGAAGAGTCTTTAATTTTCCCTCTGAAATTTCACAAGCCAGGCCTCCATCTTCTGCACTGTTCTCAACATTATCGTACAAGCTCCTACACAACATCCCACAGAGCTCTTAACACAGAATGGATCTTCTGGCCCAAAGTTCCAAAGTCCTTCCACAGTCCTCCCCAAAACATGGTCAGGTTGTCACAGGAATACCTCACTATGCTGGTACCAATTTGTCTTAGTCAGGGTTTCTATTCCTGCACAAACATCATGACCAAGAAGCAAGTTGGGAAGGAAAGGGTTTATTCGGCTTACACTTCCATACAGCTGTTCATCACCAAGGAAGTCAGGACTGGAACTCAAGCAGGTCAGGAAGCAGGAGCTGATGCAGAGGCCATGGAGGGATGTTCTTTACTGGCTTGCTTCCCCCTGGCTTGCTCAGCCTGCTCTCTTATAGAACCCAAGACTGCCAGCCCAGAGATGGTCCCACCCACAAGGGGCCTTTCCCCCTTGATCACTAATTGAGAAAATACCCCACAGCTGGATCTCATAGAGGTACTTCCCCAACTGAAGCTCCTTTCTCTGTGATAACCCCAGTGTGTCAAGTTGACACAAAACTGGCCAGTACAGCCTATGTCTCCAGAAAGTTCAGTTATTACAAAAGAATTAAAATACACTTTTAATTTTGTTTATATAATTTTGTACTAAGATATAAAGACCTGCTTTGGGTTTTTTTTTCTTTCTGAATTTTAGTTTTTTACTTCCATTACATTTGGGATCTTCTCAGTAATCACTGTAGTTTCTTAATATGCACCTTGTGTTATGAAAGTTGAATGTGAACTAGGATCTCTGAAAAACAGAATCAGAATTACTTGTCACCCAGTGTTGTGGTATAGTCCCACTTCGGTAAACTTACATTCATCCAGAAGCAAAGTCTTTTAACCCTTCTACTGTTGGTTAACTATCTGAAGCCAGTGAGATGAAGAAAAATGAGAAGGGACAGACTTAGAGCCAAATAAAAGCAACGCTCCAACCCTCTGGTCATGGAGTCAAGGCCAACAAATGAGCAAGGTAGGGAATAATGTCACATGCCCTTAACTGCAGCACTTGGGAGGCAAAGGGAAATAGACCTCTGAGAGTTTGAGGCCAGCCTGGTCTATAGTATGAGTTCCAGGGCAGTCATGGGTATATAAAGATCCTTCCTCAAAAAGAAAGAAAGAAAGAAAGAAAGAAAGAAAGAAAGAAAGAAAGAAAGAAAGAAAGGAAGAAAGCAAGGAAGGAAGAAAGAAAGAAAGGAAAGAAAAGAAAGAAAAGAAAAGAAAAGAGTAATCTATCTTAGTTACTTTTATTTTTCTTAGTTACTTTTCTATTGCTGTGATAAAACCCTAATCACGGCAATAAATGTTTAAAAAGCATTTAATCAGGCTTACGATTTCAGAGGGTTAGAGTTCATGATGGCAAAGCAAAGGCACAGTGGCAGGAACAGCAGTGAGTTCACACCCCAAAATGCAAACAGGAAGCAAAGAACATACGGAATGGCAGGCACCCCTTCCTAGAATTAAGAACAAAGCACACATTGAAAGAGTTAAAGGGAGCATTTGTGCAGCTCAATCCAAAGGATGGTCCCAACGACTGCGGCTGCCAGGGATCCATCCCACAATCAGTCACCAAACATAGACACTATATCATATGCCAGCAAGATGGAGCTGAAAGGGCCCGGATATAGCGGTCTCGGGGGAANGGAAGAGAGGCCCCTTGGTTATGCAGACTTTTTATGCCCCAATACAGGGGAACGCCGGGGCCAGGGGGTGGGAGCGGGTGGGTAGGGTAGCAGGGCCGGGAGGGGGGAGGATATAGGGAACTTTCTGGATAACACTTGAAATGTAAATGAAGAAAATATCTAATAAAAGTTGAAAAAAAAAAAAAAAAAAAAAAAGAAATCTCAATGCCTGATGATGGATGATGTGACAAACCTCTTCTAAGAAGGCCACAGCTCCTAATCCTTCTCAAACAGCTCTACCAACTGAGGACCAAGTATTTAAGAGTATGAGCCTATGAGGGCCACTTTTATTCAAACCACCGCAGGATCTAAAACATTTTCCACATGAAACACACAAAGTAAACATACTAAAATAAAAGGTGGCCTAAGCCTCACTGAGACTATCTCCTACAAACTAAAGAGAAAAAACAAGGCTGTTTCCTTGAATACAGTGAGGGTATGAAATTATCGATAAAGCATGGCTGTAATTCCAGCAGTAGGGAGGCCAAGACAAGAACAATCATCGTAAGTCTGAAACTAGACTGGTCTATATATGGGAAGTTCTAGGCTAGCCAGATATATTACAAGAGGCTGTTCTGGAGGATATAATCCTTAGTGAGGTAACCCAATCACAAAAGAAGTCATTGCATATGCGCTCACTGATAAATGGATATTAGCCCAGAAACTTAGAATACCCAAGATACAATTTGCAAAACACAAGAAAATCAAGAAGGAAGACCAGCGTGTGGATACTTCATTCCTCCTTTGAACAGGAAACAAAATACCCATGAAAGGAGTTACAGAGAGAAAGTTTAGAGCTAAGATGAAAGGATGGACCATACAGAGACTAACCCACTGGGGATCCATCCCATAATCAGTCACTAAACTCAGACACTATTGCATAGGACAGCAAGTGTTTACTGAAGGGACCCTGATATAACTGACTCCCACAGAAGTGGATGCTCACAGCCATCCATAAGAGGGAACACAGGGCCCACAATGGAGAAGCTAGAGATAGAACCCCAGGAGCTGAAGGGGTCTGCAACCCTAGAAGAGGAACAACAATATGAACTAACCAGAACCCCCAGAACTTGTGTCTCTAGCTCCACATGTAGCAGAAGATGGCCTAGTCGGCCATCATTGGGAGGAGAGGCCCCTTGGTATTGCAAACTTTATATACCCCAATACAGGGGAACGCCAGGGCCAAGAAGTGGGAGTGGGTGGGCAGGGGAACAGGGCGGGGAGGGGGGGAAGGGGGAGGGAACTTTCGGGATAGCATTTGAAATGTAAATTAAGAAAATATCTAATAAAAAATATTGACAAAAAAGAGGCTGTTTCAAATAAGAGCAAAAAGAATATTCTACAATGGATATGAACATACTTACTGAAGTAGTACCCCTCCACCCCAGCAAAACTGTTAAAAAAAAACATAAAAGAGCCACTTAGCATATGAAATAAGATTTACATTAGACAGTCTCCAAGGACTCAGAAAGAGTACTAAAATCCCTTCAGAGATGACCCAGAACCCATTTTGTTCCCTCCCAGGTCACAGTCTAGAAAGTCTTCTTGACATTAGCACAGAGTCCCACCTGAAGGTTCTAGTCCAATTGCTACCTTTCTGAGAATGGCCAAACATCGGCATTGCTCCCCCTGGACCCCAGTGACTACATTCTGAAGCTAAGATCTGATCTACTACTGTGCTCAAGAGCTAAATAAAACTCTCTCTACCTTGAGTGTGCCACTATTGAGAAGGACCTTGGTCCTGGCTTATAACACACTGGTTTTAATATGAGGTAAGCCACTGCTTCCACTTCTTTACCCCAGTACTCAACTTCCAAACGGGTGAGGCTATCACTCCCAAGTGAACCACTGCCCCCTCCAGCTCCAGGCTGTTTGTGGGCGATTTTGCAAGGAGTAAGAATTGACTGCAGGGGATGGGGAGATGGCTCAGAGGTTAAGATCACATACTGCCATACTGCTCTTCCAGGGGACCCAAGTTCAAATTCTCAGTACCCACTTCAAGGGGGCACACAAGTTCCCGTGACTCCAGCTCAAGAGGAATGACTCCTTTCTCTGGTCTCTGCAGGCACACATATATCTACACACACACACACACACACACACACTCACACACACACGAACATACACATGCATAGTTAGTATAGCAGAAACAAAATTTAAAAAATAATTGACATTTGCCACTAGATATAAAAGACATTTGAGACTAAAAGTTGTTCTTAAAAGCAAAGACAATTAATTGGAAAGGGACTGGTAGAATTATAGCTCAGAAACTAAACCAGGAAAGCTGGTGTACCTGAGAAAACCAAAAATCTGAGGATTCAGACAACCAGAAAAGGCCTGCTAGGAGTCAGAAAAAAAAAATGTCTCAAACACCTACCTTAGCAACCATGTCTTCAAAAGAACACAGTTTTGAGTAAGTGCAACAATTTATGCCCCAGGGCATGTTGAAAACAATCTGCCAGCAACCACTGTAGGTAACTGGGCAAGACACAAAGAGATCCCTGCCCAAACCATTATCATCCCAGGCTGACTGCAGGCATACAATAAATAGGCTGTGCCTCCTGAGAAGCAAAGTAAGAGGGTTAATAGAGGAGCCAGCAGTCATAAGGCAGAAAGTACTAAAATAACCCACTAGTTTCTAAACAAATAAGTGAATAATGGGCTCTAGGAGGGCGCAGACCAGTACACAGATTTGCTGTAAATATTATCTAAAATGTCTGGCTTCAAAAACAAAAATAAGCATGGCACAAGTCAAGAACCAGTAAAATATGACCTGGGAAAAAAGTCAAAAGGAAATGTCTATGGGTGTGAAGAAACATTATAAGATTAAAGAGAAAGGGCCTTCAAAATAGTAGTTATAGATATGCTCAAAGACTAAAGTGAATTATATTGAAAAAGTAAAGAAAGATGTCATGACAGTATCTTGTCAAAGAATATCAATAAACTAATTTTTGTTTGTACTGTTTCGTTTGTTTGTTTGGTTGGTTGGTTGGTTTTTGGTTTCTGGTTTTTAAACACAGGGTTTCTCTGTGTAGCCCTGGCTATCCTGGGAAATCATCTGTAGATCAGGCTGGCCTCAAACTCAGAGATCTGTTCCCTCTGCCTCCCAAGTGCTAGGATTAAAGGTGTGCACCATGAAGCCCAGCTAATATACTATTTTTAAAAGGAACAGAAATACTGGAGTACAAAAGTGTTCTAACTGAGAATTCATTAGATGAGCCAAACAGTATATTTGAAATGGCAAAAGATTTAGTGATTGTAAAGACAGATCAAATTATACAAAGTGAGTAGCAGAAAACAAGAGTGATGAAAAACGAATGGAACCCCACAATATATGAGAATTTTAAGATGTAGAGTGGAAGAAAAAAATTTTGATGAAAAAATGGCTGAAAACTTTCCAAGTTGATTAACAACCAGAGCAATATACACACCCAAGATGTTTAACTAGTAGAAAAAAAACCCACAAAAACACCCGCAGACACCTATACTAAAAGCCAAAATCAAGGTGAAAACTCTTCAAGCAAACAACTTCTTCCTAAAAAATGAATCCTCAAATTAAGAGCAGATTTCTTGGCACGGTAAAAAGGGAAGTCAGAGCTTAATCAGTTACCACATACAAATATTCTTAAAGGGTGGAAAAAGCTATAAAGCAAAGAGACCACTCAAAACCTGCAGTGAAGCCGAGCATGGTGGGACATGCCTTTGTTACTAGCATTTGGGAAGCAGAAGCAGGTAGATCTCTATGAGTTTGAGGCCAGCATCTCCTACAGAGTGAGTTCCAGGACAACCTGGACTACATGGAGAAACCCTATTTCAAAAACAAAACAAACAAAAAAGTCTGGAGTAAAATAAAGATATTCCCATAGGAGCAAAAACTGGGAGAAGTGGTTAGTAAAGAACCATTTACAAAAGAACATCTGAGGGAAATTCTCAGGACTGAAAAAAGGGTAGGTTCAAGAATAATTCAGGTTTATACACACATAAAAGACCAGAGCATCAGAAAAGGTAATTATATAACTATAAATGCATATAAATGTACAATTTTTCAGCTTTCATATTTAATCTGATGTAAAAGGCAACTATAAAATCACTGGTGTATTTATGTAATGTGTTAAAATTTTAGCATGTAAGCAATGCTTTGCAAATGATATCACAAAGAAGGGAGTAAAAGTCTAGCTCTACCAAGCTAGGGAAATAACTCCACTTCGTAACTCGAATACACAAGAGCAGTGAAGAGAGCTAGAAGTGATAAATAAGCATTCCCTGACCGACCAGGAGATCAGGTAAGCTAACTGCAGACCTTCATCTCTCTCCTCTCCTCCAAACTCAACCCCCCAAGTCCCATCCCTAGATCTGTAGCAGACCTCCTGCTGAAGCCTCTCCTCCCGCTCTGCCCCATTCCCAGGGGACTGAGAAGATCCTGGCAGAACCCCCTGCTTCCCTCCCTCTATGTGAAGCCCTTCCACTGCCACCAGCCCATGCCCATCCTAAGTCTCAGGTTGCAATAAGCAGGAACACATTTTACTCAGAATCCCAGAGTAGCCTCACCTATCAGGATCTCAGAATTTCCTACCAGGTAGCACACAGCCACTACAGTCTCCTAAGAATCATGGAGAACAACAGAAACCAAGGAAATACCCACCTAACAAAGACCAAATATTAGCACCTAGAATTAAAATCTTCACAAACCCAGATGTCTAAATGACAATATAAAAACAAACTAAAAAATGATCACGAGCCAAGACAATAAATATGTTTTCACTAGAGGCCAGAAACTCTACCAAGTAGACCCTTAGTATTACAACATAGGAGCGCAAGACAAAGACCCTAATGTAGCCGTAATAAATATGATGGAAGTCCTTAAAGATGAAATGAATAATCCCTTAAAGAAATCTATGAAAACACAAACACAGTGGGAGGAAATGAATAAAACAGTTTTCAAGGCCTGCAAGTGGAAAGAGAATCAGTATAGAAAACCCAAACTGAAAGAAATCTAGAAATGAAAAATGTAAGAACTTGAACAGAAAACTCAGTGGCAAGCCTAACCAACAGAATATAAGAGATGGAAGAAAGAATTTCAGGCACTGAAGATACAATACAAGAAACACATACATGAGTCAAAGAAAATGGTAAATCTAAAAAATTCCTGGCACAAAACATCCAGGAAATCAGGAACCCTATGAAATGATGAAATCCAAGAATAACAGGAATAGAGGAAAAAGATGAAAGATACAGGAAATATTTTTTAAAGCATGACAAATTTCTCTACCCTTTTTAAAATTTTTTTTGGTTTTTCAAGATGGCTACTCTGTGTAACAACTTTGGGTGCACCAGAACTTGTTTTGTAGACCAGGCTGGCCTCAAACTCAGAGATTTACCTGCCTCTGCCTCCCAAGTGCTGGGATTAAAGGTATGGGCCACCACACTGGGCTTACTTTACGTTTTGTTGTTGTTGTTGTTTTTAAGACCAGTAGTACTTATTTTACCTTAGGAATCTGAGCTTGTGTGATATAGGTTCCATCTCATAGAAGTCAAATCAGACTTTGGTTGGTTACTGCCACAAGCTTTGTGCCAGCACTGCCTTAGCATATTATAAAGATCAAAGGTTTTGTGGCCGGGTTGTTGTTTAAGTTTCTCTTTTGACCTGCAGACTACTTCCCCTGTTCAATGAGCTATACAGGTATTGCCTTCAGCAATGGGGCCTCTTGCAGCAATAGGAACAGAGAGACCTACAGCCAGAAATTATTGGGGGTGGAGAGGAGACAGCACCAGCCAGCCAGACCTTGAAACACACAGGTCTAAATGAAATGTCTCCATCAAATCCCTTCCCTCAGGGCTCAGGGAACCCTGCAGAAGAAGAGGTAGAAAGATTGTAAGAGCCAAAGTGAATGCACAACACCAGGAGAGCAAGTCCCTCTAAATCGACCAAGTAAAGTTCATATGAACTCACAGATACTGAAGTAGAAAGCTCAAGCTTTCCTTAGGTCTACACCAGGACCTCTGCATATGTGCTATAGCTTCCAGTATTTTTATGGGACTCATGAGTGTGTGTGAACAAGTGGATCTCTAATACTTGTGCCTTCTCTTGGGCTCTCTTCCTTCTGTTGGTTTGCCTTGTTTTATCTTGTTGTATTTTATTTTGTTATATTTTACTATCCTTTTTAATGAGAGACAGAAAGGGAGTAGATCCAGATGGGAGGGAGGGAGGAACTGAAAGAAGTATAGGGAGGGGAAACTGTAATCAGGAGATATAAGATAAGAAAAGAATCCATTTTCAAAAAAAAAAAGAGAGAAAAATAATTTTTAAAATTTACCTAACCTAAAGATAGGCATACAACACCAAATAGACTAGACTAGAACAGAAAGTCCCCTCAACACATAATAATCAAAACACTAAATGTACAGAACAAAGAAAGAAGGAAAAAAGACCAAGTAGCATATAAAGGAATACCTACTAGAATAATACATGACTTATATCAATGGAGACTCTATAAGCCATAAGGACTTGGACAGATGGTCTATAGACTCTGAGACTACAGATGCCAGCCCAAACTTCTATATACAGCAAAATGTTCAATAAAAATAGATGGGGAAAATAAAGACATTCGATGACAAAACCAAATTTAAGGAATATCTATCTACAAATCCAGTCCTACAGAAGGCATTAGAGGGGAAAATCCAACTTAAAATGGTCAGTCACATGTAAAGCAAAGGAATAAATAATTCCAGAGCAGCAAATTAAGGAAGGGGAAGCACACACATACAGAGATATACACACACTACCGCCACCATTACCACCAAGAAAACAATAAAATAGCAGGAATCAACAAGCACTGCTTATTGACATCTCTCAATGTCAGTGGTCTCAATTCCCTAACAGAGACAAACAGAATGGATGGGAAAACAGCATCCATCCTGCAGCTACATCAAAGAAAAACACCTAACATCAAGGACAGACATCAACTCAGGAAGATAAAAAAAAAAAAAAAGAAAAGAAAAGAAAAGAAAAGAAAAGGATATTCCAGGGAAATGGATCTAAGCTTGAGTCACCATTTTAATATCTAACAAAATAGACTTCAAACCAAAACTAATCAGAAAAGTTAGGGGAAGACATACTCAAAGGCAAACGGCACCCAGAAGACATTGCAATTTTAACATCTATGTTCCAAACACAAGGGCATGCAAGTTGATAAAAGAAACACTACTACATACTGACCCTCACACACTGACAGTGGGAGACTTCAAGCAATCGATGAGTCATCCAGACAGAAACTAAACAGAGAAATAGAGCTAACTCAACTTATAATTAATCAAATGGACCTAGCATATTTACAGAACATTTCACCCAAACACAGAAGAATTTACCTTCTCAGTACCTCATGAAACTTTCTCTAAAATTTACCACATACTCAGACACAAATCAAATCTCAACAGATACAAGAAAATTGAAATAGCACCCTGAGAATCCTCTTACTACCAAATTAAATCTGGATATCAACAACAGAAAGCTTATAAACTCATGAAAACTGAACGACTCTCTAGTGAATGAAAAAGAGCATGTCAAGACAGAAATTAAATAAAAAAAATTAAAGGCTTTCCAGAGTTGAGTGAAAATGAAAACACCATATACCCAAATGCATGGGACAGAATGAAGTACCTACATAAGTACCCACCTAAAAAATTGGAGAGCTCTCATACTAGTAACTTAACTGAAGGCCTACAACAAAAGAAGAAATCACACACAGAAGGAGTAGACAGCAAGAAATCATCAAGCTATGTGGCTGGAGAGATGGCTCGACAGTTAAGAGCACAGGCTGTTAAGAGGACCTGGATTCAATTCTCACCACCTACATAGCAGCTCACAGTGGTCTATAACTCTACTTCCAGGGGATCTGACACCCTCACACTGACATGCATGCAAGCAAAACACCAATGCACATAAAATAAGAAATAAACCATCTTAAAAGGAAAAAAAAGAACAACAAATAATGTAGTATACACATGTGCCATAATTAAACAACCTTTTAAAATAATGCAAAATGAAAGAAACAGTCAAAAAAGGTCATATACTGAGAGGTGTGGTAGTGCATTTCTTATAATCAGTTCATAGACTGATTATAGACTAGGCTACATAAAAGGTTTACAAGTCCAGTCAGCCTTAGTTACAGGAGACAATGTTTTAAGGAAACAACATCAAACAAGGAGACCACGTATCAAATAATCCCATTCATATTAAATGTCCAGAATAGACAAATATATAACAAATGTATAAGATAGTGGTTGCTTAGACCTGGTCAGAAGAACAAAGGCATAAAAAGACAGATAAAAAGTATGTTTCTTTTTGAGGCAATTGAATGTGGCAATGGTGGTATATATCACTGAATATATAGAATCCATTAATATGTCCTTTTAAATGGATGAATTACAAATGAACACAAGGTGTTGTTGAGTGTCAGGATTAATACAAACAGAGACGGTTAATGCTAAAACATGCTAAGAAAGTAAATGTTACCTCAATTTCTACTATTTTAAATATTAATAATATAAACTACAACTTATACAAAATTCATGGAGTGGGGATGCAGCTCATGATAGAATACTTGCCAAGCTTATATAACGCCTTGGGTTTCATCCCCAGAACTGCAACATGATTTACAAATCTTTTTAGTAGAAATAATATAGTCCAGAAGCAGCTGTATAATGAACTATACAGTTTAAATAGTATATAAAAATCCTCTGATTTTAACAATAATTTTTATACTTAAGGCGTTTCCCACCATTAATAGTATTCTACTCATTATTAGTACAAGTCAACATTTACTGTGTCCTTGGTGACTACCAGAGTATTATTTCATAAGTACCTGACACAAAGAAAGCAATAAATGAACGAATAGCCTTGAAGGCTTTCATTTATCAATTTTTGTGGCTTAGTTTTCTCATCTGCAAAATTAGAAGGGCTAGATATCATATACTTTAAAACCATATTGTTCAACAGCTTTAGCTATGTTGTTGACACATCCCAGCCACACCTGGCTATTAAATACCTGGAATGTGGCTAATAGGATAGGACGAAGAAACTTTTTTTTTTATTTTAATGGCTGCCACAAGCTAGTGGCTATGGTTCTAGAGCATAATGCAAAAAAAAAAAAATGCATTTCATAGCCCATCCCAGTAATCACATTCTGTGGGAATATGTGAACAAAAGTTCACAAAACTATTCCTCCCTTAATACCCCCCAAAACCTAGAGTTTCTTTTCTATATTACTGTATTTCACCTAAAAAAAAAAAAAGTGCTGATCTAATCACTGACATTTCATAGCATTATAGTAAAGACTCTTTCCACCTCTAAATATTATTCTCTATACTAATAACAAATGTTCAGGATGCAAACTATACCAATTACTCTAAACTGATCACTTACATACATGTATCAAATATCACACCACACTCCATAAATATACACAATTATTTGTCGATTGCAAATACTTTTCAATTTTAAAAATTGTACAATCCTTGTCACTTTATGCCTGTCATCCCAGTACTCGGTAGGCTGAAGCAGGAGGATCACACACTCAAGGCCTAACTGGACTACAAAACAAGACCTTATCTGGCCAGGCTTGGTGGCACATGCCTTTAATCCCAGCACTTGGGAAGCAGAGGCAGGTGGATTTCTGAGTTCGAGGTCAGCCTGATCTACAGAGTTCCAGGACAGCCAGGGCTATACAGAGAAACCCTGTCTCAAACAAAACAAAACAAAACAAACCTTGTCTGTAAAAACCAAACCACCCACAACTCTTGAAGGCCTAACTGTATGCTTCTCTTGACTTCTGTTATCTAAACAGTGTTTATGATTATAGTAGCAGACATTAAATATTTGTTGACAGGGAGTCATAATTTAAGAAACTACTTTCCAAACAAAAATGACAGTATGTTAAGGTTATACTGATGAACACGTAGTGGCAATTAAAATACTGTCAATATCTGAGGGAAAAAAAAACCATAAACTGAAGTACCACAGACGATTTTTAAAAACAAACTCTTATTGAATGAGCTAATGGTAGCCAATATTCCGAGATAGCATAAGCACTGCCACACTTAGGGAATGTACAAAGAACATAATTGAATAGTCATAGCAAAAGATAACAAAGCTTCTGTCTTCGAGCAGTGTACATTTTGGAGAAAAGGATAATTATGGTTTTTGCCTCCGAGGGAGCTCGCCTGTCAGTGAGGGAGTTAACGTACCAATTAAATGTGCTACTTGTTTATAGGTGGCATACTGTCCTGTTGAAGTGCACTCGCAATTTCTTACTCCCGATTTAGTACACTCTGAAGCACGGGACCGTTCAGTACCAAATTCCATGACGAACTTTTGGAAGCCGCCCCGGCTGCCTCCCAATTACAAAACAAGCGGCAAAGCCGTTACAGGACGCCGGCATGGCAGGTGTCCCGTGCCTGAACCCTCCCGACTCTCGGCTGTCCCCAAACGTGTTCTTCCTCTCCGCCTCCAAGTCCTAACCCTAACTTCCTACCCTCGCCTCCACTCTGGAGATCGCCCTGACAATCTTTCTTCTGCGCGCTCCCTCTGACCTGAGGTCAAGAGGGCAACCCTTTCCTTATCGGGTTCCCCTGTCCTTCACCCTGCTCTCCCCCAAGCGCGCGGCCACACACCTGGGACAGCCGAGCGCTTCCCGACGCGCCGCGCTGGGACGAACTCCATCGCGGGCCTGAGCCGCAGATGGAGACTAGAGCCCGGGTCAGAACTGCCGAATGCTTGTGCTTTTCGAAAGCGACCGCCGCGGCTGCCCAGCGCCAGGAATGTATCGCGAGCAGCGCCATCTTGAGCGAGGAAAAAGGAACCGAGAGAGGAGGATTGTGGGACGACGGCGGACTGAGCGCCGCGGCGGCTTTCATTGCTTCTCCCCTCCCCCCACCCCTGCTCGCGTCGGACACCGGAAATAGCTTGTGTCTGAAGATGCGGGCGCTTAGGTAGAGCTTTGCTCTTTCTCCCTCTGGAGACTCGGGCTTTTTCTTGCACAGCCCAGACCATCAGACTACCATTGTCCTTCTCTCTTTTCTTAGCGTTGCCAGATAAAATACAGGATTACCCACTTAAATGTTATTTCAGATAAATAAGAAATGATTGGGCTAATTATGTCCCGAGTGTTGCTTTGGTAAATAATGACAACCCTATCTTGTCTGCCGTTCTATTCCTTTCTTGTCTCCAACTCAATGCCATGCTCCACTCTCTCCATAACTCTCATTCTCCCTGTGCATTAGCGTTGAGGATTAAAGTACAGACAAGTTTTCCTCTGGAGAAGGCTTCATAAGTGAGAGTCGCCGCCTTCACTGTAAAACCTTTTATTTTCCTGATTTGCCTTTGGTCTTTTGCTATTGGGACAAGGAGCTCTCGGGGCACACACACATTTCATTCCATTAATTTGCCTCCTTGTAGCTCGTCCCTTTGCTTTCTTCAGAGTCCCTTATTTAAAAACTGCTAGGTTCATGGTAAGTGAACATGTTATATAGTAAAGTGCATATTTAAAGACACATTTGTATTATTTTGTCAGCACTATAATCAAACCAAATACCATGGAAAATATGTTTACAAGCATCTGAGAAACAATTTCTAAATATAAATGCTACTTGAAAACCTGGAGTCAAGAAGGTACAATTTCATTAATGCATTCTCAAAAATCTCTCCTTAAACACCTCTCTCTCTCTCTCTCTCTCTCTCTCTCTCTCTCTCTCTCTCTCTCTCTCTCTCTCTCCTCTTTATAAAGCCCTGGCTACTGTGGAACTTGGAACTTGCTATGCAAACCAGGTTGGCCTCAAATTCCAATGTCCCCCTGTCCTTGCCTCTGGATTGCTGGAATTAAAGGCATGCATAACCACACCAGGCTCATTTTCAAACCTTTTACACAAGGAAGGTAAGTAATCTTGAATTAATTCTGTAGAAGCATTATAAACTAATGAGAGATGTCATTAAAAAAGACAAAAGATATATATGGCCCATGCAGCTAGCTTCTTTTTCTTCTAAGATCTATATCACTCACCAGGTTTCTGGGGAAGAAGATAATTAGAATTTCAGATTAAAGAGGCTGACTATCCCTCCACACATGTAAAGAATATGACTATATTAAAAGAAGGAATGCATAAGAAAACTTTCAGGCTCAGGAGTCCAGAAAGTGTATGGCAAAATAGTAGGAGATGGAACAGGGTGAACAGAAACTCTTGATGGCAAAAGGCCTTCCATTTTGTCTTAAGAAATTAATGCTGTGTGCTGCAGCTATTGAATGCCTTAATCAGGAGAATAAAATGATCATACTTGTATATCCATCAAACTATTCTGGCTTAATGGTATTTGGCTTAAAAGTTGGAAGTGTTGGATTAGAAAAAGGTTTAGTGGCCCTATAATTAGTTTTGACTTACCATCTGTATGAATAGGAATTGAACCCAGATCCTTTGCAATAGCAACATGTGCTCCTAATTGCTAAACCAAGTCTCCAGCCCTCATTGCCTACTTCTTAAACATAAAACTAGATGAAAATTTCAAGAAGCCATGTAGAATCCTATATTTCAATCAGAAAAAGATTTTAAATTTATGAAATACCCACATCTGATACTATAGATACTTTCTCAAAATCTGGGCTTTTACTAGAAATACCAACAGGTACTATTGACATGAAGCAACATTCTTGAGGTTTTTAAAGATTTACTTCTTAAGGTGATAAGAAATTAATTTTTCTTCTGAAATGAAATGAGAAAAAATACAGGAATTGACTTGACAAACACACAAAAGTTCCCTGACACTGTTTTTTTCTCGTCTTTATTGAGAATTTCATAAATACATACATATAGTGTAGTTTGCTCTAATCCCCCACTCTCCCATTCCCTCCCCTGCAAATGTTCCCCTATTTCCACCACTTCTCTCTGCAAACTTCATGTGCTTGTTTTTTAAATCCATAGTGCTGTCTATATGTGCAAGGGCTTAAGACCATATACTGGAACATGGGCAGCTTCTTAGGGAGCACATACCTGAAGAAACTGGCCCTCCCTGCCCCAACAATTAACAGCTGCCACTTAGTCTCCTACTAGGACTTGGACTTCCAAACTGTTTCCTTCCTCCATGCTGGGATTTTGTCTGACTTGATCTTGCACAGGACATGTGCATGCTGTCACAAGCACTGTGATGTCATATGTACAGTTGCCCTCTTATGTCCTCACCTGTGACTTTTAGGTTATTTCCTCTTCCACAGCAATCTCTGAGCCAGTGGAGGAAGGCATGTGGTATAGATTATCCCATATAGGGCTGGTCACTCCATGATCTCTTATTCTCTGAATGTTAACCAGACATGTTTTAATCTCTACTGCAAAAAGTAGATAAATGACAAGATTCTCTGATGAGGGTTGAAAGATGCACTAATATATTCATATAATGTTAATTTATTAGGAGCTCCTTTAGTATGTGTCTCTGTCTGCGTTTGGGTATGTGCACATGAGTTCTGGAGCCCACGGGAACCAAAAGAGTGTATTGGATGTCCTGGAGCTGTAGTTTATAGGTAGGTGTTAACTGCCTGACATGCATGCTGGGAATTAAACCTTGGTCCTCTGTGAGAGCAGTAAATACTCTTAACTACTGAGCTATCTCTGCAGACCCAGTTTTGAAGTATTTAAAGGGAGTGAATGTATTTTACACTGGTCTTCATTTTAAGGAATGTTCTGCAATTTAAAAAATGTGAGTAACCTTGGAATATTCAAGTAGCTATTTTCTAATGAGCAAAAAAGGAGCAAACATTTATTTACTAAATAAACCAAACATAATTTCCATAGTACCTGGGAATATAAGATGAAATAGAAGCTGTACGTTAATAGAGAAAGAATAGTGAAATAGATAGGCCAACTTGGCCTGCAGCACCTGACTGTTAGGGCGGTGAGGCAGGAGTGGGTGGGTGGGTGAGGGAGCACCCTTGTGGAGGTAGAGGGAGGGGTAGGATGGGGGGTTTTCAGAGAGGAAACCGGGAAAGGGGATAACATTTGAAATGTAAATAAACAAAATAACCAATAACAGGTTTTAAAAAAGAGAGAGACTGAAGTAGATACAAGAAAAGCTACTATAAATAGATGCTGCAGCCTCAGATTGCACAATAATACTTTATGCAATAATTTCATCTAATTGTAGATAGCATTTTGCAACTCATCAAGCATCTTTTTTTTTATACCTTATTTAATTTTCACATCAACCCTGGAAGATGGGTATTATTTATTAGCAGTTTTATTGCATATTTATGAGGAAACAGGTTGCAGCTTGACAGAGGTTGCAGAGTTAATGGGAATGGAGACTAAACCTAGATTTAATGACTCCAAATACGGTGCTCTTTCCACTTCTTCCTACTGAATTTAAAGAAAACACTGTGTATTTTGTGAAGACCACCAGGATCTTTCTGTTACTTGAAAATGCCAGAAGTTCTTCTCACTTCAGGGCTTTTGTACTTGCCTTCCTCTCTGCCTGGAACATCTCTCCTGCAGATTTGTTAATGACTTTTTCTTGCCCTTCAGGTCTCAGCTCAAATGTCATCTGCTTAAAAAAAGCTTCCTAAGAGTACCTTATCTACCCCCTGCCACCAGTGCCTCTCCACATTGCCCTTTTTCCATTAAAATCTTCTTATTCAAGCTGGGCTTGGTGGCACAGGCCTGCAATCCAAACTACTCACCAGACTAAGGCAGAACGATTGAAAGTTTAAGGCCTGCTGGGGAATTAGTTATTCTATTTGTATTAATTCTTTGAGAATTTCACACAATGCGTTGTGTTCTGTTCGTATTCACCCCCCATCTCCTCCCAGATCCACTCCCACCTCTACCCATGCAACTTCGTGTTCTTTTTTTATTATTGAAATTGGTTCTTCTCTCCAGCAATACACTCCAACCACAGCTTCTTCTCCCTCCACTCCTCCCAGTTCCTCTCCACTTCCCCTCTCTCCCAGATTCACTTCCCCTGTTTCCCTTCAGAAAAGAGCAGGCCTCCAAGAGACAATAAACAAACCTGACAAAGCAAACTACAAAAAGACAAAGCAAAAGCCCCCATAGTGAGGCTAAGCAAGGCAACAAATAGGAGGAAAATTCCCAAGAGCTGGCAAAAGAATCAGAGACACATGCTCCCACTGCTAGTCCCACAAAAACACCAAACTAGCAGCCATAACGTATAAAGAGACCCTTGCACAGACCCATGCAGGCCCCACGTTTGCCACTTTAGTTTCTGTGAGCCCATATGAGTCCCGGTAAGTTGATTCTGTGGATTTTCTTGTGGTGTTCTTGACCCTTTGGCTCCAACAGTCTTTCAGTCCTCTCTTTCACTGGGTTCCCCAAGCTCTAACTATGAGCCCTGCTTAGTTGATTTGGTGGGTATCCTGTTGTTCTCCATCCCCTCTGACTCCTGTTTCCTCCCCTCTTTCAAGGGGTTCCCCAGGCTCCAAAGTAGGGACAGGTTGGATACTTCCAACTTATACTCTTTCTTTCTCTGCATAATGTCTGGCTGTGTCTGAAAGCTCTTGTAGGCTACCTATCACTTTCTGGAACTAATATTTTATCATGGCTGAAAATTGCAAAAGAAAATATAAAGACTTCCATGTACCTTTAATCTAGCTTAGTCATATACCTTAACAAACTAGTTGACAAATTCTGTGTTATACCTCTCTTCTCCTAACTTCTTTGTCCTTTAGATATATTCCTGTTTTATTATTTATGTTATTTTGGTGGTATCTAAAAAATGATAAAATGGTGTATTATCTTACCTTGGTTATTTGCTTTACTGTGGTCAACTGTCCTACATATTCAAGGATAATATAAATTTAATCCCAAATATGGATAAGAATTATACAAAGTCAATCTTATTCATGAATATAAAGGAAAAACTAAAATGTCAAATTCATTCTATATTGGGTAAAACATATCATTACCAAGTAGGCTTTATTACAACAGAGTTAGTTCAACGTATAAAAAAGCATATATGTATTTATTATTAACATTCTGTAGTTGTTGGAAGTAGTTTTCTGATTTGTCCCTTACACCAAGGTCACTAATTATTCCTACACTAGACACGTGTTTTTTTGTTTTTTTGTTTTTTTGTTTTTTTTGAGACAGTCTCTCTACATTGCCCTAGCTGTCCTAAAATTCTCTATGAAGTTCAGACTAGTCTCCATCTCACAGAGATCCACCTGCCTCTGCTTTCCAGAGGCAGAGTAATGGAATTAAAGGTGTGTGCCACTATGCCTAAGCAGACACATTTTAAAGAATAGACATCATACCAGGAGTGGTGGGGTACACCTTTATTCATAGTGCCTGGGAAGCAGAGGCAGGATCTCTGTGAGTTCAAGGAAAGGCTTGTCTACATAGTGAATTCTGTGACATAGCCAGGGCTACGTAGAGAGACTTTGCCTGGAAAAAAAAGAATATCATATTAAATACATAATTCAAAAGTGATATTCAATATAATTAGTATACAAGATTTAAAATTATAGCTCACTAGTTATAGAAAGACTCTTTTCTGATCTCATATAGCATATATCTCCTCCCAAAGTAACCTACTTCAAGCATTGTCTTATTGATGATACTACAGCCAGGGTCTGTGGACTCTGACTCATTTCAATGTGCTATTAACCTCAAGCTACATGGGAGCAGTATAATGTTACTTTATATACCTTAACTTCTAAAAGAAAATGAAAACCCCAGATTTTGTCTGCCATCCAATCTAATGGTCAGGTCAGACACCCTTTCTTTCTAATATCCAGAGAAATCTTTCATTTTCTTTCTACTTAAATTATGCATATTTTAAATAATTTTTGAGATTTATTATTTTATTTTATGTGTATGAATGTTTTGCCTGCATGTATTGTCTGTGTGCCATGTAAGTAACTGGTGCAGGTGGAGGCCAGAAGAGTGTTTTGGAACCCCTAGAACTGTGAGTTACAGATGGCTGTGAGCCACCACGTGGGTGCTGAGATCTGAACTAGGGTCTTCTACAAGAGTAACAAGTGCTCTTAACTGCTGTGCCATCTCTCTAGCCATGATGATGCATATTTCAAACAGCTGGGTTTTAAAATTTTACTTGTCTAAATGTTTGAATAATGTGTTTTTAACATTTTCCAGTTTGCTTTCTTGACTGTATTGTATAACTTTTGAATTTGATATTCCTACTTTAAGGAAATGAAGTGCAAAAATCAACTCTAAAGAAAAACTAGTTGTATGGGATAAAGACGTTTATGTCAGTTTTATTCATAATGGTATCTTTGAAAATTGATCCCAAAGATTCTAAAATCAGAAATTACATGAAATATATCTATGTATAAATCTGTTCTGATATGTAGAAGAGCATTACAAAATAATGTTGAATGAATCTGATAAAAAAAATACATAGGCATTTGTTATCTTGGGATTTCCAGGGAGTATAATCCAAAAAAAAAAAAAATACTTGGTGTTCTAAAGTTTCATTCATCATCTTTTCCCTCTTTTTAAAAGAACATTTATTGCTTATTTATTCTATTTTAAGCACTGCACTAGGTTCAAGTAGTATCATCCAATTTAATCCTCTCCAAGCTCATGCAAAGCAATTCCTGTTATGATCCCTACTTTGTAAAGACAAAGAAAGTTAGGACACTTGTCAAAGTAGCTTAGAAGTGGTAGAGTGCATACCCAAACTCAGGTCTCAGTCCAGAGCCCATGTTCTTTATCACTATGACTATCTGTTAATCATGCTTTGTTGCATAAACTAGATTTTAAAAATTAGCTGAGGGCACTTGTCACTAAGCCCAACAGCCTGCGTTCAACCCCTAGGACTCACACGCGTTCAACCCCTAGGACTCACACGCGTTCAACCCCTAGGACTCACACGTTGGAAGGAGATACCAGGTATCACAAATTATCCTCACACCATAGCACACACTAAATCAATGTAATTTTTAAAATTCATGTTAATTTTTTGTTGTTGCTATGGTACTAGGGAACAAACCTAGGCCTTCAGTCATCCTAGGCAAGCAAATCTACATACCCAAACCCAGTGTGATGTTGAAGTTATATTGTTAGCTTAATACAAGTTTAGATATTTTAGTAAATTTTGATTCTTAATTTAAAGGAGGTTGGAAATTTTCTGTACATGTAGAAATGAGCTGCATCATTGGCCTATAACGTAAAATAACCATGTTAATCTTTCTCATGTGTAATATCGGCTATTAATTACTAAGTGCCAATTTGTGGTAGGAACGTGCTCCATGCTTTACATACATGAACTCATGTAATCATTTTGGTTTTTTTCAAGACAGGGTTTTTCTGTGTAGCCTTGGCTGTAGGGATCATAACAGAAACTATTCTGTATGTGCGTTGAGAGAGTTAAATGGTGATGATACTACTTGAACCTAGTGCAGCACTTAAAGCAGAATAAATGAACAATTAATGTTCTTTTGAAAAAGAGGGAAAGGCTCCTTCAGTCCTTCCCCTAGCTCTTCCATTGGGGCCCCAGGGCTTAGTCTGCTGGTTGGCTGTGGGTATCCACATCTGTATTGGTCACAGGGCACAGTCATATTGGCATCAGCAATAGTGTCTAGGAGGTTTGGTGTCTGCAGGGGGGATGGATCCCATGTGGGGCAGTATCTGGATGGCCTTTCCTTCAGTCTCTGTTCCATTTTTCTTGTTCCTGTCTTTTCTTTGGACAGTAACACTTCTGGGTTAAAATTTTTGAGTTGTGTTGGTGGCCCCATCCCTCAACTAGGGGCTGTGCCTATCTACGGGTGGTGGTCTCTACAGGTTCTATCTTGCCTTTGTTGGGTATTTCGGCTAATGTCATCCCTGCTTCCCTGGCATCCGGGACTTTCTAGTGGCTACCCCAGTTCCCCATGCCCCAATGTTACATGTTTTTATTCAACTTCCTGACCCTCTGTAACTCTCTCCTGCCCCTTCCCATACCTGATCCTGCTTCCCCTTTTCACTCACCCTCCTCTCTTCCTCCAAGGTCCCTCCCTCCATCTACCTCCTGTGATTATTTTGTTCTCCCTTCTATGTAGGATATTTTCTAGTTCCATTCATTTGCCTAAGAATTTCATGAGTTCATTGTTGTTAATAGCTTCATTGTGTAAATGTGCCACGTTTTCTGTATCCATTCCTCTGTTGAGGGACATCTGGGTTCTTTTTTTTCTTTCTCTTCATATGTATTTTTTTATTAGATATTTTCTTTTTTGTTTGTTTGTTTTTTGTTTTTTGTTTTTTTGAGACAGGGTTTCTCTGTATAGCCCTGGCTGTCCTGGAACTCACTTTGTAGACCAGGCTGTCCTCGAACTCAGAAATCCACCTGCCTCTGCCTCCCGAGTGCTGGGATTAAAGGCATGCACCACCACCACCCGGTTAAAAAGAATTATCTTAAACTAAGGATGTAGCTCAGTATAGAAATGCCTAGGATGTGCAAAGCCCTCAGATCATTCCTTGGTACTGTTCTTGCAAAGCTATGTACTGTGGGAATATTCATTATGGGAGCAAATGCAACTGGTACAATAAAAAATATCTTGTTTAGTATTCATGATGGCATGCACCTCAAGTCCCAGCCACTCAAAGGCTGAGGCAAGAATATTATCTGAAGGCCATTGAGATGGCTCAGCTGGAAGAGGTGCTTGCCATAGAAATTTGGCAACCTGAGTTTGATTATCCAGAACTCACACAAAGTTAAGAGGCAAGAACCGAATCCACAAAATTATCCTCTGGTCTCCACATGCACACTGTTGTACTTGTGCCCACACTTACACTGTACACACAGACACATCAGAATGATGATGGTGGTGATGATAAATAAAATGAACAAAAAGGATATCATTTGAACCCCGAAATGTATAACAACCATGTCCATTTGAACACCACATATACCATTGCTCAGGAATTAATGAGGTAAAACACCTTTGGCATATTTCCAGGTATATTCTGATTACAAGTTTCTTGATGATCTAATTAGATCCTTGTTTTTACTCTTGTGTGAAGGAGCCAGTGCACTGAGAAAATGTCTTCTTATCTATATGGTCTTCCTTCTTTACTTCCTTCATTTGTCTGTTTTTGAGGTAGGAATCTGTGTGTCCCAGATTGGCCTTGACTTGATGATACTTCTGCTTTAGCCTCCCAATAGCTGGGATTACAAAAGTACATCATCATCCTGTCCTTGCCCATGCCCAACTCAGAGTTCACTGGAAAGTCTCTATCTTCTACTTCTTTAAAGAAGTCAAGTGGTGGTTTCAAGAAGATTATGTAACAGGCAGAAAAATAGGATGAGAAAATGAGACTGAAAAAAATTACAGATAGTTGTCATTTTCATAAGTAATTTATTTAAAATCAGGGACTAGACAAGGCTGCCCACTTTCTCCCTACCTATTCAATATAGTACTTAAAGACCTAGCCAGAGCAATTTGACATCAAAAGGAGGTCAAGGGGATACAAATTGGAAAGGAAGAAGTCAAAATATCACTATTTACAGATGATAAGATAGTGTATATATAAGTGAGCCTAAAAATTCTACCAGAGAACTCCTAAACCTGATAAACAGCTTCAGTGCAGTAGCTGGATATAAAATTAACTCAAACAAATCAATGGTCTTTCTCTACACAAAGGATAAAAAGGCTTAGAAAGAAATTAGGGAAACAATACCCTTCACAATAGTCACAAATAATATAAAATACCTTGATGTGACTCTAAGTAGGGAAGTGAAAGATCTGTATGATAAGAACTTCAAATCTCTGAAGAAAGAAATCAAGGAAGATCTCAGTAGATGGAGAGATCTCCCATGCTCATGGATTGGCAGGATTAATATAGTCAAAATGGCTATCTTGTCGAAAGCAATCTACAGATTCAATGCAATCCCCATCAAAATTCCAACTCAATTCTTCAATGATATAGAAAGGGCAATTTGAAAGTTCTTCTGGAATAACAAAAAAACCTAGTATAGCAAAAACTCTTCTCAATGATAAAAGAATCTCTGATGGAATCACCATGCCTGACCTAAAGCTGTACTACAGAGCAATTGTGATAAAAACTTCATGGTACTGGTGTAGAGACAGACATGTAGACCAGTGGAATAGAATTGAAGACCCAGAAATGAACCCACACACCTATGGTCACTTGATCTTTGACAAGGGAACTAAAACCATCCAGTGGAAAAAAGACAGCATTTTCAACAAATGGTGTTGGCCCAACTGGCAGTTATCATGTAGAAGAATGCTAATTGATCCTTTCTTATCAACTTGTATTAAGGTCAAGTCTAAGTGGATCAAGGAACTCCGCATAAAACTAGAGACACTGAAACTTATAGAGGAGAAAGTGTGGAAAAGCCTTGAGGATAAGGGCACAGGGGAAAAATTCCTGAATAGAACAGCAATGGCTTGTGCTGTAAGATCGAGAATTGACAAATGGGACCTCATAAAATTGCAAAGCTTCTGTAAGGCAAAAGACACTGTCAATAAGACAAAAAGGCCACCACCAGATTGGGAAAGTATCTTTACCAATCCTAAATCAGATAGGGGACTAATGTCCAATATATATAAAGAACTCAAGATGATGGACTCCAGAAAACCAAATAACCCCATTAAAAATGGGGCATATAGGCCCCTTGGTATTGCAATCTTTATATGCCCCAATACAGGGGAACGCCAGGGCCAAGAGGTGGGAATGGGTGGGCAAGGGCTCAGGGTAGGGGGAGGGGAGAGGGAACTTTTGGGATAGCATTTGAAATGTAAATTAAGAAAATATCTAATAAAAAAAAGAAGAAGAAAAAAACCCAAAGAATTCTCAACTGAGGAATATCGAATGGCTGATAAGCACCTGAAAAAATGTTCAACATCCTTAATCATCAGGGAAATGCAAATCAAAACAATCCTGAGATTCCACCTCACACCAGTCAGAATGGCTAAGATCAAAAATTCAGGTGACAGCAGATGCTGGCGAGGATGTGGAGAAAGAGGAACACTCCTCCATTGTTGGTGGGATTGCAAGCTTGTACAACCACTCTGGAAATCAGTCTTGAGGTTCCTCAGAAAATTGGACATAGTACTACCAACACATCCAGCAATACCTCTCCTGGGCATATATCCAGAAGATGTTCCAACTGGTAATGAGAATACATACTCCACTATGTTCATAGCAGCCTTATTTATAACAGCCAGAAGCTGGAAAGAGCCCAGATGTCCCTCAACAGAGGAATAGATACAGAAAATGTGGTACATTTACACAATGGAGTACTACTCAGTTATTAAAAACAGCGAATTTATGAAATTCCTAGGCAAATGGATGGATCTGAGGGTATCATTCTGTGTGAGGTTACCCAATCACAAAAGAACTCACAAGATATGTGCTCACTTATAAGTGGAAATTTTAGCCCAGAAACTTAGAATACCCAAGATACAATTTGCAATACACATGAAACTCAAGAAAAACGAAGACCAAAGTGTGGACACTGTGCCCCTTCTTAGAATTGGGAACAAAACACCCATGGAAGGAGTTACAGAGACAAAGTTTGGAGCTGAGATGAAAGGATCGACCATCCAGAGGCTGTCCCACCCTGGGGTCCATCCCATAATCAGCCACCAAATGCAGACACAATTGCATAAGCCAGCAAACTTTTGCTGAAAGGACCCTGATATAGCTGTCTCTTGTGAGGCTATGCCAGTGCCTGGCAAATACAGAAGTGGATGCTCATTATCATCTGTTGGATGGAACACAGGGCCCCCAATGGAGCAGCTAGAGAAAGTACCCAAGGTGCTGAAGGTGTCTACAACCCTATAGGTGGAACAACAATATGAAGTAACCAGTACCCCCAGAGCTCATGTCTCTAGCTGCATATGTAGCAGAAGCTGGCCTAGTCAGCCATCAATGGGAAGAGAGGCCCCTTGGTCTTGCAAACTTTATATGCCCCAGTACAGGGGAATGCCAGGGCCAATAAGTGGGAGTGAGTGGATAGGGGAGCAGGGTGGGGGAGGGTATAGGGGACTTTTGGGATAGCATTTGAAATGTAAATGAAGTAGATACCTAATTTTAAAATTGGGAAAAAATAAGTACTGTATTGTTTCTTTTTAATACATATTCATGTTTATTTTGTGTATGAGTATTTACATGCATATATTTTCATGAGACTGGTGGCAAACAGGTCTTAAGGCTTGAGTAAGAGGTCAGTCTTTACAATCCTAAGCCTGATGCTTGTCAGTTGTCTTGTCAGTTTGACACAAGCAAGCATGCCTGGGAAGAGAGAGCCTCAGCTGAGGGAATGCCTCCATCAGATTGGCCAGAAGGCAAGTCTGTAGGGTGTTTTCTTGATTAATGATTGATGTGGGAAGGCCATGTGTGGGTGGTGCACCCTCTCCCAGCACATAGTCCTAAGAGGCATAAGGAAGATAGCAGAATGTGAGACTGGGAAACCTGCCAGTAAGCAGTATTCCTTCATGGTTTCTGCTTCAGTGCCTGCCTCTAGGTTCCTGCCTTGGCTTCTCTTAAGGATGGACTATGATCAGGTTGTGCAAGAATAAAGAATAATAAACTCTTTCCTCCACAAAAAAAAAAGAAAGAAAAAAGAAAACTAAGCCTTATGAAGATTCTTTTGGTTTGAATTATTCTTTCAGGAGAGACCTGAATCTGTACTTAAAGGGCTTGTATGATTAAGAAAAGCCCACCTAAAAGTCCCCCTTTTGATTAAATCAAGGTAAACTTATTGGGAGCATTTCTTGTAGCAATAAATCCCATTCACCTTTGTCATATAGTACAATCAAATCAAGGAAGTGTTATCTCTTTATATTTAAAAGCCCCACCCTCCCCTTGATCTAGTAAACTTTATATGCCCCAGTACAGAGGAATGCCAGGGCCAAGAAGTGTGAGTGGGTGGGTAGGGGAGCAGGGCAGGGGGAGGGTATAGGGGGCTTTTGGGATAGCATTTGAAATGTAAATGAAGAAAATATCTAATAAAAAAAGGAAAAAAGCCCCACCCACTTCCAAGGGAGGAGGTTATTATATGGCATAGATACTATGGAGTAGGGACCATTGGAGCCATCTTAAAATTTTGCTCATAACAACAACGAAAACCCTGATATTCAAGGTTAAGTTGTCAATGAAATATACCCATTCAAATATCTGTACATGAATGTTCATAGAAGCCAAAAATTCAAAAAATTTAATATTATGAAGATGAGTCTTCATAATAGACTTAATAGAGAACATCCCAAATGTCTATCACCAGGTGACTAAATAGTGTTAAAAAGTCAGGGGAGAAGCCGGGCGTGGTGGCGCACGCCTTTAATCCCAGCACTCGGGAGGCAGAGGCAGGCGGATTTCTTAGTTCGAGGCCAGCTTGGTCTACAAAGTGAGTTCCAGGACAGCCAGGGCTACACAGAGAAACCCTGTCTCGAACCCCCCCCCCCCAAAAAAAAAGTCAGGGAAAGCTAGAGAAAGTACACAAGGAGCTGAAGGGTTCTGAAACCCTATAGTGGAACAACAATATGAACTAACTAGTACCCTCAGAGCTCGTGTCTCTAGCTTCATATGTAGCAGAAGATGGCCTAGTCGGCCATCATTGGGAAGAGAAGCCCCTTGGTCTTGCAAACTCTTTTTTTTTTTTCAATTTTTTTATTAGGTATTTTCTTAATTTACATTTCAATTGCTATCCCGAAAGTTCCCTCCCCCCTCCCACCGCCCTGCTCCCCTGCCCACCCACTCCCATTTCTTGGCCCTGGCATTCCCCTGTATTGGGGCATATAAAGATTGTAATACCAAGGGGCCTCTCCTCCCAGTGATGGCCGACTAGGCCATCTTCTGCTCCATATGGAGCTAGAGACACGAGTTCTGGGGTTTCTGGTTAGTTCATATTGTTGTTGTTCTTCTAGGGTTGCAGACCCCCTCAGCTTCTGGGGTTCTATCTCTAGCTTCTCCATTGTGTGGCCCTGTGTTCCATCTTATAGATGACTGTGAGCATCCACTTCTGTATGAGACAGCTATATCAGGGTCCCTTCAGTAAACACTTGCTGGCTATCCTATGCAATAGTGTCTGAGTTTAGTGACTGATTATGGGATGGATCCCCCAGTGGGGTAGTCTCTGTATGGTACATCCTTTCGTCTTGGCTCTAAACTTTGTCTTGCAAACTCTTTATGTCCCAGTGCAGGGGAACGCCAGAGCCAAGAAGTGGGAGTGGGTGGGTAGGGGAGCAGGTTGGGGGAGAGGGTATAGGGAACTTTTGGGATAGCATTTAAAATGTAAATGAAGAAAATATCTAATAAAAAATAGAAAAAAAATGTCATGCAATGAAATAGTATCCAGCCATACAAAGTAATGAAATGTTGGTACAAGATGGATGAACCTTTAACAACATTCTGCTTAGTCAGAAGATCGAGAAAACCATATAGAGCATGATTCAGAGTAAGCAAATATAGAGTAAGTCTACATTAGTGATTGCCTAACGCTAGGATTAGGTTATTTTTCTTAGGTGATAGAAATTTTCTAAATTTGATGGTGGTATTATTGTAAAACCCTATGAATATATTAAAATCCATTGAATTTTCTTTAAGGGGTGAATTATGTTATATGAAATTATATCAATTAAGCTGTTCAAATAACCAAATTTTACTACCTGCTAACTTCTTTGATGTTTGGAAATTCAAACTCAGCTTCCTCATCCTTATATGGTTATAAGTGAACACAATACTGTCCTTAATCGGTTATAATGTCTACTTCCCAGGTTTTATGAAATTTGAATAAGTAATTATAAGGAGAAAAGAGAATCATAATTATCATATAAAATACTATACAATTTTAAAATTAATATACATTCTATTCTGTAACTTTTGAGTCAAGAAAGGATCTCTGTAATTCTTTTCAAAGGCTGTCTTGATAATAGCACCAAATACATCAATTCTGAAGGCTTGAAATAATTTCTGCATTTCCAGGGCAAAGATTGTTCTTACCCCAACATGTCTGTTCCCTTTCATTTTAAAATAGAAATGGAGAACAGTTGCCCCATCCTATCTACCCTTTCATCTACTCCAAATCTTTTATTTAAAACCCCTCAATCCTTCTTCCCCACATCAATAAACTAATCCAGTTTCAAAGCTCAATAAGTCCAATTTCCTTAACCTTTACTCCTAAATTGAAATATCATTGCCCTTCATATAATCTTTTTATAATATGAGATAAATAAGGACTGCAGGCTTACAAGTAAGATTTACTCAGGAATCTGTCTATACCGTGTAATGTTTAAAGCAAAGGTCAAAGGAAGAGTGAGGGCGCCGAAGAAACATTTCATTTTATTAAAACTAAGAAGATCTTACAATGATTGCAATTCTCTAAAATTTTAAGCAGCAGATGAAGGAGTTACAGACAATTACTGGCTGCAAAGAGAGGAAGAACCAGTCTTCTGATGGATTATATAATCCCATCTGGTCGGCCCTAAACATGTATACATATAAGCACTTGTCATTTTACAAACTTTAGTGGTTTTATAATATTGTTTTTGTTTATTAAATAATAAATGTAGGCTAGGTATATTGTCAGATCCACTTAATTCCTGGCATTTGGGAGATGGAAGCAGGAGAATCTGAAGTTTACAGACATTTTTGGTGATATAGGGGTTTCTGTGTCAGCCTGAGATATATGAGATTCTGTTTCAAAAACACTATCACTACTACTATGACCGCTAAGTATAAATGTAAATGATAAGAGAATTCACATGCCATGGGAAGTTTATATATTCACATGCCATGGGAAGTCATTCTATAGTGTTTCTGGGTAGAATTAGGGTAGAAAATCATTATCCAAGAATATAATCAATACAAGATGTTGTAAATTTAGGGTTTTAACTATAATGTATTTTCAACACTAAAGCTAGAACACACCTGAACAAATCTAATGATGGTACTTCACATGTCAGAGGTATGTGCATGGAAATGTTGTGACACCAGGAAGTCCAAAAGAACTACGGCCAGCTGGTCATCCTGGAATCAGAAGGAGTCTTATTAATAGCATGGCAACACAGGTAAATACACAGACCAACTGAATTAATTCTGTCTTCAGAGTGCTTACAATGGCCTCAGCATTATATAGGAGAAGGGAACAAAGGCAAAGGTTGGGAGTTTTCATGGTAGTAGTTCAGCTCATCCTAGTCTGGGCATAATCTGGAAAATCCTTACCTCGGGCCATCATTTCACCATGAACTCCCAACCTTTGCCTTTTGAGCATGATTATTTATCTATTTATTTATTTTTGGTTTTTCGAGACAGGGTTTCTGGCTGTCCTGGAACTCACTCTGTAGACCAGGCTGGCCTCGAACTCAGAAATCCAACTGCCTCTGCCTCCCAAGTGCTGGGAAAAAAGGCATGAGCCACCACTGCCTGGCTAATATATATTTTTGAGACAAGGTCTCTTATATCTCAGGTTGATCTCAAGTTGGAATGGAGCCAAGAGTGATCTTGAACTTCTGATTCTCAACCTACTGAATGCTGTGTTTCTACTCATGTGCCACAACAAGCAGATTATGCAGGACTGCAGATCCTACCCAAGACATTGGGTACTCTACCAACTGAACTACATCCCCAAGTCCTTCATATGGTTTTTAAAACTTATTTTTATTTTTTAGGTGTGTGTGTGTGTGTGTGTGTGTGTGTGTGTGTGTGTGTGTGTAGGAGTATATATGAGTGCAGGTGCCTGCAAAGAGAGCTGGAGTTTGTAGGTGACTGTGAGCTGATTGATGTAGGTGCTCCAGAAGAAGAATACGTGCTCTTCACTACTCATAGGATATTTTAAACCTTTTGCCATATGGAAGGGATCGACCTTAGGTCAGCAGGCTTGGCAGCATGTAATTTTAAAACCTGAGATATCTTACTGACCCTATCCAGTATTTTTTTCTGAGACAAAGCCTCACTACATAATGTTTTCTGCCTTTAAATGCATGGTTTTCCTGCCTCATCTTCTTAGGTGCTAGAATTATATGTGCACCACCATCACCATACCTGGCTCACATATATTTTTATTTTATTATGATTTTTGTTGCATATAGTATTTTTGCCAACATTCTGTCTGTGAAGATGTGATGTTTGCATAAAATTGTATTATACATTTTTATTATCATGTAGTATTCCTTTGTATAAATATGCCTCATATGTTTCTCTGTCTTCTTATAAGTGAACATTTGGGGTTCTTGTGAATAACCCCTCTGTGTTCTGTTATATAATGACATCTCCACACTTCTAATTTTTCTGTTTTTGGTGGGAATTTTATGAAATTGAGCACTTTAAAATATATTTTCATAATTGATATATCCTCTTTGAAGTGCTTATTTACAGCATTTGCTCACTTTTATATTCTTTTTTAATTGCTGTTTTTGAGACAAGGTCTCTCTGTGTACCGCTGAGATTAAAGGCATGAGCCACCATACCAGGCCACAAGGATTCATTTGTAATATTTGATGATGTGCCTTTATTCCTTTACCTAGGAAATTTGTTTTTATTCTATTAAGTCTATATTCTTTTGTGATTATCAAACTTCTCTACATTTATCTCAGAGTTCTTTACTTTCCTCAAATTTATTGTACATTATCTTATTTAAGTGGTCTGCCTTTGTGTTTAATTGTATTAACTTCATATAGTATCTTTAATCAAGGTATTTCAGTTAAGATTGGTGTGGGGAGGACTTCAGGTAATATTTTGTAGCCCCAGTTACTGAATATGTTTAAAGAAAAGCCTTCTCCTAAAACCCTTGGATATATTAAGATTCAAGCTCATCATCATCAATATCCTTGCCAACATTTGAGCAATGATACCAGACACTAGGAATTGTAACAAGGATTGTGTGACACTGGAATCATTTGTATGCAACTTGCAACTGATGCATATTGGGCCCTTTAGATAGTGGCAGTCATGACACTCTTTGTGGTTTAAAATGCCAAGGAAAATGAATGAGCTGCTACTTTGACTTAAATGAAGACATTTTTATGATTGAAATTCGGCAACCGTGTATATTTTTAGGAAAAGAACTTTTAAAATGGTACATTGAATTCAGGTGCCAATACTTGTCTATGTGGTCTGCCAGACCCTAATGGCAACATGTTCCAGATGATACTCACTCTCTTTTCCCAAACTTCTCATCCACCTACCCCAAGACCTATTCCTCTATAGCCTCTCTTTTGTCTAAGTAGTCTGCCATCTTAGTCATCATGATTAGCAGGCTCCTTACTTCTTTCACATTTAAGCAATCACCAAATCATCTCCAATCTACCCCTACAATATTCAGTCTGCCCTCTCCTTCTGATTTCTTCCACTACTACCATTTTACAGTCCCTCTTATCTTTTATATAAACTGTTCCTTAGCCTACAAACAGGTTCTTTGTTTTTCCTTGGTATCCCTTATTCCCGGTCACCCTTCTCACTGTTGCCAGTTAGCTTCCTAACAAGGTAAATCATAGCCATGCTCCTCAGATGTCTTCTCATTAATTACAGAATAAGATCTGTTATCCTGAAGTAGCAGGGCCTAGTGATTAAGAGCACAGACCTGAGAATAAAGCAGATCTGCCTGAATCTTTGCAAGACACTTCCTCCTTGTTAGCTATAAGGCTAACCTCTCAGAACTTTGCTTCATCCTTTATAAAATGTGTACCCCATAAAGCTCATCATATCATGCTGTATGCTTATTATAGCATAAGACCGAGTAAGCATTCATTTTAATATAATTATCAGACTGCCATAATCTTAACTTGCCCTATCCCCACAGCCCCACCTCCCACTACATTCCTTTTACTGCATTGCAAAAACATTCTTGTACTGGCACTTTTTCTGGTTCATTAACCTGGAATGCTCCTCCCAACACACAGTCTCATTTTTCTCATATTGGAATTCTATCCTTCCAGACTTAGGTCAACTACTTTTTTATGTCAAAATGATTTTCTTCTCTCTCACCACCTCAATCTCTTTACTCTTCTATTTGGTATATCTCTTACTCTGCTTTTCATTACTTGTTGTTTACTTTTCCATGACCTTTGCTAAAGTTTGAATTCATTAAAGGACAATGATCCATTACTGTGACATTTAATTTTTGCACCAATTACAGTGCTTTTTAAATGTTACAGTGCCTTGTTATCAAGTGTCAGAGTGAATGAAAGAAAGAAAGAACTCATAATGTCCATAAAGGGGGAAAGGGAATCTTTTATATTTACATACTTTCTTTTAAGTTATAGGAGGTCTCTTATAATTATCATAAAGTTTAGAAATCCACATTTCAACATCATTTCACTAGCCTTCAATGGAATGTGAAACATAATTGCTAGATATACAAATCACAAAATGTCTGGTACAGAAGAGCAACAGGAAATAAATTAAGAATGGTAAGGCAAGTTCTGTGGCCATATTCACAAATAAGAAAACAATAGGAGAAGAAATGCTAATATAGAGAAGGGCATCAAAAGAAAAATATCTAAACAATCAAATTAATTTCAACAATTGTACAGTATGGGTACAAAGATAAAGATAAGAAACTCATTCTTGCCAAAGGGATTGTAAGGATAACTTGGTAATCCCCTTCATATTTTCTCAATGGCCTTCTTGACTTCGTTATTCTACAGTCTTATTTGGTATTCTACAATCTTAGCACGTTTCTAGTTTTGCTCAAATAAGGATTATTGGTTATGTTACAGCTTCTCTGGCTTTCTGGGGAAAGTAGTTCATACCAATAATCACAACACCAGAGAGGCTGAGGCAAAAGGATTGCTACAACTTCTAGGTTAACCTTGGCTAGATGGTGAGTTCCAAGTCAGTTTACACTATATACAGCAGATCTTCTCTGAAAACAAGCAACAAAAAGGGCCTCATTTGTTTTAACATAATTACTACTATCAACATGAGCTCTTTATGTATTGATTAGAATTATGTGAATCTTGCAGTAAATATAATTTTATTTCAGCTGTGGCATAGGTATCGTTTCTTTTAATCTTTTCAATTGAGTACCACATCTTTCTAGCCTTGAAACCATTGTGCACATGAAAATTTAGAGGTGTCCTCTTTTAAATATTGTGGGTGAAAATGTTATATAGTTTAAAAATAACATTTGGAAATATTCATAGGTGCAAAACAGTCCTTGACATTTAAAAGCTACACCGAAATCAATTACCATCTTCTTCACTTATATAATCCAAATCTTGCATGTTAGTCAGCTTCACATTTCTGTAACAAAATACCCGATAAAATTAATTTACACAGAGTAAAGGAGTATTTTGGCTCACTGTTATACAAGTTCCGATCCCAGACCAGCTTGATGCTTTAGACCAATGTCAAAGGTAGTATGTCATTGCACATCAAATTTCTTGTGTCAGCAGGAATAAAAAGAAAGACATGGGATATAGTTGAGACATTCCCATTAGATTTATACTCTCAGTGATCTAAGAGTCTCACATAAAGCCCTATCTCTCAAATGTCCTACTATTTACCAATAAGACATCATTCTTGAGACCAGGCCTTTAACACAAAGAGATAAATTGTAACTAATTCCTATGAATTGAAACATTCTTTCCTAGGGAGAGGGGATCATGAGTCTCAGAAGGCAAAGGTAAAGTGTAAGACTTCAGAAAGCACTAGAAAACACTATTCATAAGTGCACTTCCCCAACGTTGTATGGACAGTAAGCAATTGCTGGGGAGAAAAGATACACCAATTAGCCAAGCTGCTTAAAGTTGTGCAGGGAGTTCTAAGGATAAAGATTTTATGAATCATCACCCATGCCAGGATGGCCTTTTCTGTGATACATTTTTTCAGCCATGGTACCTTTCCTGTGAGTATCTTCAACCATACTGTGTAATTGACCTCAGTATATTCACTGATTCATTAAGCTAGACTTGGGAAGAATCATGTATATTGTATCAATGTCTTTTCTGGTATGAAGATGCTTCATAATGTTTCCCCAGGAAAAGTCATAAAACAGGGTGGCATTCATAGCAGTTTTAACTCTGGGGATAACTGTGATGGTTTAGTTTCAAAAAGTTTCTTCTTCTTCTTCTTCTTCTTCTTCTTCTTCTTCTTCTTCTTCTTCTTCTTCTTCTTCTTCTTCTTCTTCTTCTTCTTCTTCTTCTTCTTCTTCTTTACTATAGAGCAATAATGGTAAAAACTGCATGGTATACCAATACCATGGTACAGAGACACACATGTTGATCAGTGGAATAGAATTAAGACCCAGAAATAAAACCTCATACTTACAGTCACTTGATCCTTGACAAAGATGCCAAAAATATACAATGGAAAAAAGGAAGTATCTTCAATAAATGATGCTGGTCTAACTGGCTATATGTAGAAGAATGAAAATAGACCCATATTTGTCACCTTGTACAAAGCTCAAGTCCAAGTAGATCAAGGACCTCAACATAAAACCAGATACACTGAATCTAATAGAAGAGTACATGGGAAAGAGCCTTGAACTCATTGGCACAGGAGGAAATTTCCTAAACAGAACTGCAATGGCTCATGGTCTAAGATCAGCAATTGATAAATGGGACCTTATGAAACTGGAAAGCTTCTGTAAGGCAAAGGACATAGTAGATAAGACAAATCGACAACCTACAGATTGGGGAAAAAAATCTTCACAAACCTCACATCCAATAGAGGGCTACTATCCAAAATATATAAAGAACTCAAGAAGTTAATCACCAAAAAAACAATTAAAAAAATGGGGAATCGAACTAAACCGAGAATTCACAACTGAGGAATCTCGAATGGCTGAGAAACACCTAAAGAAATGTTCAAAGTCCTTAGTGACCAGAGAAATGCAAATCAAAATGACCCTGAGATTCCACCTTACACCAATCAGAATGGCTAAGATCAAAACCTCAGATGACAACACATGTTGGAGAGGATATCGAGAAAGAGGAACACTCCTTTATTGCTAGTGGGATTACAAACTGGTACAACCACTCTGGAAATCAATCTGGAGGTTCCTCAGAAAATTGGAAATAGATCTATCTGAAAACCCAGCTATACCACTCTTGAGAATATACCCAAAAGATGCCCCAATATGCCACAGGGGCATGTGTTCCACTATGTCCATAGCATCCTTATTTGTGATACCCAGAAGCTGGAAACAACCTAGATGTCGCATGACAGAAGAATGGAAATAGAAAATGTGGAGTACATAATGGAGTACTACTCAGCTATTAAGAACAAGGACATCCTAAGTTTTGAAGGCAAATGGATGGAACTAGAAAATATCATCCGGAGTTAGGTAACTCAGAACCAAAAGGATATGCATGGAATGTACGCACTAATAAGTGGATATTAGTCAAAAACAAAACCGAACAGAATATAGTCCACAGAACTCAAAAAGGTGAAACCAGCTGAAGTGCCCAATTGAGGACACCTCAGTCCCACTTGGGAAAGAGAAGAAAGCAATCACAAGTGGGGATGGAGGGAGAGACCTGTGAAGGAAAGTGGATGAGGTGGGGGGAAGTGGAGGGGAGAGGGGAACCTGATCTTGTATTGGGTTAGGGAAAAAGATGCTTACAGATACATAATGTTCAAGTCTATGGATCATTTAAGAAGTGATCACTGTGTGTATGTGTGTGTGTGTGTGTGTGTGTGTGTGTGTGTGTGTGTGTGTGTGTGTGTGTGTGTGTGTCTGTGTCTGTGTGTCCATGTGTGTGTTCTTAAATCTAAAAGCACAACCTTCTCAATCCATATAATGTTATATATATGAGTTCAATACACACATACACACACACACACACACACACACACACACACACACACACACACACATTATGAGTTCAGGGTTGGCCACTTGATATTAAATAAACCTTTGGACGCTCTTCCCTGAAGACGACTCTCTGTCTGGCTCTCTTCATTCCTTCAGGGAAGAGTCCAGAAGAGGGAACACAAAGATTTTAAGAGTCAGAGGGACAGGAAAGCTGCTGTAAGATTGCATCTCCTTGAACTGTCAGGGAAACTACATCCATGAACCCCAACATTCATTTCTTAATGACTGTTGTCCGTAAGCCACCATCTGCTCTTGTTTGGTCAGCCTCGGTTCCTTTCCATGTAAGGTTTAACACTATGTCAATTATCTTCTTAAAGCCAACAAAAGAAAACAAGAAAGACCCCCCCCATCAAGATGGGTACTGTATTTTTTGTATGTGTTACTTAATTTTGTGTAGCTATGTCCCAATACTTGACAGAAACAACTTAAGAGAGGAAATATTCATTTTGGCTCACAATTTCAAAGGGTCTTCCCAATGATCACTTGACACAATCTCCAGGAGAGACAGGGCATCCAGACAGTGGGAGCATGCTTTAGAAGCTACTCATCGATGGCAGAAAGCATAGAGGGAAAAAAAACCCCTATAACTTTCAAAGATATACCTCTACATGTTCTAGCTAGACTCCATAGCCCCATCTCTCAAAATAGTACCACTTTCTGGACCAAGCATTCAACTTAGGAACCCACGTGTAATATTTCATATATAAACTATAACATGCTGGGTGTTCTAGCACAAACTAATCCTAGCATTTGAGACATAGAGGCAGGTGGATCTCTCTGAGTTTGAGACCAGCCTGGTCTACTAATCAAGCTCCAGGATAGCTAGAGATGTTTACACAGAGAAACCCTATCACAAAAACTCAAACAAACAAACACATATCAGTAGTTAATCTTATCCATATCATAGAATTCATTGTATTCTACAAGGGAACTATACAAATACCTAATTTTGGGGTCTACTCTAAAGTTTGTTTGCTACCAAGAAATGTTTGAAATCTATTTCCCTGAAGAAGCTTGTACATGTATGCATCAAGAGAAATAAAGCATCACTATTTGTAATAGATAAAACCTTTAAAGAAATCAAAGATTCATAGAGGATTGATTGTAATAATGTATTGTAGTCATAAAATAGAGAGTTTTGGGGAATGAAAATGAATGAAATGATAGCTACATGAAATGACAAGAACCAATTTTAATAACATTATAGTGAGAGAGAAAACAAATGGGTCTTCTTCCAAAGTCCCTGTGTCATAATACTACTTCTATAAAGTTTATCCAGATGTAAGTAGCTAAAAATACAATTTATGGGAAAAATTAGGAAGGAAAGCAAAACAACAAGAAGGGCTATATCTGCAAAGAGAGCAAAGGCATGGATTCATGATTCTCACAAATTGTATAGAGAGTATTTCAGAAGTATGTGATTTTTTTTTTGTGGTCAGTATCAAATTCTAGGCCTCATGCATGCTAAGTAATTACTTTACAACTGTACTATGTTCCCTGTCCCAAGACTGTTTCTGTATGTATTTTTAAAAACACCACCAACTCATTATTTAATAAAAACAAGTTTTAAAACTCAAGTTTCCATTTGTTAATATACTTGCCCATTTTGGTGGTCTTTTTGGGTTGAATTAAAGAGAACTGGAAACATTACAAATTTGCAAAAATCATTCCTCTGCATTTTCTATCAATCCACCAAAAACAAAAAACAAACAAAACAAAACAAAACAAAAGGCAAGGATAAAACGCTTTCCCATCGCCATCTAAAGGTTCCCTTCTTACTATTCAAATCCCGGAGTAAAGAGAAATAAAAACTTCATTTCTAGAGGATAATAATTTCCTCCATCCTATTCTTTAATCTTCAAGTTCTTCCACATGGCTCTTTTTGGCTCAAATGTTTTAGGCAGTCTACTGATAAATACATACAATGGCTTAGCAGCATAATGTAGAATAAAGTCATGTCTGTAAAAATCCATCACCTATGTGTTCATAGGAGATTTTCTCAGTGACACAGAAGTTCTTAAAACAAGTGAATTTAAAATCCAGCAACTTACACATAAAATAATAAAGTCACAAAAATGTACCAGCCTGCAAGGTTGCTGTTGCTGCTTTCCAATGAAAGCAAGAGCACCATGAACAGCACATGTGTTATCGGCTGAGTTCTCTATACTAGCTAATTCATAGCAGGAAAAGGAAGAGACAATTTTCCTATTGAGTGAGCTCATGAATTTTTAATAATTTCATTTCTATACTTCAGGTAATTAAAAGAGTTTAGTGAAATAATCCCACTAATTACTTTTTGCCACAGTGTTGTAAAACTATAGAATGGTTTTTTGAGTCTAGCCATGCATAACGGCGCATGACTATGATCACAGCATTCAGTTGGAGGCAAGAAGACTGAAGAGAGTTGGAGGTCAGCCTGGGCTACACGGCCAGACCTATCTCATAGAACAATAACAACAAACTAATGAAAACAAAACAAAACAAAACAAAACAAAACAAAACAAAACGACCCTTTAAAAGAATCCTGAGTCATAGATTCTTTCATTCATTGGAAAAGAATTCTGTTCAAAGTATATAATGTTGCCATGTTTGATCATGGAATCTCAGTTAACAACTGTGATTGTCTCTTTTCTCCAGATACACAGGAAATGCAGTTGTTTTGGCTTATGTACACTCTGCAAAATATTAAATAATGTCTCCCTGTAGAGTTAGAGTCCTTTCATTTTGTCCAAGTTAGTTAGATTCTGAACCTTTCAAACAATAGTGATATGTCAGACAAACAGAGGGTAAATAATATAACAAATTAGTAATTACTTGAGATTCTTCTATTTAAAAGCTTAACCCATCAACACAAGTAACTGTACATGAAGTGAAATTAAAATACCACCTCGAAAACTAACTAGGCTGATGTCTGTTTCTATTGAAAAGTTATTTCCATCTAGCATAGTAGCACACCTTTAATTCTAGCACTTAGAAGGCTGAGGCAAAAGGAGTGCTGTGAATGTGAACCTCGGCTAGGGGTTCAGAAAAATCTATCTCTGCTTTAAATAGTTTGAACATAGCTATTATACAGCCTGGCATGGTTGTTAAGATCTGTAACCTGCCCCCTTGGGAGGTTGAGACAAGAGGATTAGGAGTTTCACACCAGTATGGGAGCTCTCTTAAAAAAAAAAAAAAAAAAGCAACATTAACAACATCCTTGTACATCGTGATGTGATAGAGATCATCTATATCAAATATTCCTTAATGAAAAATATCCAAAAGCCACATTCATTTAGTGATTTAATACCTTATATAGATGCCAAACTGTCTTAGATAATTGGAAAGAATAGTTAAGTTACCATGCTCTCTTTAACTTATGCCTACTGTGAGTGACAGTAGCCCAATAGTAGACTGGAGTGGCCAATTGGGAAACTAAAGGGTTACCTTCAAGTTCCAACCCTCTGTGACCTTGGACAATTGCTTTACCATCCTGAGACACAATTGCCTCTTTTCTAAATAAAACAGCCAACCTTGAAAGTCTTTCTTAGCCCTAACAATTTTGAACTTTTAATGACACAATTTTCTTATTTATATGGTATCTGCATTGTACTTGGGAACGAGTGCCTAATTTTGCTTGGTTTATAGTGGGAGTACACTAGATAAATATTGTCAGGTGAAATCCTTTAAATCTGAGTTACAATGATGATTTAAATCATTGGATTACATCGATATTAATATATGGTTATATTTTCCTTAGGTGGCTTTTGTAACAGCAGGTAATGTCAGCAATGTTCCTAATATTTAATGTCTTTCAGAGATTGATATGATGAGCTAGGTGGAAGAAAGCTGATAGTACATGAATTTATTCATCTGTATCATTTATCAGAAGCTTGACAGCACCCATCACTATAATACAAATTCACCGGGACAAATGTGTTATTTTTGTGTAAAATGGCTCCAAAGGTATTTTTCTTTGCCTCAAATTTCATCACACATTCCACAATCAAATTTACAAAAGAATTGTATTGTATAAATCTAGTAGAATGTCACATATAGAAAAATCTTGGTTATTATTTCAGAGAAATCTAGTCTCCTTTATAGTATTAGAGAGAAAGCGAATGACCATAGTTAAAGATATTCTCATGCGTCCAAACAAGTTTTTAAGCGGGATAGCAGGCAATTATAAATTTATTTGCATGGTTTCATAGAGTTATTGATTAAATACTTTATCCATCAAATGCTTATAGTTAGACAGGTATGTGAAACTAGAATCAAGCAGATTGGATGTGAGACACGATTTTATAGTTTTAGATTCTCTGGTGTTCCAGCATGCCGTATGTGCAGGCAAGAGTTCAGTACAGAACAGCACAACCTGAGACTGTGCTTGTTCAGTAAGAACTGCTTATAGAGTTGTATCTTCTCTTGTATCTGGCAGTTTAGACTTCTGGTAGGTTTCCATAATACCTTAGCTGATTTGGCTGGCTTAAGTGTCCTAATATGTACAAATCTTAGCTTCCTGATCTCCTTTCTGGAAGACAGGAGTCCTGGTACATGTTAGGCAGTGAATACCTATATCACCAGCTCCCAAGAGAAAACAGTGCCACTGAGGAATGAACTGCTCAGTAGATACTTTGTATACACAGTGGTAATCTAGCATTGCAGCAATCACATCTGCCTCTACAACTCTACTTGGAGGTTCTGAGAAGTTTGTGCTTGTTTTCCTTCATATTTCACCCCGTGAATTTTTCCCTCTATTACTTTGCTCAATCATTTTGCTGTTATAAATGTCAGCCATAAATACAACTATGTTTTGAGTCTTGTGAATATTTCTAGCTAATCCCTGATCTTGAGGGTGGTTTTGTGGACCCCTACACATTGTACTATTTTTAAATTCTGAAATCCCAGTGTGTTTGTTAGCATTTAAAAATATATGAACTCTGAATCATTTCTATATTGAGATGTACCCATCTATTATGTACCCATAATTGAGATAATTATATAGTACATTAGAATTTTGAATCAAACAACAGTGATCTGAATTATAAAATGCTCTGGTGTCTTTCTCACATTCTAAAAGCTTTCCAAAGTAAAAATAATTAATTTTAAATTCCCCGTTTATCGCTATTTCCTTGGAGCTCAGAAATGGGCAGGAGGAGGCCTAGGAAAGGTCATCTGTATACTAAAGATGTGGTAGAGTTTACATCAGGGAAAAAATAAGAAAACGTCCCAGGTAAATATAAGAACTATTATGTATAACCTCATTACTATGCTCCCTCAGAACCAGGCTCTGATGCCTGAGCTCTTCTTTTGTGAAATGGAAATGATAGCAGTATTAATCTCATGATTGCTATGAAATTAAAGTACATTTACATGTATAAAGGATTTAGCACAATGCTGAGCTCACAAGTTTTCCCCATTTCTGATATTGCTAACTAAGGGTAGGCCCTTATAACTTAACGCTGAATGAATCCTCCCTCAGATTCCCTTTAATCTGGTTAACTATTGCGGTAGTAATTTTTACTTGCTTTCTCCAACCCCCCAAACAATCATTTGTTAGTACATCCAAGGAAATACACTCTGCTCAACTTTCAAGGGCCATAATCCTACCATAATCCTCATTTCTCTATATCAGTTGTCCACTCTTCCACACTAGGGGCTTTCAAACTTAAGCATTGGCCAAAGTCATTTAGATAATGTGGTAAGGCAGAGTTTGCTGTCCTCTCTTCCAGTTTCTGATTGTGATAGTTATTCTTGGTTGTTAACTTGCATGCTTCTGGAATCAGGGAGTGGAAAAAGGAATAGCTCTATTCACTATCACCCCTAGTGACTCACTAGGAAAATTTTTGCTTCCTGATCTCATGACCTTAAATTCTGCCAGCTTAGAAGTTTTGGTCCAAGAGGTGGGGGTACTCCTACCAGGAGACAACAAATATTTTATTGAGCTGGAAGTTCAGACTGCCACCTGTCCATTTTGGCCTTAAGCTGACAGGTTCAGAAAGGAGTAACAGTGTTAGAAGGGATAATTTATCCAGATTACCAAGAGGAAATTGGATTGTGTCTTTACAATGGAGGTAAGAAAAATTATATCTGGAGGGCAGGAGATCCTTCAGGGTATCTCTTGATGCTACCATGTCTAGTGATTAAAGTCAACAGGAAACTACAACAACCCAATCTAGGCAGGATGAAAAATGGTGCAGATCCTTCAGGAATGAAGGTATGAGTCACTACTCCAGGAAAAAGGCCTAGACCTGCTGAGGTGCTTTCTGACAGTGGAGGAAATACAGAATGGGCAGTGTAGGAAAGTGTCTTAGTCAGGGTTTCTATTCCTGGACAAACATCATGACCAAGAAGCAGTTGGGGAGGAAAGAGTTTATTCAGCTTACACTTCCATACAGCTGTTCATCACCAAGGAAGTCAGGACTGGAACTCAAGCAGGTCAGAAAGCAGGAGCTGATGCAGAAGCCATGGAGGGATGTTCTTTACTGGCTTGCTTCTCCTGGCTTGCTCAGCCTACTCTCTTATAGAACCCAAGACTGCCAGCCCAGAGATGGCACCACCCACTAGGGGCTCTTGATCACTAATTGAGAAAATGCCTCACAGCTAGATCTCATGGAGGCATTTCCCCAACTGAAGCTCCTTTCTCTGTGATAACTCCAGCTGTGTCAAGTTGACACAAACCTAGCCAGTACAGAAAGTAATTATAAATGCCAGCAAAAAATGAGGATAGTAGTCGACACAAGTGTCAAATTTAGATAAGAATGTGTTCATATGGATATTTATGTTCTTTCTTTGATTTCTTTATCATGTAATGAAAAATAAATTAAGAGAATATCAGTAATTATATGTAAGTTTGAGATATCTTTTTTTCATTTTTTTCTCTTTATTAGATATTTTCTTCATTTACATTTCACATGTTATCCAGAAATTTTCCCTTACCCTCCCGCGTCCCCGCCCTGCTCCCCTACCCACCACCTCCCACGTAATGGCCCTGGCATTCCCCTGTTCTGGGGCATATAGAGTATGTATGACCAAGGGGCCTCTCCTCCCAATGATGGCCAACTAGGCCATCTTCTTCCATATATGCAGCTAGAGACATGAGCGCAGGGGGAACTAGTTAGTTCATGTTATTCTTCCACCTAAAGGGTTGTAGACTCCTTCCGCTCCTTGGGTACTTTCTCTAGCTCCTTCCTTGGGAGTCCTGTGTTCCAACTAATAGCTGACTGTGAGCATCCACTTCTGTGTTTACCAGGCACTGGTATAGCCTCCCACAAGACAGCTATATCAGGTCCCTTTCAGCATTATCTTGCTGGCATATGCTATAGTGCTTATTTTGGTGGCTNGAGTTTTTGCTAATCTAGGTTTTTTGTTATTCCAGATGAACTTGCTAATTGTCTTTTCTAGATCCTTGAAGAATTGAGTTGGAATTTTGATGGGGATTGCATTGAGTCTGTAGATAGCTTTTGGCAAGATAGCCATTTTTACTATATTGATTCTGCCAATCCATGAGCATGGGAGATCCTTCCATCTTCTGAGATCTTCAGTTTGAGATATCTTAAGAATGTTCCTCAAAGGGCATCACCACCTAGTCTAAAACATATAATTTGATTATTGCTGTATGAGGGATAGTCATAGCATGTTATACATAATTATGTGGTTATTACTTCCATTTGGAAATTGAGTATAACATAAGGAGATATGACTGTGTGTCAAGTTAACAAGGGATGGACTTGTGATGGCTATAAAGGACATGGAAGAAAGAAGCTTGCCCTCTTCCTGTTTGCCCTTACTCTTGCTAGCAAGTTCATTCCTTCACTGGCATAAGATCCTACTTCTTTGGGATTCTGGCATATCATAAAGTCATTGGAGACATCCATCCTTGTGGAGTGAACAACCACTAGATTCTTGGACCTTCCATTAGTAGACAGATATTGTTGTGTTATCTGAATCACAGCCTGAAAGCCTGTAATTCTCTTTCTCTCTTTATTTCTGTAATATCTGTTCCTCCAGAGAACCTGTGGTGGTTTGAGTATGCTTGCCACATGGGAGGGGCACTATTAGGAGGTGTGGCCTTATTGGAATAGGTGTGGCCTTGTTGGAGGAAGTGTGTTACTGTGTAGGCTCCCTTCAAGAGCTCCTACTGCTCAAGGTTTGCCCAGTATGGAAGAGTCAAGATATAGAACTCTCAGCTCCTTCTGCAGCATACAAATCTGCCTGGATGATGCCATTCTTCCCACCATGATGATAATGAACTGAACCTCTGAAACTGTAAGCCACCCCCAATTAAATGTTGTCCTTTATAAGAGTTGCCTTGGTCATGGTGTCTCTACACAACAATAAAACCCTAAGACAAATCCTAATATATATCTCTATCTATCTATCTCACGTTTTCAGAGCCACTGAAAAGGTGGCTGGTTATAGTGGTGAACACCTGTAATCCTAGAACTTGAGGGTCTGAGGCAGGAAGATCAAGAGTTCCTGACTACCTTGAACTATGTATAAATTTGAGGTCTTTTGGCTTATTAATAATCCTGTTAGTTCATTCTTCCTCCTCACACTCACCTATCCTATTGTCTTTGCTTACAACTTCTTTGCTAGCTCAGACTGCATCCAGTCCAGCTTAAAATCCTATCAGTTGTTTCTGTTTTCAAATTAGTATTATTTAATATAACTTACATCACAGTTTAACTCTGTATCTATTACTTGCCCTATTTTAATGAATATGACTTGTATGTCTAACAATATAGTTTTTGGTGCTGAAGCTTTTTAAATATTTTTTTTTTATTTTCAACAGACATGGTGCATTTGTACATACTTGTGTGATACTGTGTGTCATTTCAATATATACACAATCTGTAATGATCTGGTCAGAGTGATTTGCATATCTATCACATTAAACATTTGCTATTGTGCAGAAGTTATGCTAACCTCCTGTGTATCGTTTTTATCTTAGTATGTGTACTGACAAAGTGAGCATAATACAAATATTTTGTGGCAAGAAAATTTTCTTTGCATTTTGCCCATAATAAGTCCAGCACTAGATTGGATATATATATAATTAAATGTATATTATTTAAAAATTATTTAACTGGCTAGTTTCTGTGGGCAGTTAATACATTTTGATAGTAAGATCATATGTTTTTTTTTTATTTTACCACTAAGCAATGATGAAGGAAAAAAAATTGCAGAGCTATCTTCAGCCTCAGAAGCCGCACTCCAACTCTTGTGAATGTTACCTGCTATGTCTTTCCAAATCTGTATTCATCTTAATGCACTCAGAATTACAGGGCAATGATTATTACAGCAGATTCTACATAGAACACTGCTCAGGATTGCAGCTCTGTACTTAATGGCAAATGGCAGCTGATTGTTTTGCTCTGCCTTAAAGTAGGAAGCACGCCGTAAAAAACAATTTGATGCTGACTGCTGCTTCTGAAGCTTTGTTATACTTCAAGTGCCTTCAACATTTATGGCTCCGGCAGACAGTTGAGAGACATACAACGTTTTATTTCACTCTGTATTAAAGGCAGTATTTGTTGCTTCAACCTGCTGCTGCTGCTGCTACGAAACAGAAGATGTGGCTGGCTCTTTACGGATTTCAAATATGAATATCTAGCTTAATTTATGACTGTTTGGGTTGTGGTTTTCATAAAACATTTAATATAAAATTTAAAGATGTGAAGTCATTCATGAAGCTTGAGTATTTGTTTTTATATTTGCCATCAATGTAATAAAGCTCAACAGTGACTAGAAAAGGTACATCAATACCCCACTGAAGAACAATGGCATGCTCTCAATTATTTCTGAATAGGTTATTTGCAAGATGGGGATTCTTTTAACTGCAATAAAGCAGAGGAGCTTCATTTTAGCTCCCTGTATCTTCTGACTGGAAAATTCTGAATTTTGATGGCATTTATTTAATTAAGTCTTGAAACTTCAAATGTTCAAAAATATATTGAGATATGTTTTTGTAAAATACATAGATAAAAACACAGTAGCAATTTGGGGGCATAGCTCAATGCTTGAGTGCTTGGCTAGTATTCACAAAGTCCTGCATCCAATCTCCAGCTTTGCAAAACAGACAAACAAAACAATAGCGGCATAAAAATAGGAAGCATTGTTATTGGTTCATAAAGCAATGTTGGCTTTGTAGTGATTTAAAAGGAGAGCTTTCTTTTTATCATTTGCTAAAGAGTCGAGTTGATCAGCTCATGGGTTGTGGAATTGCAAAAGACAATGCTGCCACATGGATGGCTCAGGCAAATGTTCAGTGTTTGCTGATAGAATCTTGCCCACTAGGTCATTTACAGCTCTGTACATAAATGCAGAGTCTAGAGACGCTCTGGTATTGTGTGGTGACTGTCAAAAACTGGAAGGAGGAAAAGACTTTTCCTTAACTTGGGGGCCACACAGGAAGATTCTGTCTGCTCCCACAAATGAGAAAGTAACATGGATTTATGGGTTATTTTTCTAAATAGGTGCCTGTATTCCTTCAAATATCATCTCAAAAATTAGCCATACATTTAAAATATAATTATGGTGTTTTATAATAAGAGCTATTAACTCTTATTTATGCTTTTCCCTTTGCATGTATTTAGAAATTGAATCCTGACCATAATTCTATGATAAAGAGAGGATTATTAGAGCTCCAAAATATCCTAAAGCCACTGATTAAGAAATGACATTCCAAATAGAAAATATAAACAAGAGCTTGTATTAAGTAGAAGAAGGTGAGTAAACAGAGATAAGATTCAGAATGTGTGTCAGACCCACAAAGTCATGCTCCCATTTTAGAAATTATAAAACTGAGCTACAGAGGTCATTTCAACTTCTTATAGGGAACATTTTCATAGGTTGCTGACCACTGATGTCTTAAGAATTCTGTTGTATTGGAAAAGCATATTTGAGGTTAAAAAAAAAAACACAATCCTTTCTTTTCCTCACTAAATTATGTCTAGCTGTTGAAACCATATGACGATAAAGAAATTACTACCATTTACTTGATGACAGTATGTTCTAATTGGAGACAAAGTATATGGAAGAAAATTAGCAGCCTTCTCAAGTGCTTGCTTTCTCAAACCTGAACATATAAATTGTTACAATCTAAAGTGAAGAAAAAAGCAAATGTCAGTCTGTTGCTCACAATCACACTTCTCCAGCAGGGGGTTAAACCAGACCTCCTGGGCTACTAATTATAGTATTAACAAAGGAAAACTGGGACCTCTCTAAAGCACAGATTCCCATTTAATTTAGGCCTTGGAGATGGTGATAAATACAATAACTATGTATTTAAGAATATGAACTACAGAGTGATATTGAATTGCATTCAAATCCCAAAGCCATTGCTAAGTCCATCCCGTATGCTGAGTCAATTCATCTCTTTTGGCAACAGCGTCTTCATTTTTTTTTTTTTTTTTGTCTTCATTTGTAAAGACAGAGAAAGGATAGGTAATTATATGATACCCAATTATAGCAAACACTTATGAAGATTATTTGATATTTTATGCATGTAAAATGCTCACTCCAGGAAAACACCTCAAAGCCACTGATTAAGAAATGGCATTCAAGCCGGCCATGGTGGCGCACGCCTTTAATCCCAGCACTCAGGAGGCAGAGGCAGGCAGATTTCTGAGTTCGAGGCCAGCCTGGTCTACAAAGTGAGTGCCAGGACAGCCAGGGCTATACAGAGAAACCCTGTCTCAAAAAAACCAAAAAAAAAAAAAAAAAAAAAAAAGGAAAAAAAAAAAAAAAAAAAAAAAAAGAATGGCATTCAAAATAGAAAATGTAAACAAGAGTTTGTATTGTGCACATGAAGGCAACTAACAAGAGATAAGACTAGAATCGAATCAGTATGGGTGGCTGGCCCCGCCCCCAGTCATGGGATTGGTGAGATGGCTCAGTGAGTAAAGGCAATTGTTGCTGGGCATGACAATCTGAGTTCAATCTTTGGGACCCAGGTATGGAAGGAAGGAGCTAACTGCCACAAGTTAACCTCTGGCCTTTGTATGTATGAACCCTTCCCCCGACCAAATGTGACCCCCCCCCAAGAATTAAAGTGTCAGTTTTAATATGGACAGACAAGTGAATTCATTTGGCCAGATTCTGGAATCATTTCTTCCCAGATACACTATCAGCACTGGTTACATCTGTTAACATATTCCATTTTTATTGTTTTATAATTATGCAATTATAGTTACAATAAAAATTCTCATTTAGATTTTATATCTTGTACTGAAACCTGAAAGTATTATCTATTAGATTTGACTGTGAATCTACAGTCATTGAAGAACAGTCACTGTTACCCTGACATTCTAAATTATTCCCCAGAGTCAGCTAATGCAAAGGAATAAAATTCAAATGAAAGTGGTGTTTGGAGAAAAGGTTGATTTATGGAGAAATGAAGAAAATATGTTTTAGCACCTGGTCTTTCAAGGATCAGGAAGACTGGCACTCTTTGACAAGAGGTACACCTTTGAAGTAACTCTAGGCCAAACAGCTAGGTCCAAACCTGAGGAGTTGATCTGAAGTCTATCAAGTCCGGAAAGCAGAGGGTGGGAAGCGGAAAGAACACATGAACCACAAATGCAGGGACAAAGCGGTGGGTGGTGGGTTGAAAACAGAGTCACAGATAAAGAGCTAAAGCGGGAGCTGAGACTTAAGCTGCATAAACTGAAGAAGGAGAGATTTTTAGAATTGTATCGGGTGCTGTCTTAGGGTTACCATTGCTTTGGTGAAACACCATGACCAAAAAGCAAGTTGTGCATGTGGAGGTTATTGAGCTCATACTTCTACACTCTAGTCCACCATTAACAGGGCAGGAATCTGGAGGCAGGAACTGGTATAGAAGCCATGGATGAGTGCTGATTACTAGCTTTGCTCTTCATGGCTAGGCTCAGTTTGCTCTTTTATAAAACCCAAAGCCTAGGGATGGTAACACCCACAGTGTCATCAATCCCTAACTAAGAAAATACCTGACAGACTTGCTTACAGTCAGATATTATGTAGGCATTTGCTCAGTTGAATTGCCATCCTTTCTAATGATTCTAGTTTGTGTCAACTTGATATAAAAGTAGCCAGCACAGGAGCATATGTCAGAAGTTAGGTGCGGGGGAAGCAATATTAATTTTGGTGCAGATGTCATGGGCAGGTGGTTTCATGGCTTAATCTGAAGTTCTGTTTAAAAAAAAAGAATGATACGAATTAGAGGTTCTTCATAAGCCTTAAATAAAAGCACAGAACTGTGGATACTTGAAGAAGGAACTTTTTACTCACAGGCAGAGATTGAATGCAAGCATTGTTCTTGGGAATAATTCTTATACTACTTTTTATGCCTGAAAAGATTTACCAATTTAAATTAAGCTGGAGAGAAACTTGGTACTTAAGAGTGCTTGCTGTTCTTTCAGAGGACATGGGTTCAATGTCCTAAACATTTCAGATCTGTGCCCCCGTTTCCTGCCATTGTCCCGAGAAAAGAATGAGAGTGTCAGTCATGTTCTTACTGATGGTTTTTGAAATATTTGGCCCAATAGGAAAATAGAAACCTAAATTATGATACATCAACCAGATAAAATTACAAAGTTTATGGAAAAATGAATTAAAATGGAAAACTAAATTGAATCAAAGAGAAAATAGCATATGATTTTCAGTTGCAACCATATAACTGTGTCTTTAGAAATACATTGATAAACACTGGAAAGAAACATGAATAAACAAGAAAACAATATTGATATAATGTAGATACAAGTATTTTTTTGAAATTTTATAATGTGTTGCTTTGACACAATGCTTTTATTTCATTTTTAAAATGTATGAATGCTTATGATGAAAAGTTTAAATGGTAAATAACTGTGGAAAGGAAAAAGCAAAAGTGGACCATTCAGTTTTTACCAACCTTCATTTACTCCTCCAGTTTTGTGATCATTGAAGAGTCCAGTCCTGTCTCTTTCCAGGTGCAAAATGCCATGACTTTAGGTGCCGGTTCTTTCTTTTGAGACAGCATTTTAATGGATATTTCAATCTAACCAGACATTCCCAATCCTCCAGCCTTCACTCTGAAGTACTGGGATTATAGATATGCTCTAATACATTTAGCTCAACTCTGCTTTAATAGCTATCAAATCATTTAAAATATATATTACAACCAGAAGTGGTGGCATATGCTTCAATTCTACCATTCAAGAGGCAGAGGAGGCAGTTCTCTGTGAGGTCAAGGCCAGGCTGGTATACATAGTAAGTTCTAAGATAGCCAAGAATATGTTAACTGTGAGCACTTGTCCCAAACAAAAACAAATCAAACAAATAAAAAATATTACATTTTAATGTATGGTGAAGGGTATTTCACAAGATGTGTGTGTGGATCAGAAGACAAGTTGTGAAAGTGGGTTCTCTCAGGTTGAGTTCAGGGTATGAGCCTTGTCAGCACGCTCCTTTACCTGCTGAGCCTTATTGCCAGCCCATAACTCTCATCTTGAATTCCAGCCTTCTTTCCTGAACTTTATACTTTCATGTTCATAAAATAGCCACCAAACTTGGAATTTTATCATCTTCTATCATCTTCCCATTTGGCTAATTGGTCATTCAGGTGAAATCCTTTGCTTCTTCCTTTCCCTAGCAGTAAGAGCGATTTGTCTACTTCATCCATTCTATTTCTGGAATATGCTCATAATCTTTCCTTCCATCTTCATTGCACTTGTCCTTAACCTCCACCACCACTGGACTCTTGTAGTAGCTTGTTTTTGTTCCTAATCTTCATATGTTGTGCTACAAGCCCCACATTGCTGTTAAAAGAATTCCATTTTTATTTTGTTTTAATTTTTGGCAGGGTCTCCACATATAGCATAGACTGGCCTTGAATTTGCAATCTTTCTGCTTCTTTTTCCAAATGCTGTGATTATAGGAGCACACCATTATTAAGAATAAAAATTAAGAATATTTGTGGTGCTGGGGTAAAACCCAGAGCCTCACATACTCCAGGATGTTAAGCTTTTGACACAACATTCTTTTTCTAAAAATATCTGCATATATTTAAGTCCAAACATTTAATGTGCATGGCTTTAGATTTTATTTTTAATCACCTAACCTTGCCAGAGTCACATATAAGAAGTCTGCACTTAATCTAAATGTCTATAATTCCTGTTTGGAGTAAAGTCAGTTCCTTTACCACTCCCTAGTCTGTCTTCTGTGGTTCTTAAGTGCAAAGTGTCCTTTTACTTGTTCTGTAATCAACAAAATCCTTACCTTTCACAGCCCAACTAAAATGCCATCTTTCTTTGAAGCCAATTTTATCTGCTTCACTGGAAAGTAATTGTTAGTAATTATTCCTCCTTTTCTGTTCCTACAGCAGACTATTCGGGCTTCTTCTGTAGCACCTATTCCAACCCCCCTCTCTCAGAAAGATGTGTTCTTGTGGCAGTGAATGTAAGCAGATTTTGGGTGCCTTGAAGACAGTGTTATAGTGACTGCTGTGTGCATGGGCATTGGACATACTCTTTGAGAGAGGATTTAATTCTTAGACTGGAATTATCTTTCATTGCCTCTTTTCACAGCTACAATGACCCAGGATGCAGTCTGGTTATAAACCAACCTTTACTTTGGAGAACTATTTTTTATTTGTTTCTTTCTTTTTTTTTTTTAATGATAGAGTCGTAGCTGTGAGTGTTCTGGAACTAGCTATATATGTCAGATTGGCCTCAGAGATCCACTTGCCCCTGCTTCTTGAGTGTAGGACCCTAGAGAACTATTTTTAACCAAAATATGTTTTGTTGTCCTCTGATGTGGAGAAAAGTGAAGCAGCCAAGTCTCAGACCCATATATCTTCTCTTTTCTAATGAACATAGCCTAAGTTTAGGCAAGCCAGAAGTAGTAGCAGCAAACTGGACTTTCTTAAGGGATTGAGAAATCCATCTGTTGAAATCTCATTGTTGTCTATCAGGCACTGTGTTGCCCTGGGCAGCCAGCCTCTGTTAACTACTTGCTAATTTTAGTTTGTTTTGTTCTTCTCAAAAAGTTTCATGGGTTACTTTTAGACTATATAGAAAAATATATAGAAAGCATAGAAAATCCACAATAAACTTAGAAATTCTCATTGACTCAAATGTTAGGGAATGTAGGTACTTATGATTTTACTGTTAATTTACTATGAAATATTGGGTAAGCCTTTCTTTCGGCTTATTTCTTTTAGTTTGTCAAAATGATAAGGTCAAACCAAGTCATATCCAAACTGTTTTTTTTATGCTGTGATATTGTATAGTGGGATTGTGATAAGGCCTCCCACAATAAACTCTTATGTGAACAAATGAATAAAAATGATTAAGTATTAAAAGGCTGGCATGGTTATAAAGATTGAATACATTTCCATAGAATAAGGTATGGTGGAGTAGAGAGTAAGAGGAACATATTTCAACCAAGAATATAATTTCTGTGTTTAATTTTGTGTTTTAGAATAAATAAATAAATTCTAAAATGGTTTCTGAAATCCCAGGATATGAGTAATTATTTTATTACTTCTTTTTTTCCCCCAAGAGAAAGCCTTAGTAGCCCTGGCTGTCCTGGAATAGGATCAGACTGGCCTGGAATTCACACTGATCCCTCTGCCTCTGGCTCTGGCTCTGCCTCTGCCTCTGCCTCTGTCTCCCAAGTGCTGGGTTTAAAAGTCATGAATCTCTATACCTGGCTTTATTATTCATTTCTATAATTTTTATTTTTCTCACCTTTTTCTTCAATGAGAGGAGTAAAATGAAAGGAGGAGATAAAATTTTCATTCATGAGAAGCACACACACACACACACACACACACACACACACAGAGGGGTCATAGGAGAGAGTTTCTAATTTAATCTTCACAGCAACCTGTCAGAAAATCAACTTTATTTATATCTTTATGAATAAAAATAAAAACCCAAGTTTCAGAAAATTCACCAAATTCACTTTTTTTTGGCTTTTGGAGACAAGGTTTCTCTGTAGCCCTGTCTGTCCTGGAACGCACTTTGTAGACCAGGCTGGCCTCGAACTCAGAAATCTGCCTGCCTCTGCCTCCTGAGTGCTCGAATTAAAAGCGCGCGCCACCACGCACAGCTCACTTTTTTAGTAAGGCTGAGAGTCAGCTATTTATTGCAAACCCCTGATTCCTTCTGCTACTCTGCTACTCCCAGCCCTAGTATAAACTTTCCAGAGACATTCTTTTCATACCATTTCATGGTGAACAACAACCTAGATCTTCCGAGTTTTGGAGTTGAGGAACTAGCGATTTTATTTACTGAACTGGCTGGTTTTGTGTGTCAACTTGACACAGGCTGGAGTTATCACAGAGAAAGGAGCTTCAGGTGAGGAAATGCCTCCATGAGATCCAGCTGTAAGGCATTTTCTCAATTAGTGATCAAGGTGGGAGGGCCCCATGTGGGTTGTGCCATCCTTGGGCTGGTAGTCTTGGGTTCTATAAGAGAGCAGGCTGAACAAGCCAGGGGAAGCAAGCCAATAAAAAACATCCCTCCATGGCCTCTGTATCAGCTCCTGCTTCCTGACCTGCTTGAGTTCCAGTCCTGACTTCCTTTAGTGATGAACAGCAACATGGAAGTGTAAGCTGAATAAACCTTTTCCTCCCCAACTTGCTTCTTGGTCATGATGTTTGTGCAGGAATAGAAACCCTGACTAAGACATTTACAATAAGCCTTTTACTCAATAAGGTTATTTAAAACCTTGATACCTTGTGTATGATTCCTGCACCTTCTCCTGGAGATCCTAAGATTACATGGAATCTGTATTCAGCAGTGGGAGGTTTCTCCTAGTTCCCTGGCATATGGCCTTTACTGTTCATATTCATCATCAAAGTTAGCAAAAACAGAAACAAAACAAAAACAAAAAACTCAACACACTCAGCTAGTAGATGAAATAATGCAGAATAATTATGGAAGTGACATCCCATTAACTTTTTCATATTCTATTATATTCTATTAAATAGAGGAAATTTACTGAGCATGCCTACAGTCAGGGGAAGGGAATTACACAAAAGTATGAACCTCAGGAGGCAGAGATCACAGCACAGCATTTGAATCATATTGTCTCAAGCACTATGTAGCTGTCAAAAAGAATGAAGAAGCTAGTTACTGTCATGGCATAATTTCTAGTACATGCTGTTAAATTAAGAAGCAACATATAAAAGAGTGTCTATAGAGCATTCCCCTTTATAAAAGTAAAGGAAATGTTAGAACTTTGGTATGTCATTTGTGTAAAGAAATACAAAAAGAAGAGAATAAATGGTAAAATTATTTGTTACATGTATGGTACAGTTGTGAATGAGATTTACATAATGGGAAAATCAGAATATGTAGGATGAAATGGGAGTAACCCCTGTCTGACTATGCCTTTTTATATAACACTGACACTTAATAACATAGTAAGGTTTCATATGCTTTCAAATTAAATAATTAAAATCAGTCATCTTGGAGGTAGAGAAACAGGAAAGGCCTAAAATGGAGTACAGAGAGTAGCAACTATGCATAACTGGACTGCAAATGTACAATATAACTATAGTATAACTGAAGCAGGTGAGGAAGAAAATACTGATGTTTTAGGTGGACTTAAATATGTCTTCTAACAATTTGGTAAATCACTTGTTTTATAAGTGCTTTTGCTTAGAAGTAGGATAATCAAGTTAAAATGAAACCATTTGGTAGTTTGGATGAGAAATGTTCCCAGTAAGTTCATTTATTTGAACACGTGCCCCCAATCAAGTTTGACTTAGGTCCTTATAAAAAGGGAAAAAATTGGACATGGAGCCAAACATTCACAGAAGGCAGATGCTATGAAGGAAGAGAGGTAGGTAAAGATGAAGGAAGAGATTGAAGTGAAACGTCTATAAGCCAGGAACCAATTAGAAGCTAGAATGCATGGAACAGATTCTACTTCATGGCCCACAGAAGGAATCAATGTAGTCAACATGTGGATTTTAAACTTGTTTGTTTGTTTTACTTTTAGATGATGTTTTTCTTTTCTTGAAAATAGATTTATTTTCATACAATATATTCTCATTATGTTTCCCATCCCCCAACTCCTCCAAGATCCTCCCCATCTCCGCTCCCAACTAAATCCTCACCCTTTCTGTCTCTCCTCAGAAAATAAACAGGCATCTAAAGAACACTAAAATATGATAAAACAAAAACAAACAATCCAAAACAGGACAAAACAGTCTCTTTGTGTTTGTGTGGGAGTGGGTGTAACAAAAGTAGAGAGGAGAGCATGAGAGAGAAAGGAGAGATCTCTAAGGAAGAGGACAAACACTGAGTGAATGTGTGTGACACAAAAGTGGAAGTTGAAATTAGAGGAAGGAAAGAAACTAGTCAGGGAATGCCCTAAGGGACATGAGAAAGGGCAGTGAGAGAAGTAAATGATTGAGAACACTATGATGACATACATGTATACAATACCATGACGAAACTCAATACTCTATATGCTAACTTTAAAAGTCAACAAAACAAAAAAAATCACAATTGGGAAAATATCCAAGTAATAATTGTTATATACTAAGTCTATTGATGGGCTGGGTGTGGTGGTGCACATCTTTAATCCCAGCATTCAGGAGGTAGAGTCAGGTGGATCTGTGAGTTAGAAGCCACTGTGGGCTGCATAGTTCCAGGGTAGCCAGAACTATACAGAGAAACCTTGTCTCAAAAAAAAAAAAAAAAAAAAAAAAAGTCCATTGATATATCTTAAAACTGGAAGGTATAATTTTAAGAAGACAAGAATATTCACATAATCCCAATGTATTTGCTGTAATATATTTCTTAGTTATAAAGAAAAAATAGCAACTTTTCAGAGTAAAAACCCAGTAGGAAATACCTTTATCAAGTGAGTAAAGATAACATCCCTAATAGTAAAACATGCCAACTTTTTGTGGGTATGCTGTGATATAAAGAAATCAGTTCTGTAGTATTCTTGCCAGAAAATCAAACCAAAAGAAAATACCACATATTCAAACTGTGAACCTACAAAATAACTGCTAAGTATTCATCAAAAGTGTTAAGGTCATGTGCTCTGAAAGACTGTCACACATTCGAGTAGACCAGGGAATACCAGAAACTAATGCAATGTGAGACTTTGAATTAAATACTAGAAAATAAAAACAGACTTTCAAAGAAATACTGATAAAGTTGCAACAGCATCAATAATGTTGTTATGTTAATTTAGTGTTAATATCAAATTAACTAATTATATTAAATAGTTTTATTATAGTGGTTTAAATATGCAAATTAGAGAACCTATGAAGGATATGTGTGTATCTCCTCTTCCATTTTTATAATTTTTTAGGAATTCTAAAATTAATTATCTCCAAACAAAAAGTTTAAAATGATTAGTTTCAAGAGACTTTCCCACTACTTAGCAATCACACTGAGAGGGAATGTGTCTCCAGGAGAAAGGCAAATGTACAGTAATTCCTTCATTTATCTTATCTTTATCCACCCCAAAATACTGTGTAATAGGATAAAGATATTACTCACAAAATACAACAAGAGAAATAAAGAAAAATAAATCAAAGCTGTATTGAGGCTCAACAAGGTTATTCAGGAACTCATTTGCGATGGCAACACTCCTGTGCTGTCTAGAAGATACTATCTCACAGCAATTCTCCCAGTCCTCTGGCTCTTATGATATTTGTGCTGCCTTTTCCTTAATGTTCTCTGGGGTTGCTTCCAGATAACCTATGGGTGAGTACTCTATAGTCACTTATTCTCTGTACTTTGACTAATTGTGGCTCTCTGTGATAGCCTCTTCTGCAAAAATGAAGCTTCTTTGACGTGACTGAGAGCTGCACTTACTTATGAGTATAAGGATACATACTTAGGAGACAGTTACTTGGAATCCAACTTAAATTACTAAACTGGTAGCCATAGATTCTCCTCCATGGTCCATGACTACTGCAGCCTTGAGTTTTTGGCTAGGATTACAGCATCAGGCCTTAAGTCCAATCAGACAGCTGTTGGTTGCCCTCAAAGCTTTAGTGCCACTATTGCACTCTTAGGTCTGTTTTGCAGAGCCAGTCATTATTGTGGTTTGCAGTCTTTAAAGCTGGGTGTTCATAGCCTTGCTCTCCTGGCAGTTTGAAGAGCACCTTCCAACATTATGAAAGCTATCAGTGAAGGAGGAGGCTTTCTAGAACACTATGAGTTTGATTTTTCCATGTTTTGTGACTGAAGTATGTGCTGTTTTCAGCAGTAGGATCTTACCATTAAGTTCTGCCAGGCAACCAATAACAATGGCAATAGCCTGTATTGTTTTGGGGGTCTCTTAAAGGAGGCGTCCCTCCTCTGGCAGTAGGGGTTTTGTTTGTCTATGGCTTCTGAGGAGCATTATACCCCCGTGTGAGGTAACTCCAATTAAATATATATTTTATAAAACATAAATATGTAAGTATATATTTTATATAAACATGTAATATATTTTATAAATAAGTAAAATATGTATAATACAATATGTATAATGAATGCATGATAAAATAGTATATTTCCTATAGCTTTTTCAAACCGCAGTGTATTTATCCTTCTTCCCTCCTCTCTCTCTACTTTACCCTCTCATTCTTCTCTACTTATTTCTCCCTCTCCCTGTTTTTCTCCTTTTCCTCCTTCCCTCTCATAACACTTGTATTTTGTGCTTTCCTTTATAGGTCTTTCTCCCTACCCCCCCTCAGAGGCTTCTACAGTTACTCCAAATTATATATTCAAACCTTAAGATTCAAGTTAGGATCTGCATAAAAGAGAGAACAGGCAGTGTTTACCTTTCTGGGTCTGTGTTACCTCATTCAGTATAATAATTTCCATTTCTCTCCTTTTACCGGAAGATTTTATGATTTATTTTTTCTTTACAGCTGAATAGAATTCTATTGTATGTATGCACAATACTTCCATTATCTATTCATCAGTTGATGGACGTGTAGGCTGCTTCCACTTCCAAGTTATTGTGAATAGAATGACTAGGAATGAGGTTGAGCCAGTGTCTCTGAGTAGGATGCTGACTCCTTTAGGTATATGCACAGGTGCAGTACAACTGGGTCATATGGTAGATCTATGTTTAGTTTTCTAAGGAATCTCTTTTTTCCCTCCACAGTAGCTGTACTGGTTTTCATTCCCACAAACAGTAAAATGTTCCCTTTTACCCAAATCCTTGCCAGCGTTTGTTGTTATTTTCATTCTTAATCTTGGCCATTCTGAATGGAATAAAATGAAATCTCAAATTACTTTTAATTTACATTTCCTTGATGGCTAAAGATGCTGAACAGTTTTTAGAGGTATTTTGTAGCCATTTTTATTTCCTTTTTTTTTTTGAGAATTCTTTGTTCAAATAGAGCACATTTTTAATTGAGTTGCTCTTTTTATTTTATTTTTTTTTATTTTTGAGTTCTTTGTACATTTTGGATATTAATCTTCTATTGGATGCACACTGGCAAAGATTCTCTCCCATTCTGTAAGCTTCTTCTTTACGTGATTGATTGCTTCCTTTGTTGAATAGAAACTTTTTAGTTTTATGAAGTCTGATTTATCAATTGTTACCCTCTCATTTGATCCCTGCAACTGATAAAACTAAAAATATCTGGAATTTTCCATACAAGCTTAAGGACTTGAGTTCAAATTCTTTTAAATGTAAAAGCTTCTTAACTCAAAGCAGATTATTATCAGGTGAATGGTCAAACAGAATATATACAAAACATACCTCCACAGTAATCTTCCACTAAAATTATGAATGACATCTTTTTCAATTGATTCTTTCAGAATTTTGTTTGTAGTTTGTTCATTTTCACTCCTCCTCCAACTTCTCAAAGACCCATCCTCCATTCCCTATTTACCCAACTTTGTGTCCTAATTAAAAAAAAAAAAACAACAATGTGTACAATTTGAGTTTTGCATATACTCTTGTGTGTGTGGCCCTCCACTGGAGTATAGGTCAGCCGACCAATGTTTTTTCTACCTTATGTTTTTTCCCTTCCTTCCTTCCTTTTTTCCTTCCTTCCTTCCTTTCATTTTATTTTAGACAGGGTCTTTCTATGTAGCCCTGGTTGTCCTGGAACTCACTATGTAGCATAGACTGGGCTCAAACTCACAGAGATCTGACTGCCTCTGCCTACTGAGTGCTGGGATTAAAGACGTGTCCTACCATACCTTGTTCTTAGTTTTCTTTGCAATGTTCTGGTGACTTCTCCAGTGAAGATTAAGTGATGGGATACTTACTGGTGGTAAGAAATGGCTCTGAGATGGGAAATTGTAAGGCCAGTAATTTCGAGAGTCCTATTTCAGGTTCTCTGCTTCACACAACATGATCACTGAAATGGAAATTCTGAGTAGTCTGAGCCATATGTATCTCTACTCTTGAATGAGGAGTGTGAGTGATTATTTTTAAAAAATTAGCTGAATAATTCTCTGAAGTCATCTTGAGGGTTTTATTGCTAGTGGCAGCAAGCACAACATGCCATGGAGAGTGAGTGCTAACTACATGGAATGGCATGCTTTCCATTGCACAGGGGGTATTAAATATTTAAAAAAAACTTCATTGAAAAGGATGACATTCATAATTTTAGTGGGTGATTTCTGTGGATGTACACTTTGAGTATATTCAGTTTGAGTATCCACCTGATAATAATCTGCCTACGTTAAGAAATTCTCACTTATAAAAAACACATTTTTGTTTGTTTTAAAATTAGCCAATGATAAGCATGATGTAAAAAAAGATCTAATTCAGAAATGAGTGAAGTATTTTAGGGACATTTTTGTACCTGTGGGTAGTGAGAGAAGGAAGAGTTCATTCTGGTCAATGTATGGATCAGCATAAAAGAATTTTATTATGAATACAGGAGTTCATGATAAAAAAATCTTGGAAATTGTTGCACAGGAAGTTAAAGCCTTGCAAATTTATAAAATACCAGCTAATTGAATTATCTCTGATACTTCCCATTCATTTGCCCTTGAATAGAGTCCAATATAATTAATAACCAATAGAAAGCCACAAATGTTTCCCAACCAAAATAACTGAAGGTAGAGGTTTTGTAACATAGACAGTATGTATATATTTTTGTTTCCCTTGGGTACAATAAGAGAAAATGCAAGAATATTTTTGGTCCTGTTTTGGGAATAGTACAAAAACTTGTAGATAATTGTGGATATGCAAAGGTCCTGATACTGCCTTTCTTTGATGAGGAAAGCAAAACTCTTGCTTGGTTTAAGTAAAACATAAATGATGCTAAATGGTTTTCAAAAGTTTTTTTTTCTTCTGTCTTAAACCAATAACTTATTTCAGACTCTAACAAATATAGACAAATAAATAGTCCTATGACTTTCTGGACATCTTCCTCTTCTAGATAAAAAAATTGGGGCTGGTGAGATGGCTCAGCGGGTAAGAGCACCCGATTGCTCTTCCGAAGGTGATAAGTTCAAATCCCAGCATCCACATGGTGGCTCACAACCATCCGTAACGAGATCTGGCGCCCTCTTCTGGAGTGTTTGAAGACAGCTACAGTGTAGTTACATATAATAAATAAAATAAATCTTTAAAAAAAATGCTTTACTAATCAATGATGTTCCCTGTATATTTAGTAGTTAGAAAGACAATAAATGCATCCAATTTATTAGTTACAAAGACCAACTAAATAATGATTCTTTTTAACCTTGTGGCTTTAGCAAATTTTCATGGACTTGGGTGAAATTTTTGTATCAGGTGGTCTAAGAAGATGTTCTGAATGATTCTATTAATATGAAGATAATTTGGGAGTGATTCATTAACCGTAAGTCAAAATGATAAAGCAGTTCTGAATCTTCTTCATCCTAGGCACTGATCTAACATATAGACATAAGAAGACATAAAATAAAAAACATGATCTTGGCCTTGAGGGGCACAGTCTGTTAAAGTATTGGCATGTCAGCAAGCCCTGAGCTATTGTCCTTTAGGGAATTCAGTAGATGATCATGGGCAACGTTTTGAGAATTCTGGCAAGTTGCATTGATCCGTTTCCGTTTAGCCGTTGCTTTAAGACATCATTGCCTCCATGAATTCTTTTGGCATTGTCACAATTGTGACAAAGGGAGAGAGAACTCACATTTGCTGAGTGTTCTTCATTTGTTAACAATGTACATGCCAGTTTTGTTTCATTCTCATGGTAAGACTGAGAGAGGGGTAAAATTCACATGATTTTCAATATCCTCAGGGGAAAAAGGAGCCTCAAGGCAATTATTTTGGCTTCACAATTTGGAAAGCATAAGGAAACAAAATCCAGCTCTAACTATGGAGCTCATTTATTTCTGCTCTGCCAAATTGTGAGGCTAGTAATGGAAATATGACTCATAATGTTAGAGGCCAGGCAGCCTGGGAGCAAATCAGAGTATGTTGCAAATAGTCTGAAATGAGCCCTGCCTTTCAAAGGGTGGGGCAGCCTAAATGCTGCTGTGGCAGCTACAGGGGGTTTGGGGGAATTCCACTCCTGCATTCCAATTGTTCTCTCTAATGGTTACTTGAATCTGATCAGATCCGTTTTCTCAAAGAAGCAGCCCTTTCCTCCCTCTATTACTTTATTGATTTTCAATTTTCAATTGCATTGATTTCTGTTCTTCATTAGTTCATTCCTTCCGATTCTTTGCATTTATTTTCTTTTTTTCCACATTTTTTAGAACGCTGATTACTTATTTGAGATTCTTACTCACGTGTGTGTGTGTGTGTGTGTGTGTATAATATGTGTTTGTGTGTGTGTGTATAATATGTGTTTGTGTGTGTGTGTGTGTGTATAATATGTGTTTGTGTGTGTGTGTGTGTGTGTGTGTGTGTGTGTATAGTCAGACGACAACTTTGGGTGACCATCCATGCTTTCTACCTTGTTGAGAAAGGTTTCTTTGTTGTTAGCTGCTATGTAAGTGAAGCTAGAGGGAAGTTTGATCAGAGCTTTTTTGGTTTGTGCCCATTGGTGTTTCTGGATTGTCAGCCTCTCTCAAACCTAGTCCAAGATAGCAAAGTAAAAAGAAATTCAGGGAACTTGTCACAACATCATTCCCTGTGCCCAGATGTCTATAAACTGTGAAAAGGATAAAGTTACTGGTGCTGTACTAAGCCATGGGGTTACTTGCTTCATTTCCTCTATGCTTGACAGGGTTATTAGGGCTCCCTACAATCTAGCCAATCTTCTTGAAAAGGAATGAAGAAAGCCCCGAGTGAATGGGTTATGTCTTAACATGAATAGGCCATGTCAGAGATCCCAGAACCTCAGATCCATGAAGGTATGGTAAAACCTTTTACCCTGGGGTGAGCTTCAGATGCATGGCAAAGCTCTGAACCATATGGAGACTGGATGCAAGTGTTGACAGTGTGTACACAAAAAATGCCAATTATAGCTTTCCCTTCCCTGAATGTTTACAGCCTGAAGCCTACTCCCCTACAGAGACTGCTTCTACCAAGATTAGTGAATCCTGTCTCCTTGATCCAGTTGTATACTGTAAATCCTGCCTCTACTCGTCTGTATGCTGTAACCCCACCTCTCTGTTCAACTCTATATAATAAACATGCTGAGCTTCCAGGCTATGGTAGTTTCTCCAGCTGAGAGCCCAGATGATTTCTGCTTGTGTATGTGTGTTGTTCTTTCATTCCCTCTTTAGCCCAGTCAGATCCTAGATATCAGCAGTTTGGTTTTCAGGTCACTGTGTTCTGTAAGTCACTTTGCATTCACACAGTTATAATAAACACATTTAACAACACAGGGTTTTGAATTCTCCAACTTCTATTGTGAAACTGTTTCTGGCTCCCTTCATTTCTGTCAGTTTTTGCTTTATATTTTCTAGTGCTGTTATTGCACGTACATGTTAGTAACAGCTTGATCCTTTTATAATTGTAAAATGTTTCCCATAATTTCTGATAATGTTTATACTTACTTTACACAATAATGGGTTTCATTATGAAATTTTAAGATATGTATATATTGTACTTTGACCATATTTACCTGTTCTACCACTCAAAAGTTCCCGTTCTCTTCCCAGATTGTCTTTTATTTTGACATGTTTATCTAATCTGGATCCCACATATGAAGAAAACACGATATTTGTCTTTCTGAGCCTGCCTTATCTCACTTCACATGATGACCTCTAATTTCCTTCACTGTCTTACAAATAAGTATAACTTTTCTCTTTAAGCAAGTATCTGCCATGTTCTCTTTATTCATTCATTGGCAGGCACCTATTCTGATTCCATAACTTGTGTCTTATGAATAGTTTTGAGATAAAAATGGATATGCTGGCATTTCTAATGTGTGCTGATTTTGATTCCTTGAAGTATATACCCATCTAGTAATGATTTTTAAATATATTTTGTTTGACATTAGTATAACCAGTTTCCTGGTTTTACTCACAGTAAGTATCTTTTTCCATTCCTTCACTTTCAAGTTATTTGTATCTTTGAATCTAAAGTATTTTTTGTTGTTATTATTGACAATAAATACTTGGACCATGGTTCTTCCTAGTCTTAACAATCTCTTCCTTTTGATTGGATTCTTGAATTGACTCCCATCTCATATTATTATAGATACACTTGGGTTTATGTCTGCCACATTTCTTTGCTTATCATGAATCACATCTTCTGTTTTCTTTCTTTACTGCTACCCTTAACTTCAAATGAATAATTTTAATGTAGTATATTAGTTTTAATAATAATTCTACAACATTTTTCTGTTTTTAGTGGTTGCTCTAGGGACTGTAATATACATATTAACACATAACATTCAAGCTCAGATTTGCTGTAGCTTAATTCCATTAATAGATAGTAATTCTAATTCTATGTAATTCCAAACCTTTCCTTGGCTTATAGTACTATTGTGCTATAGTTTTGACCTGGACTATAACCCAAAAGCTCATACCATGAAGGTTAGATCTGTAGTTTGGTATTTCGGGAAGGTGATAGAAGTTTTATGAGTTAGTACGAAGTCTTTTGGTCATTGTGAACATGCCTAAAGGAAATGTAGTATCCTGATATTGTCCTCTAGCTTACTCCTTCATTTTTTATCCACAAGATGAGTAGTTTTATGCTGCCACAAACCCAAATCAACAGGGATGATTGATGGTGGACCAAAACCTATAAACCTGAAGACCCAAATAAGCCTTTATATTTGTATTAGTTAATTAACTTGAGTATCTACTCTACTAACAGAAAGCTAATATACATTGTTATTCACACTCAAACTCAACAACATATTGTTGTAATTGACATTTTGTTTTAGTATAGAATAGTTTATTTAGGGCATGGGGAGGGGAGTTAAGAGAGTAGCAGAGACAGAGAAAGGTGGAAGGAAAGAGCATAGGGAAGTAGCTGCTGGCCATGGCCACATGGAGAGAGGGGGGGAAGGGAATGGGGATGAAGGGAGGAGAGGCAAGAGAGAGGCAAGAGTGTAAGATGTAATTGACGGTTTACCATTTGCTATAATTCTCTTAACCTATCATTATTTTTTCTCCTTTTTGCTGGTATTGAAACCAGTGTGTGTGTGTGTGTGTGTGTGTGTGTGTGTGTGTGTGTCTATGTGTGTATAAACATACTATATATTATCGGTCCAGCAATAATAATGATTTATATTATTTTATAATAGCCCTTTAAGTTCATTAAAAGAAGAAAGTAGGAAAATCCATCAACAACGCATGTATTATGCTTACATAATTACCTATGGGTACTATGGTACTCCTTGTTTGCTCTTATGGATTTGAGATATTGTCAGAAGTTTTTGTTTTAAACAACATGGCCTTTCATAGATTTTTCTTATATACTTGATATAAAAGAAATTACCTCAAATTTCTGGGAAATCCTATGTTTTAGCTACTTTTCTCTTACAATGATAACACATCGTGACCAGTGTAAGTTATAGAAAAAATAGTTTTCTGAGAAGTTACAGTTTCAGAGGATGAGTCCATGACAATAATGGCATGATACATGGCAGCAGATAGGCAGGCATGGTGCTGGAGCAGTAATTGAAAGCTCATATCTTGATACATAACCATGAAGAAAAGAGAGGTGAGAACAGTGTGAGCTTTTGAAACCTCAAAAGCGCCAGTAACACACCTATTCCAACAAAGCCACACCTCCTAATCCTTCCCAAACAGTTCCATTAACATAGGACCTGATATTTAAATATATGAGCCTCTGGGGACCATTCTCATCTAAATATATCACAATATATTAAAATGAATTTGCAAAATCTTCACTTTACTTTAAAAATTCTTTTCATACTTTTTATAATTTATTTTTTAATTATATGTATAGGTCTTTCGCCTGAATGTATATCTGTGCACCATGTGTGTGTAGTACCCATGAAGGATATAGGAGAGTGTTAGATCCCTTAGAGATAGAGTTAAATATGGTTGTGAGTTACCATGTAGGTGCTAGGAATTGAACCCATGTCCTCAGAAAGAGCAGCAAGTGCTCTTGAGTACTAAGCTTCTCTCCAGCTTCTAAGTCTTAATTTTGAAAACTTAACATATACTTCTTGTACAAAATAATAGATTTATTATGACATATTCATACATGTATGTAATGTACTGTGAGCCTCCCACTTTCCTATCTTGTTTCCCTTCTTCTTGCTTCCATTGGTATCCTTTCTTTTTCGTAAATAAGTCTATATTTTCATGTCTTCTATTTTTTTTAAAGCGTAAGTTTCTTTGGATTGCAAGAGCACATATTTAATAGTTGTATCTCCAAGTCTGTCCTATTTTTGTTTAACATGTTCTCTTCAGTTTCATTCATTATCCTGCAAATATTTTCTTCAATATGGCTAAATAGAACTCTGTTATTTTTGTATGCATGTCATATTTCTTTTTCTTTTCTTTTCTTTTCTTTTCTTTCTTTCTTCTTCTTTTTTTTTTTTTTTTTTTTTTTTTTTTTTTTTTTTTTTTTTTTTTTTTTTTTTTTTTTTTTTTTTTTTTTTTTTTTTTTTTTTTTTTTTTTTTTTTTTTTTTTTTTTTTTTTTTTTGGTTTTTCGTTACAGAGTTTCTCTGTATAGCCCTGGTTGTCCTGGAACTCACTCTGTAGACCATGCTGGCCTCGAACTCAGAAATCTGCTTGCCTCTGCATGTGCCAACACGGCCAGCTTTGCATGTCATATTTTTATTATTTATTCTTCTGTTGATGGGCCCTTATACTTACTTCATAACTTGGATATTCTGAATAGAGCCACAGTAAATATAACTACTCAGGTACTGTGATTATTAACAATAGCTTTGTTAAACATGGAATGAATGGTTGGCAGTTTGCTCATAAAAGACTTTGAATATGTTTATTTTCTATCTTCTGACCTATATTGTTTCTGCTATAAAGATCTCTTACAAGTGACATAGATTTTTCTCTTGCCACTTTAATATTTTCTTCTTGTCTTTGACTTTCATCATTTTTACTGTACTGCAACTGTTTATGGATTATTGGCATTTATCTTACTTATGTTTTATTGTGCCCCTTGGATGTGCAGGTTATTGTCAATAAAGTTAGGGAGTTTTAGCCATAATTTATCTAAATATTTTTCTTGCCCTGTTTCTATTTTTATAGCTATTAGATACATTGTGTAATTCATAGTTCCCCACATTTCTTTGTGGCTATCTTTCTTTTTTTCATTCTTTGCTAGTCAGCAAACCTTATTGTCTTTCCATCTCTCTCCAAGGCCATTCATTTTTTTCCTATTACTTAAAATCTAGTGTTGAACCTTTGAGTATTTTCCTTTTTTTCTTTTTCTCTTTCTTTATTTTTGATTTTTGTTTTTGTCATACTACTCTCTCCTCCTCCTCCTCCTCCTCCTCCTCCTCCTCCTCTTCCACAACCACTACTACCACCACCTCCTCCTCCTTTTGAGGGGATAAGAATTCACTATGTATCCCAGGCAGATCTACAACTCTTGATCCTATCACTTTGATTCCTAAGTACTGGGATTATATACAAGTGTTACAAAGCTTGACTCCAGTTACTAACCTCTCTCTCTCTCTCTCTCTCTCTCTCTCTCTCTCTCTCTCTCCTTTCTTTTCTTTTTTCTTTCTTTCTTTTTTTGAGACAGTGCTTCTCTGTGTAGTCCTGGCTGTCCTTGTACTTACTCTGTAGACCAGGCTGGCCTCAAACTCAGAGATCTGCCTGTCTCTGCCTCCTAAATGCTGGTATTGAAGGTGTATGCAACAATTACTAACTTTTCAAGCCCCAAACTTCCATTTATTTCTTTCAAGTAAGTTGTGGTTCTTGATATTCTTCATTTGATGCCACAATGACATTTTATCCTTGTTTAATTTTTGAATCAAGGTTTTCTTTAGTTCCATAGATATATTAGATAATAATATTATTATCATCCTGTTAAATCCTGTACCTGTTCACACTCTTGCAGGCTGATCTGTTTCCAGTTATGCTTTGATTTTGTTGTTGTTACTGGTAGATAGATACTGGACCTTAGTTGATATAGTGTAGCAACTCAAGGTATTACTTCCCAAATTACACTTATTATTTGCTTCTAGAGTGGCTGAATTATTGCAATGATTTCTGTTCTTTCTCTTCATGGTATGCCACAGTGGTAAGCATCTCATGGTGTTCCTCATATACATACAGCTTTGAGGCACAATAGTGACACTGGTATTGTCATTTTCTTTCACTCTTTCCCTAACCACATCTAGCCAATTAAGGCTCTATACTTCCAGGATTACCTTTCAGTCATACGTTCCACTTTAAAATTGTCTTCTCTTATCTGTAGTTGAGTATTCAATAGTTTCAGTATTCTGTGATCAAAAAATATCAAATAGAAAATTCCAGAACCAAATAATTCTTAATTTAAATTGTATATGTTCTGAGCAGTATGTTGAAATATCTCTCCAGCTTTCTCAGGGCAGTAATAATCCTTTTGTCTAACATTTCAACACTTTCCACTTGTTAGCAGACATCTTAGCCACTGTAAAGAAAATCAGATTAATTGTTGAATGTTACAGTGCTAACTTCCAAGTAGCAGCCCAATATTGTATCACAATTGCCTATATCATGCACCTCACTTTATTTCATCCTAAAAAAAGAATGCGGTGTATACAGTATGATATCTTGCAAGAAAAAGAAAGACTAAGCACATCATTTTTTAAATTTAACTTTGACTTTTACTTTATATGTCTGTTTTTTTTTTCCTATATGTATGTCTGTGTACCAGGTGTCTTCCTTGTGCCAATGGAAACTAGAAGAGACTATTGGGTCCCCTGGACTATAGTTACATATAGTTGTAAAATACCATATGGGTACTGGGAATCATGCCTGGTCCTCTAGAAGACAGCCAATGCTTTTAACCATTGAGCCATTTCTTCAGTCCCTATAACTCAACTTTATTACCAGCATATTGTTATACCTCTTCTGGGTTTTTATGTTGTACTTGCTTTTTATCAATCTCTTACTGTTTCTAATTTATAAATTAAACTTTATCATAGGCTGAGACAGAACAAAGAGAAAATTAAGAGATACAGTTTACCTTTCCTTCTGGAAGAATCAAGAGACTTCAATACCACTGATAAAAACAAAATTGCCTACAGAAACAATGCATGTTTTCCAAAGGATATCCCCAATAAGGATATAAAGAATAAGAGAACTATGTCTATTTAAGATTGGAATGTTTATAACCTTGATTTTTTTTTTTTTTACCATCAATACTCTTCCATTGTCCACAAGTCTAAACAACACACCTTATAAAACCAACTTACAATTTCATTTACAAAATAAAATTCTGAAGAAGAAATAAACAATTTTATTTCATCTTAAATTTACTTAAAATTTAAGCTTGCCTAATCTTTTAACCTTGTAAACTATACCCTGAACAATGTAACTAAAAAAAATTCACAAGTTCTTTTTCTGCCTCTGTTTCTGTCTCTCTCAGTCTGTCTCTGTCTCTGTCTCTGTCTCTGTCTCTGTCTCTGTCTCTCTCTCTCTCTCTCTCTCACACACACACACACACACATACACAGAATGGGAGTCACTGTAAGGAAAATGAAATATGACTCTACTTTGAGAAGTATATACCTATGCTGTCAGACATTCCTTCTTCCTTTCCAGAGAACTTCTCTTTGTCTTAACCCCATTCTTAAGCTCTTATGTTAAAAGTGTCTTTTAACAAACTCTAACTCTACTTCTTACTGGCTTGTCCTGATTTCTTCAAGTGGAGGTCCTTAAAAAGGAAGGGATTTCCTTAGACTGCTGTGGGTGGTAGCATGGATCTGTTTCCATCCTTGCTATCCCTGGAAGGTACATGGTGCTGGGGAGAAGCTCTATGCATACTAATTAATATATGCATATACAGATATGTTTATACATGTGTAATGTATACATGTTTATATGTGCATGTACACACACACACACACACACACACACACACACACACACACAAACACACAGTTTTGGTACTGTCTGAGGTTTTAATGATCTACTGGGTATCCTGGAATGAGAGAACTACTGTAATCAAATTTTATTAATTGTATTAGTTAACTTTTCTGTTGCCATGATAAAACAATAAAAGTAACTTAAGAAAACAGAGTTTATTTTATTTGACAGTTCCAGAGAGGTAAGAGTCCATCATGGCCAGGAGTGGTGGCACACGCCTTTAATCCCAGCACTCGGGAGGCAGAGGCAGGCGGATCTCTGAGTTCAAGGCCAGCCTGGTCTACAAAGTGAGTCCCAGGACAGCCAGGGCTATACAGAGAAACCCTGTCTCAAAAAAAAAAAAAAAAAAAAAAAGAGTCCATCATGGTGAGTCAAAGACACAACAGCAAGTTACAAGCATGGTGGGAGGGACTGGAAACTGAGAGCTCATATTTTTTTATTATTATTATTATTATTATTATTATTATTATTATTATTATTATTATTTTAAGTCGTTTTTACAGTCCAGTCGTTATTCCCCTCCCAGTCCTCCCTCCAACAGTTCCTCATTCCATTCCTCCTCCCCGACCCTGTCTCCAAGAGGATGTCCCCACCCCTCCACCCTCACCCCATCAGACCTCGCCACTCACTGAGGCCAGACAAGATAGTCTTCTGCTGTATATGCATTGGGGGCCTAGAATAGTTCATGTATGCGGCCTGGTTGGAGGCTCAGTGTCTGAGAGATCTTTGGGGTCCAGGTCAGTTGAGACTGCTGGTCTTTCCATGGGGTCGCCCTCCTCAGCTGCTTCTAGTTTTACCCCAATTAAACTACAGGGCTCCCCAGCTTCTGTTAAGTCTGTATCATCTTTATAAGATTGGATTTAAGGCCATCTCTTGTGCTTCAGTTGTGTTAGGATATGTAGGGCTTGAGGGAGTAGGATAGAATGCAGTTGGGAAGTAAACCGACTTTGGGATTTGGTAGCAATAAGTTCTCTTCAAGATCCATGCCCTCATTCACCCCAGGTGGTTAGCTCCCTTTCCAGTATCCAATGTGATTTTCCTCTGTATTGGTGGACCTTACTTCCAATTAGATAGAGACTTGTTGGCTCTCACCAATTTATAAGTGTCATTATTGCCTGTATTGAGACTGCTGGTCTTCCTATCGGGTTTCCCTCCTCTTCAGCTTCTTCCAGCTTTTCCCCAGTTCTACTACAGGGGTTCCTAGCTTCTGTCCACTGGTTGGGTGTAAGTATCTGCATCTGTCTCAGTCAGCTGCTTGTTGGGCCTCTGAGATGACAGCCAAGCTAGGCTCCTGTCTGTGAGCACACCACAGAATCAGTAATAGTGTCAGGCCTTGGAGCCTTCTCTTGAGATGGATCCCAATTTGGACCAGTCACTGGACTTCCTTTTCTTCAGTCTCTTCTCCATTTGTTCCTGCAGTTCTTTTAGACAGGAACAATTCTGGATCAGAGTTTTTGACTGTGGGATGACAACCCCATCCCTTACTTGATGTCCTGTCTTTCTACTAGAGGTGGGTTCTACAAATTCCCTCTCCCCAGTGTAGGGCATTTCATTTAAGGTCCCTCTCTTTGAGTCCTGGGAGTCTCTCACCTCTGGTGCATTCTGAAGGGTCCTCCCAACCTCCTACCTCCAAGGTTGCCTGTTTCCATTCTTTCTGCTGGCCCTTGGGGTTTCAGTCCTATTCCCCCCACCAATACTTGATCCAAAGGAATATTTTAGTCAGTGTTTGATACTTGTTTTGAACCCTGGCAGGCTCTTTCAATCTATTTTACTCATGCATTGTCTCCTGCATGTTTGCTGCCAATATTCTAGGCTCTGTTGTCATTTGATCTAGTAATCTCCTCCCAAATCCCTTCATTATAACTTTATTCTGCTGTGAGGGCTCTTAGGGCTAAAGAGCTCTAACATAGTTGCAAATGAATTCAGTTTCTTTAAGAGATGGGGAACAATCCATTTTATAACCTGGTTATCCCCCACCCCCATCATCACCCCTGGTACTGAGGTGGGGACAATGGCAAGCTTCCCATCCCCATGTGTGAAGCAAACACCGTGGGAACTGAGCATTCATTGTGGAGGGGCTGCAGTCATCAAAGTTCTTTCCCATTTACCTATCCTCCTATGGATCCAGGATCTCATAAGGTGCTCGAGTTAGAAGTTCTAATTTACTGTGGGCAGAAGAGAAGTTCCACTTACTGACCATAGTGCTCTGGTTTTAACCTAACACTAGGGTTCTCCTCTTCCTATGAATAATGCCCTCTGGCTGGTTGGTTAGGTGCTAGCCAAGAGTGTGTCTGTGTCAGTCCAGAATGAAGTTTGCTCATCATTGAGCTGGGAACTGGGGGAAGAAAGAACAATATTGGTTCACAAATTACAAATTCTAGTAGATTTTTTCATTTTCTATTTGTTTTTATGGCCATTTCCAGAGGCTTTCGAAGGCTGTGTTTTTGAAATATTAGCTAACTTATATTACTAATTGTATTGGAGAGCAGGTTAGCATAGTTGCCCACCTTCTTGCTGCCAGAAGTCACTTTCTTAAATAAAGGTCTGTGTTTAAATCTCTTCTTGTTGAATTGTCTATATCCATTTCCTTAATCTCATCCTACATCACATGGCTTTATTTATAAAACACAGAAATATTTGACCAGGTCTAAGGCACTATTATCCCTTCTCTGGAATACTGCAATAGTTTTCTGATTGATCTTTTGCCTACGTTCAGCAGACTTCTTCCCTGTATTGCCTGACAGGCCAGTACATCCAGTTAAAAGTTAAACTGTCTTTTATACTTTTATACTGTATTTTATACTAAAATACTCCTTTTCTTACACCCATGTGATGTCAGAAAAGAAGGCCATGTTCTTACAAATGGCCTCACTGAATCCACAATAGATTTCTTCTCCCTGTTCAATTCAGCCTCTGACCCTTTGTCATTACCATTGTCTGTCACCCTCCCTGGGCACCGCCCTAGTACCCAGCCCCTTTACACAGTGCTTTCTCTCAGCACCTCTGCATTTCTTACTCAATCTGCCAGGCACACTCTTCCTTCACCTGTTTCCGCAAATTGAATTCTTACTTCCTTCATGTCTTTGTTCTTGTTTTTAGCAGGGATGGAAGGAAGGCTTAATGAGAACCAACCCCCATCCTGCTGTCCCAAACGCTTTTTTTCAATTGGGTATTTTCTTTATTTACATTTCAAATATCCCCTAAGCTCTATCTTCTTATACCACCTTTTAAAGGAGGCTTTTGTAAATCACTCCCATTTAAACCCTCCTCTCTGCCATCAGTCTGTTTTAGTTTGGATCAGAAATCTCCCTGCAAGTTTGTAGTTTGAGTGTTTTCAATCCAGCTGCAGCACGAATTTGAAAGCTGCATGTCTAGGTGGAAAAAGTAGGTCACTAAGAATATGCCACTGGCTCTGACCTGCACTCACAGATTCTTGTTTTGTGACCCTGTGAGCAGCTTTCCCCCACGCTCCCACAGATTCAGATGATGACTTTCTCCTCCCTTCTTGCAATGATGGACTGAAATTCTTGAAAATGAAGTCTAAAGGAAATCTTACTTCACAAAGTTGGTTATCAATATTTGCTAAGCTTTCAAGTGAAGTAGGGGAGCATTTAAGCACTTTCTAAGATGGGAGAATACAGTATAAAAGTAAGAAACTTGAGCTTTGTCCTCATTAAAAATTGGGCTCATCGGGAAATGAGCATTTGAGTATCAAATACTGCTTAGCCCCATCATCTCACTACGTACTTGACCTAGAAATCATTTGGGTCCTGACAAACTTTCCCAGTATCCAAGTATAAAGGTCCCAATCAAGTTGAGATAAACTGGCTGGTTTAAAATTCCCTCTATATTCTGTCAACTAGTATAGTCGGGACTTTGGATGCATGCATATGCATGGCATTTAGGAGAGAGTGAAGGTGGAGTGACTAGTGTTTGGAATATAAATGCTATGGGCCAGGATGCAGAGTCCAGATCAGTTTCATTCATTTTTTTTTTACTCAGAACTTCAGTTTCTCTTTCAGAGAGTCTTCTACAGACATTCCATAGATTGTATAGATGCCTTAAAAATAGAGAAGTTTCATATCAAAAGGGACTCTGAACCACCATATTTACAATTCATGGCTGAAGAACACAAGGCCCACAGAGCAAAAGAAACTTGATTAAATTGCTACATAGAGTAAAAGGGAGAAATTGACATCTTTGTTCTTTTCTTTTAGTCTAATGTCTTATATGAGCTACTCCAACTGAAGAGAACTCCTAAGATAAGTGAAAACATTATAATATAATGTAGTATGGTGGGTGCCTTCTTGCTTGCAGCAAATAAATCCCAAGACCAATGTACATAGACACACGCACACACACACACACACACACACACACACACACACACACACACACACACAGACACAGAGGGGGGCTGTTTTTAATAGACATGAACAGCTTGATTTATAAGTAAACATAATAATAGATCAATGATTCTCTCTTTCCAAAGATCTTGTGGTTTATTGGGAGGAAGTAAAATTGAGAAGACTAAAACTGTGACTAAGGCAGAACTCCTATATCATACATGATGCCATACTTACCAAGGGGATTTCATCTGAGCATAATTAAGGTATAGGTGTAATCAGGTACATATTACTTCTTATTCTTATAGTTCCAGTTGAACAATCAAAGCTGGAACACACTTAATTGATCTTGTTAATCTAGCTCACTGATCAGGAAGTCTGATACTGCATTTTCCAAAGTAGAAATTCAATCAACTACAGCACGATCGCTTTTGATTTTCATTTGACAGCTTGAATCAAGTTCATGCACGTACTTTGATATGAGGCTATCTGAAATAATGTTTCTTTCTGCCACTGATTGGATACTCAGAAGCAGGCTCAAAAGTAGAGGTTTGAAGGAGGAAAATTTATTTGGGGATTGCTGTTAAGAATATCTGCCACAACCTTGTACACCAATCTGGAAGTCAGTCTGGTAGTTCCTCAAAAAATTGGACATAGTACTACTGGAAGATCCAGCATTAACTATTCTGGGCATATAACTAGAAGATGTTCCAACTGGTAATAAGAACACATGCTCCACTATGTTCATAGCAGCCTTATTTATAATAGCCAGAAGCTGGAAAGAACCCAGATGTCCCTCAACAGAGGAATGGACACAGAAAATGTGGTACATTTACACAATGGAGTACTACTCAGCTATTAAAAACAATGAATTTATGAAATTCTTGGGCAAATGGATGTATCTGGAGGATATCATCCTGAGTGAGGTAACCCAATCACAAAAGAAGTCACCTGATATTCACTCACTGATAAGTGGATATTAGCCCAGAAACTTAGAATACCCAAGATACAATTTGCAAAACACAAGAACATCAAGAAGAACGAAGACCAAAGTATGGATACTTCATTCCTCCTTAGAATAGGGAACAAAACACCCATGGAAGGAGATACAGAGACAAAGTTTGGAGCTAAGATGAAAGGATGGACCATCCAGAGACTACACTACCCAGAGATCCATCCCATAATCAGCCACCAAACCCAGACACTATTGCATATGCCAGCAAGATTTTGCTGAAAGGACCTTGATATGGCTATCTTAAGTGAGGCTATGCCAGTGCCTGGCAAATACAGAAGTGGATGCTCACAGTCATCTATAGGATGGAACACAGGGCCTCCAATGGAGGAGCTAGAGAAAGTACCCAAGGAGCTGAAGGGGTCTGCAACCCTAAAGGTGGAACAACAATATGAACTAACCAATACACCCAGAGCTGTGTGTCTCTAGCTGCATATGTGGCAGAAGCTGGCCTAGTCAGCCATCATTGGGAAGAGAGACCTCTTGGTCTTGCAAACTTTATATGCCCCAGTACAGGGAATTCCAGGGCCAAGAATTGGGAGTGGGTGGGTAGGGGAACAGGGTGTGGGGAGGGTGTAGGGAACTTTTGGGATAGCATTTAAAATGTAAATAAAGAAAATATCTAATTAAAAAAGGCAAAAAAATCAAAGAGAAAGAGAGCATAATCCTTTTGAACTCTGAGAGGCTTTATAGTGAGGAGCAAGGCATGGAATGAGATGTATGGAATATGAAAACTATGAAAATGTTGGTACAAGTGAATGGAGGGAGGGGAAGAGGGATGCACAGAAAGACAAGTCGAATGGATACTGACATCCACATCTTCCAAGATTTGTTTGAGTTAATTTTATATCCAGCTATTGCACTGAAGCTGTTTATCATGTTTAGGAGTTCTCTGGTGGAAGTTTTAGGGTCACTTATATATACTATCATATCATCTGCAAATAGTGATATTTTGACTTCTTCCTTTCCAATTTGTATCCCCTTGATCTCCTTTCATTGTTGTCGAATCGCTCTGGCTAGGACTTCAAGTACTATATTGAATAGGTAGGGAGAAAGTGGGCAGCCTTCTCTAGTCCCTGATCTTAGTGGGATTGCTTCCAGCTTCTCTCCATTTAGTTTGATGTTGGCTACTGGTTTGCTGTAGATTGCTTTTATTATGTTTAGGTATGGGCCTTGAATTCCTGATATTTCCAAGACTTTTATCATGAAAAGGTGTTGGATTTTGTCAAATGCTTCCTCAGCATCTAAAGAGATGATGATATGGTTTTTATCTTTGAGTTTGTTTATATAGTGAATTATGTTGATGGATTTCTGTATATTAAACCATCCTTGCATCACTGTGATAAAGACAACTTGGTCATGATGGGCGATCGTTTTGATGTGTGGATTGGTGAACCAAGCCACACCCATTAGCATATTGCCCATTCATTGGTATCACAAGCCACACCTCATTAGCATATTGCCAGTTCAGGAGGGGCTATTGCTTGAGGAGGGCCTGAAGAGGGAGCCCGGGTTTTCCCGAGTAACTGCCGTTCCTAAGCAACTGCCATTCCTGAGCAACTGCCATTCCAGAGCAACTGCCATTCCTGAGCAACTGCCATTCCTGAGCAACTGCCATTCCGGAGCAACTGCCATTCTGGAGCAACTGCCATTCCTGAGCAACTGCCATTCCGGAGCAACTGCTGCTCCCTACAGATGTGTTTTTGGATTCAGTTTGCAAGGATTTTATTGAGTATTTTTGCATCTACATTCATAAAGGAAATTATTCTGAAGTTCTCTTTCTTTGTTGGATCTTTGTGTGGTTTAGGTATCAGGGTAATTGTGGCTTCATAGAATGAATTGGGTAGAGTACCTTCTGTTTATATTTTGTAGAATAGTTTGAGGAGAGTGGGAATTAGGTCTTCTTTGAAGGTCTGATAGAACTCTGCACTAAACACATCTGATCCTGGGCTTTTTTTTTTTTTTTTTTTTTTTTTTTTTTTTTTTTTTTTTTTTTTTTTTTTTTTTTTTTTTTTTTTTTTTTTTTTTTTTTTTTTTTTTTTTTTTTTTTTGGTTGGGAGACTATTGATGACTGCTTCTATTTCTTTAGGGGAAATGGGACTACCTGGTATCTGTCTAGGAAGTTGTCCATTTCATCGAGGTTTTCCAGTTTTGTTGAGTATAGCCTTTTGTAGTAGGATCTGATGATGTTTTGAATTTCCTCAGGTTCTGATGTTATGTTTCCTTTTTCATTTCTGATTTTGTTAATTAGGATACTGGCCCTGTGCCCTCTAGTTAGTCTGGCTAAGGGTTTATCTATCTTGTTGGTTTTCTCAAAGAACCAGCTCCTGGTTTGGTTGATTTTTTGAATAGTTCTTTTTGTTTCCACTTGGTTGATTTCAGCCCTGAATTTGATTATTTCTTGCTGTCTACTCCTCTTGGGTGAATTTGCTTCCATTAGTTCTATAGCTTCTAGGTGTTCTGTCAGGCTGGTAGTGTATGGTCTCTCTAGTTTTGTTTTGGAGGCACGTAGGGGTATAAGTTTTCCTGTTAGGACTGCCTTCATTATGTCCAATAAGTTTGGGTATGTTGTGGCTTCAATTCTATTAAACTCTAAAAAGTCTTTAATTTCTTTTTTATTTCTTCCTTGACCATGGTATCATTGAGTAGAGTGTAGTTCAGTTTCCACGTGAATGTTGGCTTTTTATTATTTATGTTGTTATTGAAGATCAGCCTTAATCCATGGTGATCTGATAGGATGCATGGGACAATTTCAATATTTTTGTATCTTTTGAGTCCTGTTTTGTGACTGATTATATGGTCAATTTTGGAGGAGGTACCATGTGGTGCTGAGAAGAAGGTATATACTTTTGTTTTAGGATAAAATGTTCTGTAGATATCTATTAAATACATTTCTTTCATAACTTCTGTTAGTGTCCATGTGTCTCTGTTTAGTTTCTGTTTCCAGAATCTGTCCATTGGTGAAAGTGGGGTGTTGAAGTCTCCCACTGTTATTGTGTGAGGTACAATGTATCCTTTGACCTTTACTAAAGTTTCTTTACTGAATGTGGCTGCCCTTGCATTTGGAGCATAGATATTCCGAATTGAGAGTTCACCTTGGTAGGTTTTACCTTTGATGAGTATGAAGTGCCCCTCCTTGTCTTTTTTGATAACTTTGGGTTGGAAGTCAATTTTACTCGATATTAGAATGGCTACTCCAGCTTGTTTCTTCAGACCATTTGCTTGGAAAATTGTTTTCCAGCCTTTCACTCTGAGGTAGTGTCTATCTTTTTCCCTGAGGTGGGTTTCCTGTAAGCAGCAAAATGTTGAATCCTTTTTGTGTAGCCAGTCTATTAGTCTATGTCTTTTTATTGTGGAATTGAGTCCATTGATGTGAAGAGAATTTAAAGAAAAGAAATTGTTGCTTCCTGTTATTTTTGTTGTTAAAGTTGGGATTCTGTTCTTGTAGCTGTCTTCTTTTAGGTTTGTTGAAGGATTACTTTCTTGCTTTTTCTAGGGTGTAGTTTCCATCCTTTTGTTGGTGTTTTCCCCTTATTATCCTTTGAAGGGCTGGATTAATGGAAAGATAATGTGTGAATTTGGTTTTATCATGGAATATTTTGGTTTCTCCATCTATGGTAATTCAGAGTTATGCTGGGTATAGTAGCCTGGGCTGGCATCTGTGTTCTCTTAGCATCTGTATAACATCTGTCCAGGATCTTCTGGCTTTCATAGTCTCTGATGAGAAGTCTGGTGTAATTCTAATAGGCCTGCCTTTATATGTTACTTGACCTTTTCCCTATGGCTTTTTTTTTTTTTAAGATTTATTTTATTTATTATATGTAAGTACACTGTAGCTGTCTTCAGACACTCCAGAAGAGGGCGCCAGATCTCGTTACGGATGGTTGTGAGCCACCATGTGGATGCTAGGATTTGAACTTATCACCTTCAGAAGAGCAGTCGGGTGCTCTTACCCGCTGAGCCATCTCACCAGCCCCCTTCCCTACGGCTTTTAATATTCTATCTTTATTTAGTGCATTTATTGTTCTGATTATTATGTGTCTGGAGGAATGTCTTTTCTGGTCCAGTCTATTTGGAGTTCTATAGGCTTCTTGTATGTTCATGGGCATCTCTTTCTTTAGGTATGGGAAGTTTTCTTTTATAATTTTGTTGAAGATATTTGCTGGCCCTTTAAGTTGAAAATCTTCATTTCATCTCCCCCTATTATCCAAAGGTTTGGTCTTCTCATTGTGTCCTGCATTTCCTGGAGTTAGGGTCTTTTTGCATTTTGCATTTTCTTTATTGTTTCTACTTCCCTTTTTAGGTCTTGGATGTTTTTATTCAATTCCATCACCTGTTTTGTTGTGTTTTCCTGTAATTCTTTAAGGGATTTTTGTGTTTGCTCTTTAATGACTTCTACCTGTTTAACAGTGTTTTCCTGTTATTCTTTAAGGGCTTCTACCTGTTTAGCAGTGCTCTCCTGTATTTCTTTAAGTGAGTTATTAATGCCCTCCTTAAGGTCCTCTACCAACATCATGAGAAATGATTTTGAATCAGAATCTTGCTTTTCAGGTGTGTTTTGGTATCCAGGAGTGGCTGAGGTGGGAGTGCTGGGTCCTGATGATGGTGAGCAGTCTTGGTTTCTGTTGGTAAGATTCTTATGTTTGCCTTTCGCCATTTGGCAATCTCTGCTGTTAGTTGTTATAGTTGTCTCTGGCTGGAGTCTGTTCCTCCTAAGATTCTGTTAGCCTCAGTCAGCAGTCCTGGGAGTCCAGCTCTGTCCTGATTCTCAGTGATCTGAGTACTCTCTTCAGGCAAGCTCTCTTCTTGCAGGGAAGGTGCACAGAGGTCTGGCATTCAGACCTGCCTTTTTGGCTGAAGATGAAGGCCTGAAACGGAGCCTGTCTCAGCAGATGTGTTGCCTCTGCAGTCTGCACGCTCACCTACACAGACTAGTCTCTGAGGGACCCAGGACACAAGATGGCTCCCTCACCTGCTCCAGTGGTCAGAGCCTTCCCAGGTGGTCACCTCTCCTCTGGTGGGGAAGGTTTCCAGATATCTGGAGCTTGAAACAGGTGTCTGTCTCAGAAGCTGTGTCACTTCTGCCTATCCCAGAAGCTGTGTTACTTCTGCAGTCCACTCACTCACCCTCTGCAGTCTGCAAGCTCACCTGCACAGACTGGTCTCAGAGGGCCCCAGGACTCAAGATCTTTCTTTGATTTTTAAATAAACACTTTATTCATGATTAAGGTGTCAAGAAGTGAGGGAACTAACCAGAAGCCATGAACTTGGAATGCTAAGACCTCAGTTCTTGGCCTGTCAATTTTACATGCTTTCTTTTATACATATAATTTGTGCTCTCGCATATGAGATGTGCATATACTGCCCCACACACTTCCTGGTGTACTATTTAGGATCTATCTGTACGGAAGGCTTTGTGCTCATCAAGTAAGCTAACTTCCAAGGATTAAGCAATATATATTTTAAAAGACATTACAGTTTTTGGAATCCTGTAAAAATCAGTTAGCTTGGAGGACATTATTTTAAATGAAATGGTGCAGACACAGAAAGACACACACTGGACGTAAGTGCTGAAATAAAAAGTAATGAATTAGAGAGTATAAATGGTGATTGCTGGAGCTGGTGGGATGTGGGAATGAGGAAGTACTGGTCAAAGGGTGTGCTGGTTAGTTGTTTTTTTTTTTTAATTTTTATTTTTCAACTTGACATAAGCTAGAATCATACAGAAAGAGAAAACATCAGTTAAAAACAAGTTTGACACTGCACAAAAGCAGACCACCATCCAATTGAAGTCTCTGAATAAGGTCAACTTTACTCTTAACCAAAAAGGTGTGTGTGCATGGCAGAGAGAACACAAAGACAGGAAGTGCACTTGGCTTTTTTCAGACTTAGGTGGTCATGACTGTGTCTCCCTCCCCCACCCCACCCCAGTTGCTGGGATCTAACCTCCCAACCTTTCAAGATTAGTTAGTTTTAAAGAGTCCACAAAGGAAATGAAGGAAAGGGAAAGGAATTCCTGTTCAGAGCCATCAAGACCCTGGAATGCAGAAGTACCTTTGTGCAAACAAAGGGTTTACCAAGTTCGGTGGGATCAAAACATTTGCATGAAAGTCTTACAAGGTGGGAGATTGAAAGATTTGAATGCTTTCTCATAAACACAAGTTTTACAGTGTTTGACAGGAAAGATTACTATTTAGTGTTTCTTAAATGTCATGAGGAATTCCGTAAGGCATTTTCTTATAGGATGATTCAACCCACTCTGGGCAGTGCCACCCCTGAGCAAGTAAAGTTGGGTTGCATTAAAAAGCAAAAGTGTGTGTGTGTGTGTGTGTGTGTGTGTGTGTGTGTGTGTGTGTAGCAGGTAGGGAGATGGCTCAGCAATGAAGTGTTTGTTGTTTTTTCAGGAGACCTTGGTTCCATTACCAGCAACTAAAAAGTGATTTACAACCATATGTAACTCTGGTTCCAGGGGATATAGTGGCTTTCTTTCTTCTGACTTCCATGGGCACCAAGCATGTATATGGTTCATCTACAAACATGTAGGCAAACCACTCACACATAAAATAAGGTGAAAAAATATTTTTTAAAAAGTGTCTTCTTGTTGTTTTTTAAAGCCAGTCGAGAAAGCCAGAAATAGCAAGCTAGGAAGCGGTGTTTCTCCATGGTCTCTGCTTCAGTTTCTGATTTCAGTTCCCAAGGGAGTTTCTGCTCTCACTTCCCTTCGTGATGGACCATGATTAGGATGAGTAAGCCAAATAAACCTTTTCCTTCCCAAGCTGCTTTCAGGCACAGTGTTTAATTACAGCAATAGAACACAAATTAGGACAAAGTGTACAAACTTTTAGGTAGAAAATAAATGAATTCTGGGATCTAATGTGCAGCATGGTGACTGTCACTCATATTATACTGTAGCCTTGATATAGCCTTGTTACAGACTACATCCTTTTAGGGTATAGAAGTGTTAAGGCAGGATCTTGTTACACAGCCCAAGCTAGGTTAGAACTCACTTGGTGCTCAGGCTGCTCTCAAACACTTTGTCCTCTTATTCCCGCCTCCTGAGGGCTGGAATTACATCTGGGCTACATGGCAAGTCTTTGTCACAATAAAATAAAATAAAATGAAACAAAACAAAAACCAAGGTAAGGAATATACCTAAATGATGGCACAGATATTCATTTAGGGAAAAAAGTATATCACAGTGCCTATTCATTGGCTTTCCTCTTAAATAACGTATTTTTATTTATAACAAATTAAAATTATAGTGAAGTGGCTTAAATACTACTGAAGTCAAGGCAAAGAAATATCCAAAGAGTTCAGGAGAAGATTAAGTATTTATTTCAATTTTTAGAGACAGGCTGTCATGTAACTCAGGCTGGCCTTGAACTCTAGAT
>LR753327.1:977005-1007718 GCA_902729485.2 Mus minutoides | reverse complement strand
TATATATATATATATATATATATATATATATATATATATATATATATATATATATATACATATGCATATTTATCATTAAGTTTCTTTAATTTAATTTAATTTTCAACACTTATTTCTGCATGTATAGCTTACATGACATTGTCAAGTGAATTAACCTCTATCTTCATTTTCTTGTAAAATGAATATAAGAAGAAGGATCATAGCCCAAAGCATTAGAAAGTTTAAGTAAGATACTTAAAGAATAGAAAATAGTTTTGATTTCTCCCAACTTTACTAATACTCAGTTGTCACTTTAAATTAGGCTCCTAAGTCTGAATTTTCTTAAATGTAAAACAAGAATTATATTGGGCCTAACTGTTTTACCATATCAAATGAGATATGAAAGTGTTCTGAATAGTCACTATACAGTTGCATGTGAAGGACTCCAGTGTTCAGAGCTTATACCTCTCTCTCTACATGTGACAGTCTAAGTTAGTGCCTGGACTTCAATCCATCACAGATAAGAATTTATTCTCATATTATTGGCTTTAGAAAATGTGTTATCTCTTAAATACATCTTAGCGACAAAGAGAAAACAGACTGATTTAAAACAAACAACAAACTACCCACAATGAAACCATATAAATCACTACAGGAGAATCTTCCAGCTTTTATTATATATGGCTTTCTACCTACAGCAGAAATTGATAAACAAGAAAGCTGGGCTGATATGAGACAATGCTCCTGTTGTCATCTATGACAAAGGTTTTGGTGCTGAGTAACATTATCCCTGCTTTCCAAAGATCCAGGCTGTCCACCACCATTTCAAAATTTCAAGACATTCACTTATTTTACTTTGTATCTGTTTTGACACCCTGGCAAATAGTAAAGTTGAAATTGGTATTTCATTAACTGAATGATTTCATACATCTTTAGGTATGGGTAAAGGTGGGATTTAGAGTTGAAAGATGGGTTTCTGTGTTAGCTTTATTCCTTTTGGGATGTACAATCAATCTTGGACAGCTATTTGATTTTGATTTTGTATGACAGGGTTCCTACGTGTGTGTGTGTGTGTGTGTGTGTGTGTGTGTGTGTGTGTGTGTGTGTATCCCAGGCTAACCTTGAATTGGTGATCTTCTTCCACAACACCTTGAATGCTGGGATTATAGGCATATGCTACGATGCCTGGTTTTTCCCCCCTTGAGTTTTCAAATAAGAGAATGCATATGAATGCTTTGTAACTTTTTTATAAATTATAGAACACAACACTTAATGTGCTATTCTGACTAGTCATTAGAAAATTTTTATCTTTCCCAAACCTAAAATATAAACCGGCTAATGCTTATTGGTTAATATAAGAAAGTATACGAATGTGTTTAATATGAAAGTGAAAACAGAAGACAGACTGACATTTGTACTGCTTCAATTCATTGTTCTATGGCATTGAAAACAGGGTCACAGGATGACGAAACAATGAACAGACAGTTTTGAAGCTGGGTTATCTTTGGTCATGATATAATACTGGGCTTCATTGGATTCCTAAAGAGTATTCATTAACAAAACAGATATTTGTTCTGGCCTACTTCAAGTTAACGGATACAAGTTTTAAGCCTAGAGACCCTTTAATTTGCATTATGTGTTAAGTGAAAAGACTGTACAACCTTTCAAAAGTGTGGGGATTGTAATTTTATCATGCAGTGACATTAAAATGTCTACACTATAATGATAAATAGTGTTGTATAGACGTGGAAGTAGGACACAAACAAATATTGCTTATTTTAATTATTTTTGAGACTAGAGCTTGCTTTAGAACTCAGGCTAGCTTTGAACCCTTGATCCTTCCATGTCAGCCTTCAAAGTGTGGGGATTACAGATGTGTGCCTTCATGTCAAGTTAAAACTCTGCATCTTAACAAGCTCTACAATTGTTCTTATACACATGGACATTTGCAAATTATTATCCTAGACTTTCTTGGTGGGTACCTATACATTTTTAAAAGCCATCCTTCCAAGTATTGTTTGGGAGAAAAAAACAGTATAATGAAAATTATGCCATAGTAACATGTGCAACACAGTGCCCAACCAGTATCAGTAAGAAAAATTTTAGTGGTCAAGCATACTTAAGAAATAATACCTTGGAATGACTCTAACTAAGAAAGTGAAAGATCTTTATGACAAGAACTTCAAGTCTCTGAAGAAATAAATTGAAGAAGATCTCAGAAAATGGAAAGATCTCCCATGCTCATGGATTTGCAGGATTAATATAGTTAAAATGGCTATCCTCCCGAAAGCAATCTACAGATTCAACGCAATCCCCATCAAAATTCCAACTCAATTCTTCACTGAGATAGAAAGGGCAATTTGCAAATTCATCTGGAATAATAAAAAACCAAGGATAGCAAAAACTATTCTCAACAATAAAAGAACCTTGGGGGGGGGGGGAATCACCATGCCTGACATTAAGCTGTACTACAGAGCAATTGTGATAAAAACTGCATGGTACTGGTACAGCAACAGACAGATAGATCAATGGAATAGAACTGAAGACCCAGAAATGAATCTACACACCTATGGTCACTTGATCTTTGACAAGGGAGCTAAAACGATCCAGTGGAAAAAGGACAGCATTTTCAACAAATGGTGCTGACACAACTGGCTGTTAGCATGTAAAAGAATGTGAATTGATCCATTCTTATCTCCTTGTACAAAGCTTAAGTCTAAGTGGATCAAAGACCTCCACATAAAACCAGAAACACTGAAATTTATAGAGGAGAAAGTAGGGAAAACCCTCGAAGATATGGGCACAGGCGAAAATTTCCTAAACAGAACAGCAATGGCCTGTGCAGTAAGATCAAGAATTGACAAATGGGATCTTATAAAATTGCAAAGTTTCTGTAAAGCAAAAGACACAGTCAGCAAGACAAAAAGGCCACCAACAGATTGGGAAAGGATTTTTACCAATCCTAAATCTGATAGGGGACTAATATCCAACATCTACAAAGAGCTAAAGAAGCTGGACTCCAGAAAAACAAATAACCCCATTAAAAAATGGGGTACAGAGCTAAACAAAGAATTCTCAACTGAGGAATTCCGAATGGCTGAGAAACATCTCAAAAAATGTTCAACATCCCTAATCATCAGGGAAATGCAAATCAAAACAACACTGAGATTCCACCTCACACCAGTCAGAATGGCTAAGATCAAAAATTCAGGTGACAGCAGATGCTGGCGAGGATGTGGAGAAAGAGGAACACTCTTCCATTGCTGGTGGGATTGCAAGTTTGTACAACCACTCTAGAAGTCAGTCTGGCGTTTTCTCAGAAAATTGGACATAGTACTACCAAAAGATCCTGCAATACCTCTCCTAGGCATATACCCAGAAGATGTTCCAACTGGTAAAAAGGACACATGGTCCCCTATGTTCATAGCAGCCTTATTTATAATATCCAGAAGTTGGAAAGAACCCAGATGTCCCTCAACAGAGGAATGGATACAGAAAATGTGGTACATTTACACAATGGAGTACTATTCTGCTATTAAAAAATGAATTTATGAAATTCTTGGGCAAATGGATGTATCTGGAGGATATAATCCTCAGTGAGGTAACCCAATCACAAAAGAAGTCATTGGATATGCGCTCACTGATAAATGGATGTTAGCCCAGAAACTTAGAATACCCAAGATACAATTTGCAAAACACAAGAAAATCAAGAAGGAAGACCAGCGTGTGGATACTTCATTCCTCCTTTGAACAGGAAACAAAATACCCATGAAAGGAGTTACAGAGATAAGGTTTAGAGCTAATATGAAAGGATGGACCATACAGAGACTACCCCACCAGAGGGGATCCATCCCATAATCAGTCACTAAACTCAGACACTATTGCATAGGACAGCAAGTGTCTACTTAAGGGACCCTGATATAGCTGTCTCGTACAGAAGTAGATGCTCACAGTCATCTATATGATGTAACACAGGGCCCACAATGGAGAAGCTAGAGATAGAACCCCAGGAGCTGAAGGGGTCTGCAACCCTAAAGAGGAACAACAATATGAACTAACCAGAACCCCCAGAACTCGTGTCTCTAGCCCCACATGTAGCAGAAGATGGCCTAGTAGGCCATCATTGGGAGGAGAGGCCCCTTGGTATTGCAATCTTTATATACCCCAATACAGGGGAATGCCAGGGCCAAGTGGGAGTGGGCGGGCAGGGGAACAGGGCGGGGGGAAGGGGGGAGAAAACTTTCGGGATAGCATTTGAAATGTAAATTAAGAAAATATCTAATAAAATATATTGGAAAAAAAAGAAAGAAAGAAATGGCATCTTAGCCGGCGGTGGTGGTGCGCCCCTTTAATCCCAGCACTTGGGAGGCAGAGGCAGGCAGATTTCTGAGTTCGAGGCCAGCCTGGTCTACAGAGTGAGTTCCAGGACAGCCAGGGATACACAGAGAATCCCTGTCTCGAAAAACTAAAACAAACAAACAAACAAACAAACAAACAAGAAATGGCATCTTGCCAGTACAGAGGAATACCAGGGCCAGGAAGCAGGAGTGGGTGGGTTGGGGAGCAGGGTCGTGGGAGGATATAGGGGACTTTGGGGATAGCATTTGAAATGTAAATGAAGAAAATATCTAATAAAAAAGCCTTAATAAAAAACAATACAGAAGAAAAAAAGCTATTGTTTGTCATCTTAAGTTCGGAAAGCTCAATAAATTCCTTACATTTGTACACACACACACACACACACACACACACACACACACACACACACACAAGAAATGGCATCTTGTAGAAGAGTCTAGAAAGGCCAGCCTGCTAGCTGTTCTTACTTTGCTTCTTCTGTTACACAGATAAACCATTAGCTTGAAGATGCAACCAACTACCCAAGTACATCTTCTTTGCCAAGATAGAAAGTTAGAAAACAGTGCCTTGCATGTATAATCCACCCATATCTTTTCTTGGCTCTACCAAAGTTCTGATTCCAAGAAGTCCTAGGGGTTTTCTGAGGACTCAGCAACCAGGGATCTCTGACTTAGCCACCTCTGCTAAGCTACTGTGATAATCTCTCAAGCAGGAAAGACTTAAAAGAGTTAACAAACCAGCATGCTGTAGACTGGCAGAGAGCTAAGCCAATAAGGTGTCTAAGCCAGCAGTGCGTCTGGTGTGGGCGGGTATAGGCAAAGCGTGCGAAAGGACCACGGAGGCCTAGGGTTGAGAGGGCAGCCAGGGTTAGAGATTTGGAGGGGCCACGAGGACGCACGTGTCCGCATCCATTTCTTCGTGCCCTTTATTCCTTTATCCCTAGGGTTTGATAGCAGCGGGGATAGCCCGGGGCCCCGTGTATGGCCACGGAGTTACAGCGTCCGGACTCCATGCCCTGTCACAATCGGCAAGTAAACTCTACTTCTAGCCCAAGTCCCGAGCATCTGCTAGCTGAGGACCGGGTCCTGGATCATGCAGAGGAAAATAACGCTGCTATGGCTAAGCTGACTCTCCTCCCGGGGCACGCCCATTCTAGCGTGCTTTCGGAGCGGGACTCTCCGGCCTGCTGCAGCACTAATCTTCACTCTGAGAACCACAGTGACAGTAACGACAGTGGCCACTACGATGCACCTGTCGGCGGCGACTCCCTGCTAGGGGACTGTGAACTCTCCCGACAGATTGGGGCTCAGCTTAAATTGCTGCCTATGAATGATCAGATCCGGGAGCTTCAGACTATCATCCGGGACAAGTAAGCTTAGAGCGGAAGGGGAAAAGGGAGCGGAGGGCTGCAGGGTGAAAGTAAAAAGCTTGTGTTTGGATTTGGCACACTCGTCTTTGGGGATTAGAGCCAGGCCTCTTTCTTTGGCGTGTGAGTAGGGAGGGAGTCAGTGAGACACTTCTGTGGCCCCTTCTTAGTTGCTGCGGTTAACATTGCTTTGTGTAGGAAGGAAACCTTTTAGGTAGCCTTCAACCTCTTCCGGCCTCTTTGTCTGTCTTAAACATGACCAATCCTCCACTGTGCCAGGCAGGTACACACCCCTATGCCATCTGCTCAGTTCCCGACCACGTGGTAAATGTATAACCCAGAAATGATTACTGCCCGTGGTTATTAACACCCCGACAGCCCAAGCTCACAGAACTAAAGCAATTTCAAGGGAAATGATGTGCCCCGCTAAGCCCTCGGACTCAACAGCATTTGTTCCTGCAGTGTGCCCTTTTGTTTACTGATTGGGATTCAGCTCTACCTGGTTGCCAGAAAGTTTATGATTCCACTCTTATCAAGACCGTTTTACTGAAAACTTACAGAATGTACTTAACAGCAAAAGTAACCTAAGAACAAGTTGGATCCTCCTAATCCCACAAATCAGTAGAGCAAGAACTTGAAAAGTTCAAATATTTTGGAATATGGATTTTCTTGGTTAAATATGTACCACAGTGAAATACAGCTGCCATCTTTCCTTTTTTTTCTTTCTTTTTATTTTCTTTTCCTTTCCCTTCTCTTCCCTTCCCTTCTCTTGTCTTTTCTTTTCTTCTTTTTATCAGACAGGGTTTTCCTAAATTGCTGCTCAAACTCTGGCCTCAAGTCAACCTCCCAAGGAGGTGGAACTACTGGACCTGAGACCATACCTGGCTCCTATTGGCAGCTTTAAATGAGCAGCTATGGCTCATTTAAGACCACTGTATTTCTAGCATGCCTTGACATTTTAAAATGCCCTAAAATAAATCCGATTTGGCAACCTTTTCTTCATACTCTTGTAGTAGACTCCTGTGCTTCCTTACTGCAGTTTTTCCCACTCTCACATGCATGCATCTACAACTGCCTTTTGAACATAGCAGCCTTGATTTGATAACTTCCATCTCAGCAGCCTTCATTGGAACCAACTTGGGCAGGCTTAGCCCCCTTTGTTTCCCTGTTTCTGCTTTCATTTAGAATTCCCCACATTCCTTTTTATTAATGGTCAACTCCTATTTTTTCAAGGCTAAACTCATCCTTCGTGGCCAATTTTCCCTGACCTTTTTAAAGGGAAGGTTTCCTTTCTATTTTAAATATTATTGCTTCTGTATGGACCTTGCTTATTAGGTTTTATGACAAAATATTTTTATAATTTTTAATTACAGCTATTCATTGCAAGTAATAGAGCTCAATCATTAAAGATTATTTTTACCTTTTGTGGAGATAGAGTTTTACTGTATAGTCTGGTCTGTTTGATCTTCCTGCCTTAGCTTCCTGAACTTATGAGTTATGTGGGGTGCACTGCTATGCCTGGACCTAGCTCTTAAGCTTATATTTATGAAACTGTACTATTTGTTTATAAAGAATCAGTATTGAAAACTACGATCACATGATCTAGTGGCATAGAGGATTAAAAAAAGATAGTTTTGGTAGTTGTTGGGACAACTGAAGTAAAACATTTGTGTAATAAAGAAAATTTGATAATTCTTGGTATTGACTAACTTTAGATCTTGGACCCATTACACTTGTAGATGAATTTTGGGGGCTTAGGAAATTTCTGGTAAATTTTATTTGTCCATGATAATGGTTATTTAAAAAATATCTTTGTTGGAGGGCTATAATATAGCTCAGTGGTAGAATTCTTGCATTATAGACATAAGTCCTTGGATTTGATTCCAAGCACTGCAAATAAAGGAACATTTTTATTGAGACACAATTTTCATATACAACTGAGACATTTTAAAGTATACAATTTAGTGGTTTTCTGTGTGTTCTTCACTTACCCCAGTCACTTTTAGAACATAGTCATTCCCTCAACAAGAGACCTCACAGGTTTACTTTATAGTTTACTTTATAGTTCCAAAATTAGTTTACTTTATAGTTCCATTAGTTTGCCTATTCTGGATATTTTTTCTGTGTGCTTGTGGTATATGTATGTGTTCATGTTTGTGTGGGTGTTAAGTATTCATGCATGTACATATGTGTGTGGAGTATAGAGAGAAATAGACATCTGTTATCTCCCCCATTACTATACACCTTCTTTTTTTGAGACAGGGTTTTTTATTGAACCTAGAGCACACTAATTCACTAAGACTAGTTGGCCAACAAACTCCAAGCATCTTTCTATTTCTGTCTCCTCAGTGCTAGGTTTAAAGGTGTGCATCAACCCAGCCTTTTACATGGGTGTGTGCTGGGGACCGGAACTCAAGCTCTTATGCCTGCATGCAAGCACTTCACTAACTGAGCCATCTCCCTAGCCCTTAAATTTATTTAACCAATAGAAAAACACATCAATGGAGTATCACATAATGATTAAATTGGGTTAAATATATTTCTTTCTCTAAGCACTTGTCAATTCTTTATGGTAAAGGCTTTCTAAATACTTTCTTCTGGAATTTTGAAATGTGCAACAGAGTATCTGTAGTTAACCTACTATGCAATAGTATAACAAAGCTTCTTGCTCCGATCTAACTCTAAGTCATACTCCTTGATCAACCTTTCTACCTCCTTCTCCTCCCCTCTTCTCCCCAGCCTGTGGTTAAATCCATTTTACTGTCAAACCCTGAGAACAACTTTTCAAGACTTCACATATGAATAAGATTGTGTGATTGTTGCTGTTTTGGCCAGTTTCTTTTAGTGTGATGTTTTCAGCATTCACTCCTTTGTGTGGCTGAATGATAATTTATTATATAGACTTGCTGCAGTTTATTAATACATCCAATGGTTAATGAACATTTGCGTAGTTTTTGCTCTTTAGTTATTATGAATAAGGCTGCTGCGAACATTTGCTTATATGCCTTTGTGCAGGGGTGAAGATTTTCAATTATCACTAGATTTCATAAAGGGTCGTTATGTAAAGGTTAAAAAACATTAATACAGAGTTTGGAGAGACTGTGACATTTAGGATTTATATATTATACTATCTGTATGTCTTGATTATATTTCATTATTCAGAAAAGCTTGGATTATATAGCAATGTGAGAATAAGTAGATATGTAATGTCTTTGTCTTTCTGCTTTATAATTTATAAAGTGAAGATGTTGGTACAGCCTCTTGGAGCTCTTTCCTGAGAGGCTAAAACAAGATTTTATCTATGAACACTGTTCTAAACTGTGAAGTGCTTTGTATATTTACATCATTTAAATTCTTCACGTTGGAAATTATGCATGCCTTTTACTGACACCAGTATAAGGAATTTCTTTGCACAGAAAATTCAAATTTTTAATTTGAAAATCAATACAAAATCCAGCTCTTGTGGCTCCTGCTGCTAATACCAGCATTCAGGAGGTGGGGTGAGTAGGATGACTGTGAGTTTGAGGTTAGTCTGTGGTGGTTAATGAGGAAAGAAACGGCCAGCCAGAACGACCCGAGCAAGACCTCTCAAAACAAATAAAAAGACTGAGAGAGCCTACAGAATTTGTATCCAGCTTTGACACAGTACAGAAAGACCTACTGTAATTTTTCCTAATGAGGTGATGCTTATTCAGGATGGAGACAATATTTTTTTGGCTTTTTTTTAAGTTTTTTTTTTCCTTAAGCAGCATAATTTGTTAACAGAAGCGTTCTCTTCTCCTCTCCTCTCCTCTCCTCTCCTCTCCTCTCCTCTCTTCTTCCTTCCTTCCTTCCTTCCTTCCTTCCTTCCTTCCTTCCTTCCTTCCTTAAATTGTCTTACATTTATGCAAACAAGACCCATTTCAGGTACCGTAGGAGCTGACAGATTGTCTGTTGTAAGCAGAGTTCTATTCATGTAGGTCTAGTTATGGAGGGTATCATAGTTGTCCTCTTTGAGGCATATGCTTTTCTCTGTTTTGATAGAACAGCATAGAAGTGTTTGGAGTACATGTTGTTTCTATTATTGTTCCTGGTTCTTAAAATCTATCTAGTAAAGGGATTGCTTTATGAATTGACTCTGGCGTGGAGAAATGGGGTGATCAAACAGGACTGTAAGTTGTTGTATATCTATAAAACAGGCAAGATTGAGAACATTGTACTGATTTAAAATGACTTTATTTTTGAAGTGTACAATATTTGAAATGTAATATGTTGGCTGTATTATTGAATTTCAAGGAAATGATTTTCTCTCTTTGAGAGTGCAGTAATCTAAACACTGAATGGAATGGGTAATTTACTCAGCTACACATACATGGGTCACTGGCAAATGACAAAAAAGAAATGACTCCTTCATTTTCTTGTAGCTTCTTTTTTTGTTGCTGTTGAAATGGATTAAACTATACACCCCTCTCTTCCTGAATAATAAATCCAGTAGACTCTGAGTGTAATGTATTTTCCCCCATGAATATGGTTCATGACCTCATATGTAAGGCAATGAAGTGAATTTTAAAAATCATCATCCTGGTCCCAGGTTGTGTGTGTGTGTGTGTGTGTGTGTGTGTGTGTGTGCGCGCATGTGTGTGTGGGTTGTCTTCTGAAATATTAGAGTCAAACTGTATTATGAACAGTTGAGTATATTCTGTCTGTATGCTTGGCCTAGGACAAGCTTTGGCATAGCTTCTGTAGGCTGTTTGGATAGAAGCTGAGCAAATATCTTAAAAGTTTTTCAGTCCATAAAATAGCACCAAAGAACTAGCCTTGTGACTAGTTGTGAGTCATCTGGAGAAGAGACATTAAACCTCAGGATGGATGAAAGTCCTGTGTAACCCTAGTATGCGCGTTGCCTAATATGTTGAGTCATCCAAATAATATAATGTTCTTAGTCCAAGCTGTGCATTAGAATTGATTGTGAAGGCTTTAAAAAAAAAAAAAAACAACAACAACTTCCTGGCTCCCATTCATTTTTTCCCTAATTTTTATTAGATATTTTCTTCATTTTCATTTCAAATGCTATCCCAAAAGTCCCCTATACCCTCCCCCACCCCCCGGCCGGCTCTCCTACCCACCTACTCCCACATCTTGCTACTCCCACATCTTGGCCCTGCCGTTCCCCTGTACTGGGGCATATAAGGTTTGCATGACCAAGGGGCCTCTCTTCCCAATGATGGCCAACTAGGCCATCTTCTGCAACATATGCAGCTAGAGACATGAGCTCTGGGGGGTACTGGTTAGTTCATATTGCTCTTCCACCTATAGGGTTGGAGACCCCTTCAGCTCTCTGGATACTTTCTCTAGCACCTCTATTGGGAACCCTGTGTTCCATCTAATAGCTGACTGTGAACATCCACTTCTGTGTTTGCCAGGGACTGGCATAGCCTCACACGAGACAGCTATATCAGGGCCCTTTCAGTAATATCTTGCTGGCGTATGCAATAGTGTCTGGGTTTGGTGGCTGATTATGGGATGGATCCCCGGCTGCAGCAGTCACTGGTTGGTCCGTCCTTTTGTTTCAGCTCCACACTTGATCTCTGTAACTCCTTCAGTGTGTGCTTTGTTCCTAATTCTAAGAAGAGGCAAAGTGTCCACACTTTGGTCTTCATTCTTCTTCAGTTTCATGTGTTTTGCAAATTGTATCTTGGGAAATCTAAGTTTCTGGGCTAATATCCACTTATCAGTGAGTACATGTTATGTGAGTTCTTTTGTGATTGGGTTACCTCACTCAGGAGGAAACCCTCCAGATCCATCCATTTGCCCAAGAATTTCATAAATTCATTGTTTTTACTAGCTGAGTAGTACTGCATTGTGTAAATGTACCACATTTTCTGTATCCATTCCTCTGTTGAGGGACATCTGGGTTCTTTCCAGCTTCTGGCTATTATAAATAAGGCTGCTATGAACATAGTGGAGCATGTGTCCTTATTACCAGTTGGAACATCTTCTGGATATATGCCTAGGAGAGGTACTGCAGGATCCTCCGGTGGTACTATGTCCAATTTTCTGAGGAACCACCAGACTGATTTCCAGAGTGGTTGTACAAGCTTGCAATCCCACCAACAATTTCTCTACATCCTCGCCAGCAACTGCTGTCACCTGAATTTTTGATCTTAGCCATTCTGACTGGTGTGAGGTGGAATCTCAGGGTTGTTTTGATTTGCATTTCCCTGATGATTAAGGATGTTGAACATTTTTTTCAGGTGCTTCTCAGCCATTCGATATTCCTCAGTTGAGAATTCTTTGTTTAGCTCTGTGCCCCAATTTTTAATGGGGTTATTTGACAAAAACAAAACAAAACAAAAACAAAACAAAACAAAACAAAAAAGCTGGGTGTGGTGGCGCATGCCTTTAATCCCAGCACTTGGGAGGCAGAGGCAGATGGATTTCTGAGTTCGAGGCCAGCTTGGTCTACAAAGTGAGTTCCAGGACAGCCAGGGCTATACAGAGAAACCCTGTCTGGAAAAACAAACAAACAAAAAAAACAAACAAAAAAATGGGGTTATTTGATTTTCTGGTGTCCACCTTCTTGAGTTATTTATATATATTGGATATTAGTCCCCTATCTGATTTAGAATTGGTAAAGATCCTTTCCCAATCTGTTGGTGGCACTTTTTGTCTTATTGACAGTATCTTTTGCCTTACCGAAGCTTTGCAACTTTATGAGGTCCCATTTGTCAATTCTTGATTTACAGCACAAGCCATTGCTGTTTTGTTCAGGAATTTTTTCCAGTGCCCATATCTTTGAGACTTTTCCCCACTTTCTCTATAAGTTTCAGTGTCTCTGGTTTTATGTGGAGTTCCTTAAACCACTTAGACTTGACCTTAGTACAAGGAGATAAGAATGGATCAATTCCCATTCTTCTACATGATAACCACCAGTTGTGCCAGCACCATTTATTGAAAATGCTGTCTTTTTTCCACTGGATGGTTTTAGCTCCCTTGTCAAAGATCAGGTGACCATAGGTGTGTGGATTCATTTCTGGGTCTTCAATCCTATTCCATTGATCTACCTGTCTGTGGCTGTACCAGTACCATGCAGTTTTTATTACAATTGCTCTGTAGTACAGCTTGAGGTCAGGCATGGTGATTCCACCAGAGGTTCTTTTATTGTTGAGAAGAGTTTTTGCTATCCTAGGATTTTTCTTATTCCAGAAGAACTTTCAAATTGCCCTTTCTAACTCAGTGAAGAATTGAGTTGGAATTTTGATGGGGATTGCATTGAATCTGTAGATTGCTTTAGGCAAGCCTGGCTCCCATTCTTAGAGGTTGCTTGTGCAGTGTTGGGTGGAACTTACTTGCAGTATTACAAACATCACACATGATCACACACTGTACTCAGGTGAGACCACTACCTCTGGAAAAATGTCCAGGCTCCCAGTGTGGTGACTGGCTTGGCTTCAGACTTGGAGTATAGAGTGATTCAGGGATGTATATGGGAAACAGAAGTAGCTTAATGGACTAGCATCATCCCGAGACTAGAGGAATCTCAGAATTTATCATTTCAATTTATATGAAATCAGAATGCTTACCATAGGGGAAATATAATTTGCAAATTGTTGAAAACATGGACATGCTTTATGTTTTAGTATATTTCCCATATGCATTTTTTAACTGGATGTACAATAGGAAGCCCCATCTTTAAGTAGCACAAATGTGTGATGTACTATGTGTTGGGGCTATCCTAGTAATGTCTCACCTGTTACATTGGACTCAAGAAGGTGAAAATGACATCTCTTGTTTTTCTACATGCTTTTTGACGTTTATTTTGAACTGTGTTTGGAGATGCAAGTGGAACTCTATTTTATGAGCTTATTAAGAGGTGCTAACAAGCTGTGACTTTGCTGACGTGCACCTGGCAGGTAGAAAAAACTTTTTTAAAAAAATTTTTCCATTAAGTTAGATTGGTTTTAAGTATGTTGTTGGGGTTTGTTTTTAGAAGGTAATGGGAAGAGTAAAATCAGTTGTAAACCATCTGTATGCTACAGCAAACCTTGGGGCTGTTCTTGATTTTAGAGATCACAAAATTGTAGAGATAAGAATTATACTTTGAGAAGTGCACTAAATCGTAGCTTGAAGTGAAACCTACCTTTTGATTGAACCTGACAGAACTGCTTTCAGGTTTCACTTCCCTTCCACCCACTGGTTTAACGAACAAAGTATTAAATCTGGGTCCTTACACTCTTTATTTTCATAGTCTTGCTTTGAAAGTCCATTAAATTATTTCTGTTATTACCAGGTAAAACACATGATGCCCAGCTACATTTGAATTCAAGTAAACAATAACCTTTTTCTATATAAGTGTAACAAACTATTGCATGGGATTTCTGAAATTCAGATTTAACTGTATATCCTGTATTTTTATTTGCTGAATGCTCACCCCAATTTCCCTTCTCCAAATGTCACAAACAATCTGTATGATCTTCCAGAATGAAGAGTGACATATTTAAATTTTGGAAATGACATCCAATTCAGTGTTCCTAGGATGTGATTTTAATTAAAATTTTCTGAGTTATGCCTTAGGAGAGTTTTCTTTTAATTGCTTTTGGAAAGGATTTTTTTTTCCAGAATGGAGTCATATGTAGCCCAGGCTGGCCTTGAGTTTGTTAGGGATGCCAGGCTGTCTATGAACTTTGTGATCTACTGGCCTCATCCTCCTGAGTGCTGATATCACGGGTTTGCACCACCACACCCAGCAAAGGGAGTGTTGCATGTAGTAACCTTAGTGGCTTACTCTTACAAGCTGTATCATAAAATCACCTGCATCTTCAGGAAGAACATTTGATTGATTTGCTATTTGCATTTTATTTTGCGATAGGGTCTTGCTATGTAGCCTAGACTGGCCTGAAACTCCTGGGTTTAACTTATCCTCTGTGATGTAACAATATTCTTGGGTGAACAAACATCTACTCGCCCTAGATAAGGAACCTAAGAAAACTACCAAAGTCTAACTTGTGAGTTGATAAGTTTTATTGGGGTTACTTAGAAGAACACAGATGACTGCATCATCAGAAGCCATCCCAGTGTGGGTGACAGCTTACAAAACCTGGGGACATGGAGCACAGAGCACATCCTGCAGGCAGCTCAATAAATGTTGGGGAGTACCCTTTCCGGGTAGTTGAATTTGTCTAAGCCTCTTTTAGGCAGCCCAGCTAGTCAAGTGTGAGTCTTAGCTGTTTTTATAGCTTCTATATGCTTGGAGAGGGAGGAGCGAGTTTATTTCCTGAAGCTATTGAGTTGTTTATTTCTGAGCTTAACTACCTTCTCTGCAGGATGGAATTTTTCATTTTCCTTAATAACATACTGTTGTTTCACTATCCCTTTTACATCTTGTATCTTAACAAGGTTTCTTCCAAGATGGAAGGTTTTAATTTCAGAGGAAAGTGCTACAACACACCCTCCTGCCTGATTCTTTCTGGTAGTTCGATTTATAGGCACGTGTCCCCTTTCTGTGGTGGCTTCAATGAGAATGGCCCTCCTATGTTTATATATTTGAATGTTTGGTTACCAGTTGGTGGACTGTTTAGGAAGGATTAGGAGTTGAGGTGTTGTTGGAGGTGGTGTGGCCTTTTGGAGGAGGTGGGCTTAAACATTGCAAAAGCCCATGTCAAGCCCAGAATCACTCTGCCTGCCCCTTTTGGATCAGAAACAAGCTCTCAGCTACTGCTCCAACATCATGCTTGCCTGCTTGGCTCTATGCTCCCAGACATGATGGTCATGGACTCACCCTCTGAAATCATAAGCAAACTTCTAGCTAAACACCTTCTTTTATAAATTACCTTGTTCATGGTATCTTCTTCATTGTAATAGAACAGTATCTAAGACAACTCATTTATTTATTTATTTATTTATTTATTTGATGATAGGATTACCTCAAACTCACTATGTAGCTCAGGATGAACTCAAATTTTTGATCCTCCTGTGTCAGCCTTTTGAGCGCTGCGACTGCAGGTATATACTACCATACCTGGCTCTTTGGAGATTTTAAAATGCTGTCTAGAGAGTCTTACTGAACAAATAGGGAAGATTTGTGTTTAGATAATTCCTGTTACAATGAAAATTTGCTTTCTGATATGAACGTTGTTTCCATGTGAAAATTGCATTTTTATATGGCTGCCTTTGTGTTTCATCACCTTATTATAGTATGTGGCATGTGTATTTGAGGGAACAATGTTTAGACAAGTAAATATATATCTCCATTGTTGGACATGTTTGGAGTTTGTATAAATTAAAGCATCTCAGTTTAATATTAATTACAGTTCCATTCTTTGGATTCTGATTGCCTTGATGTTACCATTTATTTAAAGATGTGATATTTGGCTACTTAGATATATTTTAGAATAATCTAGAAGGTGGGTATGATTGTGCACACATTTAATACCAGCATTTGAAGGCAGAGGCAGAGGCAGGTGATCTCTGTGAGTTTGATGCCAGCCCGATCTAAACAGGGAGTTTCAGGACAGCCAAGGGTACATATATCCTGGATGTAAAAAAAAGAAAAGAAAAGAAAAGAAAGAATACTCTAGGGATATGTGATTTTCCTTTATGGTAGTTTTACATCATATTATTTTAGCCTATTATTAGAAGATAGTTGGTATTTTACAAAGCTTTGTTTCTGTGGGACAAAATTTTCTTAATGGTTTTGAAACAACGTGAATAATTATGATTTGAAACAAAGCATGAATAATACCTGAAGTCTAGTTTCCATGAAAACACATTGTAAGACAAACGATTCAGACCAGTAGTGGACCTAAAGGAAGAATTCAGAACATTCAAACAGCTTAATCTATCTGATAAGAAAATTCTGTTTTTTATGAAACTGTTCTCAGCAGGGTTAAGGCACTGTGGAATTTTAAAAATGGAATCACCTTATTGTATTCTAGTTTTGCTTTAATTTCTAAGTTGATTTAAAGTAAATAGTATGAGTTGAAGTTTGTCTAAAATAACAAAAGGCAAGATAGTAATTATTGTTTATAGTGAAGTAACTTGGAACAGTGGATGATTTCATTTGTAGGTCAAATAACTGTCAAGAGAAGACATTTGCTATTATAGTCTCAGTGTATATCTTTTGTAGAATGTAGATTAAAGTGCTTATTATGCAAAGGTTATCAGCTAAAGCTGATTTGGGGGGGAGAAAGGTGTGAAAGGCATTGAAAGTAAAAATAACAGATGGTGATATCTCTGATCACTTTGCCTGATACAATTTCTCTGTGTAATAACTTGATGTGTAACGGTTGAAAAGTGTAAAAAATTAAAAAAAAGATGTTAACAAAATATATCATAGGATATTTCTTTAAGAAAACTTCAGACTTGATGGCTGGCTCGGTGGTTTGCTCTTGCAGAGGACCCTCTTATCCCAGGATCCACATGGCAGTTCACAATCATCTGTGATTTAATTCCAGTGGATCAGCTGCCCCCTTCTATTCCCTGTGGGCATCAGGCATGTACAAGGTGCATCGATATACATACATGCATATGCATAAAACAAAATAAATATAAAACATTGAAAGGAACGCATTAAACTTCTAAAATAACCTGGAAACTTCAGAGTTTTCTTCCCTCATGAAAAGGTATGTTTTGGCTGCTGAGACAAGTTTGCAAAGGTCTACGAGTGAGAACAGTATTTTTTTAAATAGCTCTCTTCTTCTCACTTCCTTGACAGGCGTGTGTTGAAGATGAATTATGGAAATGAAACACACTGGTTTCATTGGAAAACAGCAGCACACATAACAGAGCCTTTTTTTTTTTTGTTTTTTTGTTTTTTAATTTTATTTTTAATTTTTTTTTTACATTCCATATTCCATTCTTGCCCCCCCATCCACCCTCCATCTGCTCCATATCCCACACCTCCTCCCCACCCCACCCTGTCTCCACGTGAATTCCCCCACCCCCACCTCACCTGACCTCTAAACTCCCTGGAGCCTCCTGTCTCTTGAGGGTGAGGTGCATCATCTCTGATTGAACACAGACCCAGCAGTCCTCTACTGTATGTGTGTTGGAGGCCTCATATCAGCTGGTGTATGCTGTCTGTTTGGTGGTCCAGTGTATGCAAGATCTCGGGGGTCCAGATGAATTGAGACTACTGGTCCTCCTACAGGGTCGCCCTTCTCCTCAGCTTCTTTCAGCTTTCCCTAATTCAAAACAGGGGTCAGCTGCTTCTGTCCATTGGTTGGGTACAAATACCTGCATCTGACTCTTTCAGCTGCTTGTTGGGTCTTTCAGAGGGCAGTCATGCTAGGTCCCTTTTTGTGAGTGCTCCATAGCCTCAGTAATAGTGTCAGGACTTGGGATGCCCCCTTGAGCTGGATCCCACTTTGGGCCTGTCGCTGGACCTTCTTTTCCTCAGGCTCCTCTCCATTTCCATCCCTGTAATTCTTTCAGACAGAAACAATTATGAATCAGAGATGTGACTGAGGGATGTCAACCCTATCCCTCATTTGATGTCCTGTCTTCCGGCTGGAGGTGGGCTCTACAAGTTCCCTAGCCCTACTGTTGGGCATTTCATCAAAGGTCCTTCCCTTTGAGTCCTGCGAGTTTCTCACCTCCCAGGTCTCTGGTGGATTCTGGAGGGTCCCTCCAACCTCCTATTTCCTGAGGTTGCCTGTTTCCATTCTTTCTGCTGGCCTTCAGTCCTTTTCCCTCACCTAATACCAAATCAGGCTCCCCTCTTCCCCCCCCCCCATCCACTTTCCCTCCCAGGTCTCTTCCTCTCTGCCCACTTGTGATTGCTTTCTTCTCCCTCCCAAGTGGGACTGGGGTGTCCTCACTTGGGCACTTCAGCTTGTTGAGCTTTTTGAGTTCTGTGGACTGTATTTTGGATATTTTGTGTAAGGTTTATTTTGTTGTTGTTGTTGTTGTTGTTGCTAATATCCATTTATTAGTGAGTACATACCATCCATGTCCTTTTGGGTTTGAGTTACCTCACTCAGGATGATATTTCCTAGTTCCATCCATTTGCTTGCAAAACTCAGGATGTCCTTGTTCTTAATAGCTGAGTAGTACTCCATTGTGTAAATGAACCACATTTTCTGTATCCATTCTTCTGTCCTGGGACATCTGGGTTGTTTCCAGCCTGTTTTAAATGGCTTCTTATGTATATAAGTGCTTGCATGTGTGTGTGAGTATAGAATTTTTTGAGTCAAGAGAATAGAATATTAAGACTACAAACACATAGTCTTGCTATTGCTTAATTATGCTCATAGTTTAGTGAGTTAACATCTACAATGTGCTAGAGCTGTGGTTACCGTTAGAAATGCAATGTTATTTGTGTCTGGTATATTTTATTGCTTTTTCTGTTAGAAAAGCAAGTGCACATGCAGAAAAAAAAAGTGATGAATTATCTGCCAAGCTAATAGGCACTTGCATTTGCCCTTTTGATGCTGTCATGAGGGATATTTTAGTATATTTTGGATAGGCAGGTAGGGAATTTTAAGTTCACAAGCTGTGAGCTAATCCATTCTATCAAAATGTTTAACTTACATGAAAGAAGAAAGAGGAATAATATTAGAATTTCACATATAGAGAAACCATCAGTCTCTTAACATTTTGCTGTGTGTGTGTGTGTGTGTGTGTGTGTGTGTGTGTGTGTGTGTGTGTGGTTGGTTAACAGCTTGTGGGTATGTGCAAGATTGCATTATTATTGCCTGAGTATCTCAGGATAGGGTATTAACCAGAAGGGAATGCATAAGAAAATGACAGAAAAAAATCTAGGGAATGAAAAGGAACAAGTCACAAGTGATTTGGGAAAGAGGTCTTAGAAATTAAGTTACACATTCTTGAAAACAATGACAAAAGCAGGGGACTTATTTTAACTCGTATCATTCCAAAAAGGACCAGAGACAGCATAGATGGGTTCTTTATCCCTATTGTGTGCCTAGAAAGCAAGGCAAATTGAAGGAGAGTGGAAGAAGCTAGTTTTCTTACTCCAAAAGTTTCTTCTCTTTTTGAGCTCGTAGCCTTGCTCTCATCTTCCAGTGGAATCTTCAGTCTCTGATAGCTCAGAGGGAACTGCATGATCTTTTCAATTCCTATCTTGAGTGTTGATACCAAGTAATCAAATAAACATTTCCAATAAAACTTATGAAGTCATGTCATTTTAATGTGTGCCTCCTAGTAAAAACATATTGCCTCAATAATAGTCTATACACATAAGCATTTCAGCTCACAGTGTGTAATATGTCTTAATAGCAGTGTTAGTATGTGTATTAAATTATATTTCACCTTGAAGTTCGAATGTAGACTAAAATGTGCACTTTTTTTTTTAGGACAGCCAGTAGAGGGGACTTCATGTTTTCTGCAGATCGCTTGGTAGGTAGAGACTTCCCATTTCCTTTCATTGTTATATGCAGTGATGTAATCCTGGTAGGCCAGAGGGCCTTTTTGTTGTAGAGAATTGTAGGGTTGAGGGAGATTGTGAGATTGTGCTGAGTAACCAGTCATCTTGCTGGGCTTCTGAAGTGTTTTTTCCAGTACAGCATTAAAGTACTTCCTCACTCCCTTTTACTCCAAAGCGTTGCCTATGAACCCATTCCTTGTTGTTCTTAGATGGATCTCAGCAGTCTGGTTCTCAGCAACTCATAAAATGTCTTGTCTTAGGGCAATGAATTGAATTACGTTAGAAGAAAGCTACTTATGTTCTTGAGACCTGACGCATTCACCCTTGTGGTATTACTAATGCACAAAAACTAGTGTAATTGTGTGTCTCTGTGTGTGTTTTACCATATATGTTGCATTTGTTTTGCTTCTGTCCTGTGGTATAGTCACAATATTAAATTCTAATTTGGACCGTCTACCCCTTCTTCAAGGGCATCCTATCAAGTCCTGAGCAAACCCAGTCTTTCTATAGTCAGTGTCCTCTCAGATGCTCTCAGGCTGAATTGCTCTGCCACAGCTTTTTCCTCTTGTCTTGTTTCCTTAAGTGTGCTCCATTCTTGGAATGAAATTGATTATTAATTGCTATGACTAAAGTTCTTCATTAATGAAAATAAACACTGGGCACATTTTAGGCTTTGTGCTAGACTATTTTGGGAGAGAGGAGATAAAACAGCTAGGAATATAGATATGGTCCCTGATCTTGTGGAATTTATAATTTTTTTTTTTTGGTTTTTCGAGACAGGGTTTTTCTGTATATCCCTGGCTGTCCTGGAACTCACTTTGTAGACCAGGCTGGCCTCAAATTCAGAAATCTACCTGCCTCTGCCTCCCAAGTGCTGGGATTAAAGGCGTGCGCCACGACGCCCGGCTGGAATTTATAATCTTAACACTGGTGTCAGTCCTCTAACTTAGACACACTGATCTCCACTCCTGGGTTTATATATTTTTATATTTATTCTTTGAAAATTTCACAATATATTTTAATTATATCCATCCCTCAGTTCCCCTCCAACTCCTCTCAGACTCTTCCACCCAACTTCATATTCTCTTTTTTCCCATAGCCTACTAAATCTAATTTATGTTGCCTATAGGCACTTGGGTATGAGGCCAAAGAAAACTGACTCATCCTTCTTCAGAAGCCATCAACTGGCAATAACTTCTCAAGTAGGGGAGCAGGGCCTTAGGAGTTCCTCCCACCTGTATGAGGAGTGTTGACTGGCTTGATCCTGTGCCTGTCTTGTCCAAGCAAACACAGCTGCTTTGAGCTCATGACTGCAATATTTCACAGCAGTCCTCTTCAACCTCCTGCTCTGCTCTTATAGACATGATAATTTCTTTCCCAGAATTTCAGAGGATGGCACAGGAAACAAGGCTCTTTTGAGGCATGTCACTAGAGGAAGGAAATATGGGCTTTTTAAAGAAAAAATTCTCCCCTGTAATTGTCTCTTAAAGAAGCATAAAATAGCCAAGGAAGGTGGTAGCTAACAGTGAGTGTGTTCTTTCCTTTGCTATGCAAAAGGTTTCTGGGCCCATTCTCTGATTGTGCAGGCAGACAAAGTGATGGGCCATTTCCGATTGATCCTTCTAATGGCAGCAGGGTGATGTGTTGTGATAACACAGAATGAAGCATCGTACTTCTCCCTGCTGTTCCTGATTCTCAATCATTAATGTAATATTGATTGGAGAAAATGTGCAGTACAGGCTCAGCACGGCCTTTGCTATAGGCAGTCGGCTCTGGCTGCTCAGATCTCACTGTGAGAATCTGGCTTCAGTAGGATGTTTTAGGGATTTTTTTTTTCTTTATACCACATATTATATTATAATTTCTATGAGACTCCTAAAACTTTGTTACAAAATTTTTTAGAAAATTATTTATTTATTTACTTATGTGTGCATGGATGTGTGTGTGCACATAACATGGCAGATACATGTGAAAGTCATAGTACAACTTTTTGGGAGTCAGTGTTATTCTTGTACCTGCTTATCTACTTGGTCTTCATAGTGTTTTCCTTTAGCTGAGACTCCCCAAGATATTCTGCTAGATCTTCCTGCACACCTAGTAAATTGCTTCAGCTGGCCCATCTACTTCATTTTTTTCCACAAGGACTTCTAGGTTTTATTTGCATTGACCTTTGTTTAAAATGAATCCAAATTCATTTTTAAGTTTCAAAGATTTCAAAGGGACTAAGCAAGGTAGAGAAAGTCCAGGTGGACAGACACTTTCCCCAGTAAGCCGTAATTTTATTACTACTAATGGCGTTTTGTTTACAATAACTCTAGTTGAAGTTATGTACCTTTCATATTCTTGACTGAATCAGGTGCCGTTTGGTGACAGTCATGTGTCAAATGGAGGTTGGATAGTTAGCAACAAGCAACCTGGCATTTAGATCTGTCCCTGCAGTTAATACATGGTGGGGGACCCACTTCCTACCTCCCTAACCTCAGCACTGAGATCCTGAGTCTAACATGATAGCAGGAGAGTCTCTGCAAGCTCTGAACTTCTTCTTTCCTTGACTTTCTAGATCAGACTTGTTGTAGAAGAGGGATTGAATCAGCTGCCATATAAAGAATGTATGGTGACCACTCCTACAGGTAACCACGGCTTGTACTCACAAATTTTCCTCATAAAAATTCTGAGCTAGGTTGGGGTTAGAGGAGGGAAATGGAAGGAAGGCATCCTGTGTAAAATCAGTGTGAAAAATGAGGAGTTTATGTATAACTGTTTTTTTTAACATCTTTAAAAACTAAGAGACTTTTTGTTAAGAAATCTATGTAGGTGACTTTTTGTTAATGGCTTGCTTGTCAATTCAAGTTAAAGGTTATTACATACTCTTCAGCATGCAGGTGTTGCTTCTGATGGCAGCCCATGGGGACCAGAGTTAAGACTTGCTGCCAGCTTATCTTCACCTCTGTGGGGAAGCTGCTGGCGCTAACAAATGCAGGAGGCTGGTTCAGCCTAGAAACTCCAGGTTCAGAAAAAGATGAGACGTGAAAAGGAAAAAGAAAGCTGAAGATGATAAGATTTGGAAAAGGTGCTTTGTTCTAGTAAAAATAGCATCCAGTCCTCCTGCCAGAGATTGGAAATTCAGATTTGCTTTTTCTCCCCCCATAAATGATGGAAAACTCTTCTATTCAAAGGGTTGCGTATGAACAATTGAGGGCTGGGCTTGTTGCCTCATAATTGACACAATTCAGAATGAGACCAAGTTTTGATAACTATTTCAGCCTCTTCTGCTTTTAAGGCAGAAGGAAGGCTCATAAGAAGGGATGGAATGAGGAGGCTTTCTGCTGTGGCTCTCAGTGGGACCCCGGTGTGAATTGATGGGGTATCTAGTATTCATGGACTGTATGATTCTCCTTTGAATCCAATTTGGAGGATGTGTATGTGAATATTGTGCTATAATAAGTCCTATTCCCACTTGAGGAACTCCTCCTCTCCCAATTATTCTCACAGGTTTCTTCTGAGGCATTAAGAAATAACTATGAAAAATCGTGACTCATTACTTTCACAGGAAACCCAAGGTGTTAAAGAATGTGTCTGGACAAAGGTAGCTTGGTACTCATCTGCTCTGAACCATGAGCACCTTATAGAATATGCACATTGCACCAATGATAAAGCATCTATTTTTCGTTTTCTTTCTCAACAGGGCACAAGTATGAAGGAGTGAAATTTGAGAAAGGAAATTGTGGGGTCAGCATAATGAGAAGTGGTAGGTTTGCATGTGCATGATTTTGTTTCTTTACATGCATAGAAACGGCTGCTGTTTTCTGGGAGAGAGGAGGGCTGGCTTGTCATAATTGCAACCTGCCTTCGCTTCAATCTCACCACCTGTGTTGCCTATCCTCATGGTGCCCTGGAGTCATGGCCTATGTGCTGCTAAGTTGGGCTAATTGTAATTGCAGGAATCTTCCCTAGTGGCCTGCTCCCACGAGCAAGCTAGCTTTTTAAAAAACTCAGAGGAGGGTGGGAGGATGGGAGGACAGGATGCTGCTGTCTTGGGGAGAACGGTTTGCAGACTGAAGGAATGTGGCATAAATTATATTCTTTCTGAAGAAGAACGTTTGGATACCTGGCAGGAGAAAATGTCTCCTCTGTTTTTAATCTGTGTGGCAGGGAACTCTGCCAAAAGCTGGACTGGATAACTTATTTAATATTTGAAATTTTATATTCTATGACTGTGTGACTATATAGGCAAAAGTACCTAGCTGTCTTTATTTTTTCCAATTTTTATTAGATATTTTCTTTATTTACATTTCAAATGCTATCCCAAAAGTCCCCTATACCCTCCCCCATCCCCGCCCTGCTCCCCTACCCATCCACTCCCACTTTTTGGCCCTGGCATTCCCCTGTGATGGGGCATATAAAGTTTGCATGACCAAGGGGCCTCTCTTCCCAATGATGGCCAACTAGGCCATCCTCTTCTATATATGCAGCTAGAGACACGAGCTCTGGGGGTACTAGTTAGCTCATATTGTTCTTCCACTTATAGGGTTGCAGACCCCTTCCCTAGCTGTCTTTAGTGCTAGCTCTTTCCACTTGCTGGTCTTATACATTTTGTATTGGTGCTTTGAGTCCAACCAAACATCCTAACAACGTTTGTGCGATAAGAATGTGTACTCGTTACACAAGAATGTTTTCTCCTCTGCAAACTGAACTCTTTTTTTTCCACAAGAGCTGGAAGTCCCACTTGTTTGCACTGGAAACAGATGGATTTTTTAAAAAAAAAACATATAAACATTGATTTTTCCTCTAGCTCTGGTTGGGTTTGTGAACAATTGAACACTTCAATTACTAAAGGAGTTTTAGGCTCTGCTTTTACAGGAAGACAGCTCTTAAGCAATGACAACATTCTCAGGAGAGTATTGTTCAACATTTGAGGTTGTTGAACATATGGATATGGTTTCTTCTCAGCAGCTTCTCTGAGAGTACTTGTTCCTTACACCTCTGTTGTGCACCAGATGATTCAGGGAGGTAAAGGCCAATTTGAGAAGGAATGTTTTTTGTTTGTTTGTTTTCTCTCTTGATGTTTTATGTTTTGCTACTATGGTTTGAATCCAGAATCTTGTCTACAACATGTGTATAACATACGCATGCCATTACCATCAAACTCCACGCACAGCTTTGATGTAATTGCTTTTAGTCTTAAAAGCCACCTGTTTTTTCCTGGTTTTTGTTTTGTTTTGTTTTTGTAAAAAAAAAGTTTAGAAGAAGCTAGTTATATGTTTAAACTAATGCTCTAATGTTTCCTCTTAAACTTAAATGGAAAGTTAATTTAAGAAAACATTAAGTAAATATCAGTACTAATAGAATTTCAAAGTAATGTTAAATCTTGAAGACTGCATGAGAACCATTGACTTTTAGAAAATACTTTGTCAAAGGAATTCAGACTCAGAAATAGCCTTGTATTTATGGGCTGGGAGATATCTCAGTGGTTAAATAACCTGCCAAACAAGTATGAGGACTGAAGTTTAGTTAAGTGTGGCAGACTGCCTGTAATTACAGTACTTAGAGGCACAGTCAGGAGATCCCTGGAGCAAGATGGCTAGCCAGATTAGTCACATCAGGAAGCCCTGCGTTCAACTGAGAAATCTTGGCTCAATAAGGTGGAGAGTGATTGAGGAAGACTTTTGAAGTCAACTTTGAGCTTCCACATGCATGCTCACAGCATGTGCAACTGCACATGCATGTGTGCTCATGCACATGCAAACATCTCTACACACATTATGCACATAGACACATACAAAAATGTAGCTCGTATTTAAAAACCAATGGACTGGGGTTGGCTCTCTGGGGAAGGGAGAAAAACATGGTACTTTTTCACTATTAGCAATGAAACGTTTGTCAGCAAAGTCATTGTTGAACTGAGTGATGAATCCTGGAGCCACCTTTGTGCAAAGGGAAATAAATCCTTTGGCCTGCAGCCCCCATTCTTTCAGCAATCTTTTATATTTTTCTCAGATGAAAAATGACAAATTTAGGTGGCTTTAAAAAAATCTTTCAAAATAAGAGGGAAAGTGTCTCTGATGCTGAAGAAGCAACCCAGTCAAGCCTTTATTTCTGTAATCATGGAAGCACGAGAGCTCCATAGCTCTTAAGCAAGCAAGCAGAGCTTATTGTGGCTTCATTGAGCAGCCTTTCATCTGCTTTCACTGAGTTCCTACTGAGAATCAAATAGGAGCATAGTAGAAGAAAAAGGATGCTTCTGCCTCGATGGTGCTCCTTTCGTAGTGATAGCAGTGAAACCCTCTGCTTTGGTCTGTTCTTGCATTTGCACTCTACCTGCCACAACCCTGTTGTGCTTTTCATTTCCTTCTTTAAGGTGAGGCAATGGAACAAGGTCTGCGAGACTGCTGTCGATCCATACGGATTGGGAAGATCCTGATTCAGAGTGATGAGGAGACACAAAGGGCCAAAGTCTATTATGCCAAGTTCCCCCCAGACATTCATCGCAGAAAAGTCCTTCTGATGTATCCAATTCTCAGTGAGTGGCTTGAGTTGCATTTGTAATTTTTTGTTAGAGTTTAAATTGAAGTTAGTGCCTACCTCCTACACACCTTTATATAAAAGGCAAAACCAGCTTCTAAATGTGTTTTCTCTGTTGGATTTGGAGTTGCCCTGGGCAGTTCACTGGGAAATTTTTATTGTATAATAAGGGAATATACATTAGTCAAACTTTGTTAGCTCCAAAGAACATCTGTCTTGAAACAAACACAGTGAAGCAAAGGACCTAATGAGGCAAAATATATAGAACACAGAAAATATATTGGATCATGTCCTGTTTCTACCTTAATGAGCATGGCAGTGGTTTTCTCAAAGTTTTAACATCTTTAAAATATTTTTCTGGTATTCTGTTTTTTTTTTTTTTTCATATCACGATCTCTCAGGAAGGTAAGTAGGGGTGATGGTGTTGAATTTGGTATCTCAAGCAATAAATGAGTTTAGGGCTGGTTGTTCATTTGGTGCATGCTTATGTTGTGTCCATCATTAAAAATAATATTGACAGCTCCTGGGTGGAGCCTCTCAGAGGACAACTTGCTCCTGTATGCAAGCGTAACAGTGTAATATTAATATTATCAGAGACTTGTGTTTGCCCATGGGATGGGTCTCAAGTTGGGACAGTTATTGGTTGGCTATTCTCTCAATCTCTGCTCCATCCCCTATCCCTGCATTTCTTGTAGAAAGGATAAATTTGGGGTTGAAAGTTTTGAGGGTAAGTTGGTATGTCTTTTGCTCCACTGGGGTTCCTGTGTGTCTACAAGAGGTGGCCTCTTTAGGTTTCCTCAATGTAGTGAGTCACAGCTAAGGTCACCCCAATTGATTCCTGAGCATCTCACTTATTTTAGGTCTCCAGATGCCCCAACCTCCTCACCCCCATCAGTTTCAGATTTCCATTCATTCTCACAGCCATCTCTCCTGTCCCTCTCCACACATGATCCTAACCACCCCCTTCCCCCTTCCTATCCCCTTTTCTACCTGGTTCCCTTCCTCCATCTGCCTCTTATGACTACTGTATTCCCCCTTCTAAGAGAGATTCAAGCATCCTGGCTTGTGCCTTCCTTCTTGTTTAGCTTCTTTGAGTCTGTGGAGTACAGCACGGAGATCCTATATTTTATGGCTAATAATCCAGTTTTTTTCATATACAGAGATAAAGTTTTATTAATAACGAGTTTTAATTGCTTGCCAGATTCATGTGCATCTATACCCCACCACTTCCTTATCAGCAAAACAAGGTTGTCATGTCATGTTTGGTCTTTGATCTATCTATAGTGAATGTGTTTTTTTTTTTTTCCATTTTTTTCTTAGATATTTTCTTTATTTACATTTCAAATGCTATCCTGACAGTACCCTATACCCTCCCCCTGCCCTACTCCCCTACCCACCCATTCTCACTTCTTGGCCCTGGCATTCCCCTGTACTGGGGCATATAAAGTTTGCAAGACCAAGAGGTCTCTCTCTCTTCCCAATGATGGCCGACTAAGCCAGCTTCTGCTACATATGTACACGAGCTCTGGGGGTACTGGTTAGTTCATATTGTTGTTCCACCTATTGGGTTGCAGACCCCTTCAGCTCCTTGGGTACTTTCTCTAGCTTCTCCATTGGGTCTCTGTGTTCCATCCTATAGATGACTGTGAGCATCCACTTCTGTATTTGCCAGGCACTGGCATAGGCTCACTCGAGATAGCTATATCAGGGTACTTTCAGCAAAATCTTGCTGGCATATGCAACTGGGTTTGGTGGCTGATTATGGGATGGATCCCTGGGTGGGGTAGTCTCTGGATGGTCCATCCTTTTGTCTTAGCTCCAAACTTTGTCTCTGTAACTCCTTCCATGGGTGCTTTGTTCCCTAATCTAAGCAGGAATGAAGTATCCATACTTTGGTCTTCGTTCTTCTTGATGTTCTTGTGTTTTGCAAATTGTATCTTGGGCATTCTAAGTTTCTGGGCTAATATCCACTTATCAGTGAATGCATATCAAGTGACTTCTTTTGTGATTGGGTTACCTCACTCAGGATGATATCCTCCAGATACATCCATTTGCCCAAGAATTTCATAAATTCATTTTTTAAAATAGCAGAATAGTACTCCATTGTGTAAATGTACCACATATTCTGTACTCATTTCTCTGTTGAGGGACATCTGGGTTCTTTCCAGCTTGTGTCCTTATGACATGTTGGAACATCTTCTAGGTATATGCCCAGGAGAGGTATTGCTGGATCTTCCAGTAGTACTATGTCCAATTTTCTGAGGAACTGCCAGACTGATTTCTAGAGTGGTTGTACCAGCTTGCAATCCCACCAGCAATGGAAAAGTGTTCCTCTTTCTCCACATCCTCAGCAACATCTGTTGTCACCTGAATTTTGAACCTAGCAATTCTGACTGGTGTGAGGTGGAATCTCAAGGTTGTTTTGATTTGCATTTTGCTGATGATTAAGGATGTTGAACATTTTTTCAGGTGCTTCTCAGCCCTTCGGTATTCCTCACTTGAGAATTCTTTGTTTAGCTTTGTACCTCATTTTTAATGGGTTTATTTGAATTTCTGTAGTCCAGCTTCTTGAGCTCTTTGTATATATTGGATATTAGTCCCCTATCATATTTAGGATTGGTAAAAATCCTTTCCCAATCTGTTGGTGATTTTTTTTTTAAAGATTTATTTATTTATTATATGTAAGTACACTGTAGCTGTCTTCAGACACTCCAGAAGAGGGCGCCAGATCTCGTTACGGATGGTTGTGAGCCACCATGTGGATGCTGGGATTTGAACTTATCACCTTAGGAAGAGGAGTCAGGTGCTCTTACCCGCTGAGCCATCTCACCAGCCCAATTGGTGATCTTTTTGTCTTGCTGACAGTGTCTTTTGCCTTCCAGAAGCTTTGCAGTTTTATAAGGTCCCATTTGTCAATTCTTTTTTTGTTGTTGTTTGTTTGTTTGTTTTATTGCTGTGAAGAATGATAACATTGTTTAAAGGTACAAAGGTTTTTTTTTCAATTTTCTATTAGATATTTTTAAAATTTATATTTCAAATGCTATCCCAAAAGTTCTCTCCCCCCTTCCCCTGCCCTGCCTCCCTGCCCACCCACTCCCACTTCTTGGCCCTGGCGTTCCCCTGTATTGGGGCATATAAAGATTGCAATACCAAGGAGCCTCTCCTCCCAGTGATGGCCTACTAGGCCATCTTCTGCTACATATGGAGCTAGAGACACAAGTTCTGGGGGTTCTGGTTAGTTCATATTGTTGTTCCTCTTCTAGGGGGTTCTATCTCTAGCTTCTCCATTGTGGGCCCTGTGTTTCATCATATAGATGACTGTGAGCATCTACTTCTGTACGAGACAGCTATATCAGGGTCCCTTCAGTAAACACTTGCTGTCCTATGCAATAGTGTCTGAGTTTAGTGACTGATTATGGGATAGATCCCCCAGTGGGGTAGTCTCTGTATGGTCCATCCTTTCGTCTTAGCTCTAAACTTTGTCTCTGTAACTCCTTTCATGGGTATTTTGTTTACTATTCAAAGAGGAATGAAGTATCCAAGCACTGGTCTTCCTTCTTGAAGTTCTTGTGTTTTGCAAATTGTATCTTGGGTATTCTAAGTTTCTGGGCTAATATCCATTTATCAGTGAGCGCATATCCAATGACTTCTTTTGTGATTGGGTTACCTCACTAAGGATTATATCCTCCAGATACATCCATTTCCCCAAGAATTTCATAAATTCATTTTTTAAATAGCTGAGTAGTACTCCATTGTGTAAATGTACCACATTTTCTGTATCCATTCCTCTGTTGAGGGACATCTGGGTTCTTTCCAGCTTCTGGCTATTATAAATAAGGCTTCCAGCAAGATAATGCTGAAAGGGACCTGATATAGCTGTCTCATGGGAGGCTATACCAGTGCCTGGCAAACACGGAAATGGATGCTCACAGTCAGCTATTAGTTGGAACACAGGACTCCCAAGGAAGGAGCTAGAGAAAGTACCCAAGAAGCTGAAGGGGTCTTCAACCCTATAGGTGGAAGAATAACATGAACTAACTAGTTCCCCCTGCGCTCATGTCTCTAGCTGCATATATGGAAGAAGATGGCCTAGTTGGCCATCATTGGGAGGAGAGGCCCCTT
>LR753327.1:844847-918220 GCA_902729485.2 Mus minutoides | reverse complement strand
AAATGTCGGGTCCTGTTTGTGTAGCCAGTCTGACAGTCTATGCCTTTTTATCGGAGAATTGAGTCCATTGATATTAAGCGATATTAAGGAACAGTAATTGTTGCTTCCTGTCATCTTTGTTTTTAGAGTTGGGATTCTGTTCTTGTGACTGTCTTCTTTTAGGTTTGTTGAAGGATTACTCTCTTGCTTTCTCTAGGGCTGAGTTTCTGTCCTTGTATTGGTGTTTTTCTGTTATTATCCTTTGAAGGGCTGGATTTGTGGAGAGATATTGTGTGAATTTGAATTTGTCATGGAATACTTTGGTTTCTCCGTTTATGGTAAATGAGAGTTTTGCTGGGTATAGTAGTCTGGGCTGGCATTTGTGTTCTCTCAGCATCTGTATAATCTCTGTCCATGATCTTCTGGCTTTCATAGTCTCTGGTGAGAAGTCTGGAGTAATTCTGATAGGCCTGCCCTTATATGTTACTTGACCTTTTTCCCTTGCTGCCTTTATTTAATATTCTGTCTTTATTTAGTGCGTTTGTTGTTCTGATTATTATGTGTCGGGAGGAATTTCTTTTCTGGTCCAGCCTATTTGGAGTTCTGTAGGCTTCTTGTATGTTTATGGGCATCTCATTCTTTAGGTATGGAAAGTTTTCTTCTATTATTTTGTTGAAGATATTTGCTGGCCCTTAGTTTGATAGTCTTCCTTCTCATCTACTCCAATTATCCTTAAGTTTGGTCTTCTCATTGTGTCCTGGATTTCCTGGATATTTTGTGTTAGAATCTTTTTGCATTTAGCATTTTCTTTGATTGTCTTGTCTATGCTCCCTATAGAATCTTCTGTGCCTGAGATTCTCTCTTCCATCTCTTGTATTCTGTTGATTACGCTCATATCTATGGTTCCTGATTTTTTTCCTATGGTTTCTATCTCCAGGGTTAACTGCTTTTGGTTTTTCTTAATTGTTTCTACTTCCATTTTTACGTCCTGGATGGTTTTGTTCCATTCCATCACCTGTTTGGTATTCTTTTCCTGTAACTCTCTCAGTATTTCCTCTTTAAATGCTTTTAGTTGTTTATCTGTGTTTTCCTGTAACTCTCTAAGTTTTTCTTCTTTATATGCTTGTAGTTGTTTATCTTTGTTTTCCTGTAATTCCTTCTTATAGTCCTCCATCATCATCATGACCAGTGATTTTATATCCATGTCCTGCTTTTCTGGTGTGCTGTTGTATCTAGGACTTGATGTATTGGGTGAGTTTGGGTCTGGTGATGCCAAGTACCCTTGGATTCTGTTGCTTCTGTTCTTGCGCTTTCCTCCTGCCATCTCTGCCCGAGGTGACCTGGCGTTGGTGCAGACCAGAAAGGACCCGCTGTTTTGCCCTGGTACCTTATCAATCTCCTGGCTGATGTCTCAAGTTCCACAAGATTGGGCCGGAACAGAGGCTGTGTTCCCCTCCTCACCTCACTTCTAGAGATAGCTTGGGGAGTCCCGAAAGAGCCTAAGAGAGTGCACAAAGCCTGAGGCCCGGGCCCTGAGCGCCTGATGTGGTCTTAAAGTCCTGGAGTTGCTGGGCTCAGAGGAAAGATGGCGGGGTGGCGGGTGCTCTGGCTGGGAGAGGCCCAGCCTCCGGTGGGGCGGAGTTCTCGGATCCTGCCCCTGGGGGCAACCGCTGACCCCATGCTCCCAACACCACCTCTGCACTGCACTCACGTGTAACCCCGATGTGATCTTAAAGTTTTGGGATGTCCCTAGCTGTGTCCGCTGGGCTCAGAGGAAAGATGGCCGGGTGGCGGGTGCTCTGGCTGGGAGAGGCCCAGCTTCCGGTGGGGCGGAGTTCTCAGATCCTGCCTCTGGGGGCAACCGCTGACCCGATGCTCCCAACACCACCTCTGCACTGCCTATAGTATTGCTCTTAATTCATGACTATTTCAGTATAGATGTCAATACTTCTAATAGGTTTGGTTACCTATTTGTTTTAGGTACTGGAAATACTGTAATTGAAGCTGTAAAGGTTCTTATAGAACATGGAGTTCAACCCAGTGTTATTATCCTACTCAGTCTCTTCTCCACTCCACATGGTGAGTTTGTTTTGTTTTTTTGTTTGTTTGTTTGCTTGTTGAGAAAGGGTTTCTCTGTGTTAACAGTCGTGGCTGTCCTGGAACTTACTCTGTAGATCAGGCTGGCCTGGAAGTCACAGAGATCCACCTGCCTCTGCCTCGTGAGTGCTGGGATTAAAGTTGTGTACCACCCACCAGGCATCCCACGGTGAATTTAATCTGCAACTATAACTTGGGCTCCAGATAGTCATGAGATGAGTAAATGTGTATCTCTCTAGACTGTCATCCCAAGGAAAAATATAGTTGTATGTCCATATTAAATCTAGTTTTGGTGACTTGCATTTGTTATCTCTAAACTTGATGATAATACTAAACTCACAGAGGATGTGACAGTATGCATAAGACATATGCAGGCTCAGTACCAGAATGGAGGAAATGAAGGTGGACATGGAGGAGCTACTGGCATTTGAGAGTCAGGTTTTAAATGGTTTGACCCCTGGAAGGACAACACACCAGAGGAAGAGAGAGAAAGTAGACACATATGAAGTTGGATGGGTAGGGTGTGGAGAGGAGGTATGAATAGGACCAAAATCAATTGTATGAAATGCTCAATGAATTAATACAAACATAAAGAAATATTGTAAAATGTTATTAGTAAGTTTAGAAATGACCAATACAAATTGTAATACTAACAACCCAAAGCAAACTTGGCTTCAACATAAAACCAAATAACTTTGACCTTAATGTGAGTGACTAGGAAGATATACAATGCTATTTCAATTTTGGTTTCAAAATTTTGATTATTTTAGGGCATAATTCTAAATGATTTTCATTTTAAAGCTTTTTTGGGGGAACATTTTCTAAGCTTTCTTCATTGAATTTGTATTTGGTTCATAATTGCAGAAGGAATAGATGGCTTCTCAAGTTAGGCTTTCCTTCATTTTCAACTATCCCAGGTTTCAAGCAAACTGGGAGAAGCTACAGCATGTGCCTTAGAAAGGCTATTCTCATTAGGCTGCTGTGCTGTAATTGTGGCCTATTGGAATACTTTGTTCTTTTGTAGCCTAAATGTACCCGTAATTTAAATACTAGTGGTGACAAAGGGTGATTTGCTTGATTGTCCATTGTATATAGCACTGGTGACATGGAAAACATTAAGGTAATCCAGTAATTATTCACCTTTGGCAAAAGAAAAAAAATCTCTTTAGTTGAAATTGTATTAATTGGAACAGTGTACCATTGTTTAGCATTAAAGCTGAAAAATCCACAAGGTGTAGCAGTTTTCAAGGTAGCTTTTTGGTTTGTGGTCCCAGTCAGTCTAAACTCCCTGCTTGGCCCTGTCACCTAAAGCTAGAATCCTTCTGTCTAAACAACTGGCATTCTCTTATATACCAAAGATACCTTCACACTTGTTTCCCATTACTGCACTTGGAAAACTCTCATTTCCTGTGATTTTCCTTTGAGGAAGTGCCATATTACTTGATTCTAGCCAACGCTGGTATAACTGAATAATTTGATTTTAAGACCATATTACTGAGTGGGCAGGAGCATGGTCTGAACTACTAGCAAAGCTTTTCAGATACCAGATATTATATAAAGAAATTAAGCATGCCTAACTCAGTATCGAAAGATGATTGTTTCCTGTTTTTTATTAGTATAAAGTCTGAAGACAGTGGTTATACAAGGTATTATTTCTAACTAGCATTACCAAAAATTTTGCAGTAATAACAATTATTTTTATTTTTTTTGAAGGTGCCAAATCTATCATTCAAGAATTTCCAGAGATCACAATTTTAACAACTGAAGTTCATCCTGTTGCACCTACACATTTTGGACAGAAATACTTTGGAACAGACTAAGTTATTAAAGGAAAATGAAATACCTTGCATAATATTGTGGTTATAAATTGATTCCATATCTGTTTGTACTAATTTGTTTGAGAAAATATGTTAGGAATGAATGCCTTTTAACATTGGAAGTAGATGTAGCCACAAGAAATATTGGAAGTTTATTCATTTGATTTGATCATTTCTTCACATGTGGTACCAAATTCAACAATGAAGCACAACCTCAGTGCTTAAAAACGATGGACATTTTAATTGTATGCTAATAGAAGTCACTGACGCCTCAGTTAGTACATGGAGACTGTAGAACTTAGGACCTCTCTCTTGGTTTGGAAGTTACTTGCAGCTGCAAAGAAAACCCAAATGAGAGTTAGTTCTTTCGTATACTGCAGGTTTACATTTTCCTTACTGTGCTTTAGCTCTAGAGTGTTTCCCTGTATGTGGGTTTTGTCACCCTCCATACTTTATATAATACACACACACACACACACACACACACACACACACACACACACACACACACACATGCAGGTACCTTGGAGAAGAGAGAATGAGAGTATATCCTGGAATTTTATGTTGCCATTTATGTCCTCACTTAATTTACAGGCCTGCTTAACTTGTCCGCTATGCCGTTGTGTTCCTCACAGCTGGCTCATTTCCCCGAGTGGGGATTGAGGGAAGGTACTTACCAAGCTGTAACACGGTGAAAAAGACGCAGGGCCTTTTCAGTAACTGAATCTGTAACATGAGTCTACAGAGACCGAACCATGGGTGCCTGATGCTGACCCAAGAGAGCTCAATCAGCCCTCTACAAAGGAATTGGTGGAGATTTTTCTAAGATGTGGGGGAAAGGGGAAAGTAGAGGCTTGCTTTTCATGGCCAATAAGGAAATCAAAACGGTTCTTTGGTTGTTGTTGTTTTTCAAGATAGGGTTTCTCTGTGTTCCTCGGGCTGTCCTGGAACTCACTCTGTAGACCGGGCTGGCCTTGAACTCATAGAGATCTACCTGCTTCTGCCTCCCAAGTGCTGGGATTAAAGGCATGCAGCACAACACAATATGCAATACAGTTCTTTTAAATTTAGTTGTTTCTACTACTTGCCTTTGGTTTGGAACTTAGTTATTTTGCATGTCTTATGACTATACCTGTATTAAAGTAGAGAATATGTATAAGGTTTGTATGTGCTCATATTTAAATATTAAAATGTATAACATTTGTATGTGCTCATATTTAAGCTTCTGAAAGGAGAGGAAGCAATTTCAGAATCAATCTTTGTACTTTTGAAATGTGCTTATAAAACCCAGATTCCCGTTTTACATGGATATTGTGGTGGCTGGGTGATTACTTGATTAATTACACTCTCATGGCCCTATAGACAGCTGTTGTGGGGCTCTGTTGAAAAGTATAAGAAAACGTACATGGGAATTTCTTAGAATTGAAGCTGAAAAGATCAGTGAAGCTCATTGGAGGAAAGCAACCTGGAGTAAATTGAATGGACTTTACCTTATGGTTCTAGCCTACTCAACTTCACCGTACTTTTACTTTTGTTGCTGTTTCTTTGAGACAGAGCTTCTCTGTGTAGTACTAGCTATCCTGAAACATGCTCTGAAGACCAGGCTAGTCTCCAACTCAGAGATCCACCAACCTCTGCCTCCCAAGTGCTGGGATTAAAAGTGTGTGCCATCATGCCCAGCTACTTTATTTTTGAAGACTATTATGTAATAAAATTGAAATTCATTGAACAGTTCTTCCATAGAAGAATGTTGCCTTCAAGTTCTTCCTGAAATTTTTTTGAGATAGGGTCTTATCGTGTTTTCCTGGCTGGCCTGGAACACATAGACATCTTCCTGCCTCTTGAGTGCTGGCATTAAAGTTGTGCCGAAAGTTATATTTACATTTGATATTAGGTGTCCTAAGAATGATGTGAGTGCAAATTCAGATAGAAGGGATCTGTTGACATTGTTAGCGCACTCAGTCAGTTGAAAAGACGATACTTGCTAACCTGGGTGTGGTAGGAGGATTTCAACTTTAAGGCTAGCATAAGTAACTGAGTCAGATCTTGTCTCAAAAAATTTGTTTTGCCCACTAACCTAAGAATTGCTGTGACTCAATTGAATTGGTCCTTGTCTTGGCTGCAGTATTATCTTTGAATATGAGATAATTTCAAACTCCACTGTAGGGATAAAACCATATTTTAAGCAAATTCTTTTTAAAATTTTGAATCATGTCTTCATACCATAGGCTAGCTTTGAACTTGCTATGTAGTCAACTCTGACCTTGAACTCCTGTTCTTACTGCCTCCACTGACTTCTGGGATGAAAGGCTTACCACCAGCATGCCCATTTAAAACAAATTATTTTTGTACCATTAGCCATTTAGATTCAAATGTCTGTTGCTTTTCAGCAATAAATGTGATTAAAAGTTAACTACATTTGATTCTCACATAGAAGCTTAGTATAAACAGTAGGAATTATTCAATAAGTTCATATTCCCTTCTGATGTTTGTACCCTACACTCCTGCAGATATAACTCTGGTCTCTGAATTTTGGAATGTTTTAGCAAACAAATTCGTACTTGCAGGGTTAATCACTTGCATGACTCTATTTTCTAAAGTCAACATAAGATTAACAGACTACTAAAAGTAAGATTGACTTTAGTGACATGAACTTCAGAGCAGTATAAATTGTGCAGGTTCTTTATTGAAAAATAGAAGCTAGAGCAAAATGATGTGCAAATCACACAAAGCTGTGATTCTCAAAGTATGGCAGACATCATAATTATTTAGAGGGCTACAGATTGCTGAACCCCAAATTTACAGTTTCTGATTTAATGTCTTGATTTCCAACATTGATTCTTTTTATAATGTAGGCCTTTAATGATGTAAAACTTTCCATAAGAATTTAGCTGGTTTTGATATGTTTCCATTTTAATTTTCTTTTTTATTTCTTCAACTCAGGGTCATTTAGAAGCATCAACCAACTGCAAAAATTCATACCATTTTCCATATTTCTCTTTACTATTGTTTCCTAATTTAATTCCATGGAGGTCAGAAAATATAATGGTTATGATTTGAATTCTTTCAATTTGTGAGATTTTTTTAAGACAAAAGGTCTTGTCCATAAACTATTGTTATTTGGTAAGCCTACTTCCTACCAACATGATTACTTGGAATGTATGCATATCCTGTATTGTTTGCTATGAATTCCAGGTTAAGTTGGCTGATAAAGCTGTTTAAATATTCTACTTCACAGATTTTTCTTTCCACTTGTTCTACTGATCATTAGGAGAAGGATGTTGAAAGCTCAGATTAAAAGTGTTGTATTTATTTCTTCTTTCAATTCTATGAAGGTTTTGCTTTGTGTATTTTGAAGCACTCTTGAAGGGTGTATAGACTGTTAGGATGGCTATAGTCTCTTGATGATATGACCTTTTACCACTCTGAAATGTTCCATTTTGTACCTGTTAATATTCTTTGTGCTGAAATCCCAGATTTCTTTTGACTTGATTTACTTTTAACATGCTAATGTTTTAATGTGAATTTATTATAGGCAGGTTTGGAGTTGTGTCTTGCTTTTTAAAAATCCATTTTGACAGTGTCAAATTTTTTTGCAGTGTTTAGATAATTTTAGTGTCATGTAATTATTGACATGATTGGTTTTAGATCTATCATATGGCTATTTCCTTCTATAATTACTTTTTCTTCATTTCCATCTTTTTGATTATTATTTATGATTCTATTTTATGTCTTCATGATGTTTGTGTCAGCTCTTTCCACTGAATCCTCCAGGACCTTGGCCCAAACTCTTCCTCTCTCTCTATTATATAGCTCTTGCTGACCTGAAATTTACTGTGTAGACTAGGCTGCCCTTGAACTTGTAGTGTCAGGACTAAAGGCATGTACCACCAACTTGGCCAGCCTAGTCTCCCTTAAAGGAAGACTGCTATATTTTTCTGAGCATTTACATTTAATATAGCAGTTGTACATCAGACAAATTATAGAAATAATAGCATGAGTATATCCAACGTTTGGAGGATTCTATGCAAAATACAGACTTGAAGCAGTTAACCATTTATAAAGCCATTATATACATCTCAAATATTTTATATTAATCTGATTATTTTCCCTTTGTCTACCATTATTTGAACATTATGACAAGCTCATGTGGGACTGATTATCATATTAATTTGTTAACTTCATCTAGCTTCTCAAATCAGTCATTTTCCTTTGATATCACATCTCAAAGAAGCTTAAATAAAGTTGCTCAATAACATATAATTGTCAGTGCATTATGTGACCTGTTTAATATACTTGAATTTCATCAGCATTGCTCACCTTCCACCATATCACAGCTACTGCATGGTTAGTTTATTCTACAGGTCACTCAGATAACCATTATACTTTCCCCCCACATAATTGGCTCTTAGCCAAGTGCCAGCTATTGTTAGGGAAAGGTGATGTCACAGTTGAGCAAGATTTGTTTATGTTCAGGTTTCAAATCAATATTTTAGTTTATTCGGGCTGTTGTAACAAAATACCAGTGTAGGTGGGTTTTTCTTTACATGATAGGGTTTCTCTGTCTAGACTAGTTCTGGCTGTCCTGGAACTAGTCTAGTAGACCAGGTTGTCCTTAAACTCAGAGAGATCTGCCTGCCTCTACCTCCTGGGTGCTGGAATTAAAGACATAGATCACCACTCTTGACAGGGCTGGTTTCTTATGGCAAATCTAAGCATGTAGTTTAGAATTATTTCTACTTCTGCTGTAAAATCAAGTACAACTTCCTTTGCTCTGTTCTTGGCATGAGGGCAGACAGTGCATATTAATGTAAGCTGGTTTTGCCTTCAGAGAATTTGTAAGTTTGGAGGTTTAAAGAAATTCTTCAAGTGTTGATGTGCCATTGTCTATCTCGAAGGGCTATTGATTCATATCTGGGTCAGGCTCCAACTGTTTTAAATTGGTCTAAAGCCCCGATTTGTTCATGCCTTTTCCTAACTGTGAGTACTAAGACTCTCCAGCTTTATTCAAGGAATCTGCCTGTCCCAGGTTGCTAAAGCCTTACCAGGCTGATTCCTGTCTTCTGGAAGAGTGATCCTTCTACTGATTTAATCTACTTAAATTACCATTTTCTTCTGAATGTCCTTCATTAAAAGGAAATCCCTCTTGCTCTAGCAGTCACACTACTGAGTATGTAAGCAGAGAGAATGAAATTACCATGCTGAAGAGACATCTGCACTCCAGAGTTCATTGAAGCAGTATTCTCATTAATTAAAAACTAGAATCAGCCAAAGTGTACATCACATGATAAATGTATAAAGAGAGTATGGTGCATTTATATGATAGGTTACTATTCCACCATACAAAGGAATGAAATCCTGTCTTTTGTGACACAATCAGATGTAACTGGAGATTATGTTAAGTGAATGAAACAAGCCAGAAACAGATTAATACCATATGATTTCTGCTCATGTAGAATCCAATGAAAAATGATCTCATACAAGTTGTTACCAAAATCTGGGGGTAGATGCCAAAATGGGAAAAGGTTGAACAAGGGTCACTAAGTTATAGTTACTTAGAAGAAAGTTCTGCCGTGCTATTACATACTTGTGTGTCTGTAGATCATCATTAATGTACTATACATGAAAATTAGAAGAAAATATTTTGTTAAGTTTTTACTATGAATAAGTGATAAGGAGGAAAGAGATAAACATGATTTACATGTGTACATGTACTGAAATATATGATATCTCATTAATATGTACAAAGTTTCTTTTTATGGATCACTTAAAATAAATTTAAATAAATGAAAAATAATAACTGAGTTTATCTTTCTTCTTTTTTTGACTTCTTTTTTTAATGGGATATTTTATTTGTTTACATTTCAAATGTTATCCCCTTTCCTGGTTTGCCCTCTGCAACCCCCCATCCCATCACCCCTTACCCTGCTTCTCTGAGGGTGCTCCCTCACCCACCCACTCACTCACTCCTGCCTCAATGCTCAGGTATTACACTATAGTGGGGCATCAAGCCTTCACAGGACCAAGGGCCTCCCCTCCCACTGATGCCAGTTAAGGCCCCTTCAGCTCCTTTAGTCATTCTCCTAACTCCTTCATTTGGGGTTCTTGTGCTCAGTCCGATGATTGGCTGCAAGCATCTGCATGTATATTGGTCAGGATCTGGCAGAGCCTCTCAAGAGACAGCTGTATCAGGCTCCTGTCACCAAGCACTTCTTGGTATCAGCAGTAGTGTCTGGGTTTGGTGTCCACATGTGGGATGGATCCCCAGGTGGGGCAGTCTCTGGATGGCCTTTCCTTCAGTCTCTGTTCCACTCTTTGTCCTTGTATTTCCTTTAGACAGGAGCAATTATGGGTTAAAATTTTGTAGATAGGTGGGTGGCCCCATCCCTCAACAAGGGGGCCATGCCTAACCTCTGGCTATGGTCTCAACAGCTTCTTCCTCCCCAATTTGGGATATTTCAGCTAATGTCATCCCTATGGGATCCTGGAAGGCTCTTGTTTCCCTGGCATCTAGGACTTTCTGGTTGCTACCCCCAGTTCCCCATCCCCCATTGCTACACACCTCTGTTCAATTTCCTGACTCTCTGTACATTTCCTCCATCTCCTCCCTTACCTGCGTCTTCCCCTCTTTTCCCACTCCCCCACCTCTCTTCCTTCCAAGTCCCTCCCACCCTCTTCTTCCCTTGATTATATTGTTCCCTCTTCTAAGCAGGACTGAAGCATCCACTCTTTAGTCTTCTTTCCTCTTGATCTTCATGTGGTCCGTGAGTTGTATCATGGGTATTCTACACTCTTTGCCTAATATCCACTTATTAGTGAGTTCATACCATGTATGTTCTTTTGTGACTGAGTTATATCACTCAGGATGATATTTTCTAAATCCATCCATTTGCCTGTGAATTTCATGAAGTTATTTATTTATTTTTAGTAGCTGAGTAGTACTTCATTGTGTAAATGTGCCACATTTTCTGTATGAATTCCTCTGCTGAGGGACATCTGGGTTCTTTCCGGCTCTGGCTATTATAAATATGGCTGCTATGAACATAGTGGAGCATGTGTCCTTGTTATAAGTTGGAACATCTTTTGATTATATGCCCAGGAATAGTATAGCTGGATACTCAGGTAGTACTATGTCCAATTTTCTGAGGAACTGGCAGACTGATTTCCAGAGTGGTTGTACCAGTTTGCAATCCCACCAGCAATGGAAGAGTGTTCCTCTTTCTCCACATTCTCGCTAGCATCTGCTGTCGCCTGTGTTTTTGACAGGTGTGAGGTGGAATCTCAGGGTCATTTTGATTTCCATTTCCCTGATGACTAAGGATGTTGGACATTTTTTAGGTGCTTCTAAGGAATAACGATTGTTGCTCTCTATACTTTTTGTTGTTAGAGGTGGAATTATATTTCGGTGGCTATCTTCTTTTGGTTTTATTGAAAGAAGATTACTTTCTTGCCTTTTCTAGAGTGTACTTTCCATCCTTGTGTTGGAGTTTTCCATCAATTATCCTTTGTAGGGCTGGATTTGTGGAAAGATATTGTGTAAATTGATTTTGTCATGGAAAATCTTGGTTTCTCCATCTATGGTAATTGAGAGTTTTTCCGGATATACTAACCTGGGCTGGCACTTGTGTTCTTTAAGGGTCTAGGTGACATATCCTGGTTTCGCCATCTATGTTAATTGAGAGGTTTGCTGGGTATAGTAACCTGGGCTGGTACTTGTGTTCTCTAAGGGTCTGGATGACATCTGTCCAGGATCTTCTGGCTTTCATAGTCTCTGGTGAGAAGTATGGTATAATTCTGATTGGTCTGCCTTTATATGTTACTTCACCTTTTTCCCTTACCACTTTTAATGGTCTGTCTTTGTTTTGTACATTTGGTGTTTTGATTATTATGTAACAGGAGGCATTTCTTTTCTGGTCCAAACTATTTCGAGTTCTGTAGGCTTCTGGTATGTTCATGGGCATCTCTTTCTTTAGGTTGGGGAAGTTTTCTTCTCTAATTTTGTTGAAGATATTTACTGGCCCTTTAAGTTGGAAATCTTCCTCATGTCTATACCTATTATCCATAGGTTTGGTCTTCTCGTTGTGTCCTGAATTTCCTGGATGTTTTGGGTTAGGAGCTTTATGCATTTTGCATTTCTTTTAATTGTCCTGTCAATGTTTTCTATGGTATCTTCTGCACTTGAGATTCTCTCTTCTATCTTTTGTTGGTGATGCTTCCGTCTATGACTCCTGATCTCTTTCCTAGGTTGTCTCCCTTGGTGATTTCTTTATTGCTTCTATTTCCATTTTTAGATCCTGCATGGTTTTGCTCAATTCCTTCACCTGTTTGGTTGTGTTTACCTGTAATTCTTTAAGGGATTTTTGTGTTTCCTCTTTAAGGGATTCTACCTGTTTACCTGTGGTCTCCTGTATTTCTTTAAGAGAGTTATTTATGTCCTTCTTAAAGTCCTCTGTCGTCATCATTAGATGTGATTTTAAATCAGAGTATTGCTTTTCTGTTGTGTTGGGGTATCCAGTGCTTGTTGTGGTGGGAGAACTGGGTTCTGATGATGCCAAGTAGCCTTGATTTCTGTTGCTTATGTTCTTGCCCTTGCCTCACACCATCTGGTTATCTCTGGTGTTAGCTGATCTTGCTGTCTCTAACTGTGGCTTGTCCCTCCTGCAAGCCTGTGTGTCAGTGCTCCTGGGAGACCAATTCTCTCAGGGAGGAATTTGGGTATTGTGAACTTTGGCACATGGTCAGCTCTGGGGTACAGACAGAAACCAGAAGGATCCTGTCCCTGTCTCTTCCTTGGTTCTTGTGTACTGATGACTCTGGGTGGGTCCCTTTTGGGGCAGGAATTTGAGCAGAAGTGGTGGTCTTACTTATGCTCATAGGTGTGTCCACACTCCTGGGAGGCTAGCTCTTTCCAGGGATATTTGGGTATTGCACTGGCTAGTTTTGTGTCAACTTGACACAGCTGGGGTTATCACAGAGAAAGGAGCTTCAGTTGGGGAAGTACCTCCATGAGATCTAGCTGTGGGGTATTTTCTCAATTAGTGATCAAGGGGGAAAGGCCCCTTGTGGGTGGGACCATCTCTGGGCTGGCAGTCTTGGGTTCTATAAGAGAGCAGGCTGAGCAAGCCAGAGGAAGCAAGCCAGTAAAGAACATCCCTCCATGGCCTCTGCATCAGCTCCTGCTTCCTGACCTGCTTGAGTTCAAGTCCTGACTTCCTTGGTGATGAACAGCTGTATGGAATTGTAAGCTGAATAAACCCTTTCCTCCCCAATTGCTTCTTGGTCATGATGCTTGTGCAAGAATAGAAACCCTGACTAAGACAGGTATGGAGCACTCTGGCACAGGATCAGCTCCAGGCCCAGATGGAAACTGGAAGGTTCCTGTCCCAGGCTGTTCCTCACTTCCTGTGTCCTGAGGGCTCTAGGTGGGTCCCTTGGAGCAGAAGTGGTGGTCTTACCTGTGCTCTCAGATGTGTCAGCTCTCCTGGGAGACCAGCTGTCTCCCAGCAGGATTTGGGCATGGAGAGCTTGGCACAGGGTCAGCTCTGGGGCACAGATGGAAACTGGAAGCTCATTTCTTTCTTTTATTACTTTAAAAAAATTAACTTCTTTTTTTTGAAAATTTAGTTCTCTCTCTCTCTCTCTCTCTCTCTCTCTGTCTGTCTGTCTGTCTGTCTGTCTCTCTCTCTCTCTGAGAAAAAGTCTTACTCTGGAGCCCAGGCTGTCCTTGTACTCACTATATAGCCTAATCTGACCAAGCCATCACACCTGGCTGTTTGACTTTTCATGCCTAAGCTGGTACTTATTTCTCACATAGCTCTCTTTTGTCCTGTGAACCAATGTTTAATACACCAGGCATGTTGCTGCCATTGTAATTGCTTTGGCATAATTAGCAAACATGTTTTGTACCAGAAGATGTTGGGTCTTTCTACTAAGATTATGTGGATGCTTATCATGCTTAGAAATAATTTGTTCTCTCTTTTCCTTTTGATGATCCTTGTTCATGGGCAACCACTTCCCATCCCAGACTGTTGCATTTTAAGAATAAGCAATACTTAGAGTTTCACTTCTTCCAAGCCATCCCTGATGCCAAGATCTGACTGTTTGAATTTGGACAGAAGAAGGCACAAGTGTTTGAATTCTTACTTTGTGTCCACATGGTGTCAGATAAATATGAGCAACTCTTTTCTGAAGGCCTCATAACATGGTAGGTTAGTGATCTACCAAGTTAGAACCCTACCCCTATAACCTGTATTTTTAAGAATAAAAACACACTGGTTTATTTCTTGGGCTCCATTATAGCTGTTATGGTTTGAATTTAAAATGTCCTTTATAAGGTCAATTTAAAAATGAATTTATTTTTAAAATTTTCATGCAAGTAAGTGCTATATGTTGAGAATATATACCCACCCATGTCCCTCATCTCTTTGCCCACCCATCTGCCTGTTAGACATTTCCATTTCTATTTTCCTATCATAAACATGCTTTTACATGCTTGTGTTTTGAAACTTGTCCCCCAGGTGGTGGTGCTCCTTTGAGTGGGCACTGAAGCTTTAGGAGCAGGGGTGAGGGGTCTATCTAGTAGTGGTAATAGGTTTCTAGGGGCAGGCCTTTCAAGATTATATATAGCTTAGCTCCTAGTTGCCACTGCTTTCTGCTTTTCTGATCTGTTGTGATGTGAGGGACCTCTACAACATACTTCCATAGCCACAGATTCTGCCATATCTTCTTTATTATAATGAATGGCTGGGGACAGAATCCAGGGCCTTGCCACATAGTGAGCTACTGATCTAGTCCCAAGCTGCAGCTTCAGCCCTATGGTTGGTTATAACCTACATAGCCTCACCTTAGGAAGGAACATCAATTCATTGACTGCTGACTCTCAGGGTCAGTAGTAGCAGCCTGAGTCTAGCAAGAGGTTTCCATTCAGTCATACTCACCTGTATAGTGTTGCACAGACCTAGATTCACTGGGCTATCAGTTTTGGTTAATTCAAACTTTGCAGGACAGAGTGAAATTATAACTTATCCCATTAAGTCCTTATAAATTCAGGCATAAAAGTTTAATGGTGTAGGTACAGTAATTCCTCCTGCATTCTAGAGGGATCAATTGTAAGGCTGATATGAACTCCTGAAAATAGGATAATACCAACCCACAAATTCAATTCCTTTTTCTATCTTTAGCCAAGCACTTGTCATACTGTGCCCATAGTTTTTGTATTTTCAGGTGTGACAGCAAAACTAACACAAATTTCTTTTTCCTTCTTTGCAGTTTCATGGGTAGAGACTCATTCTTACTACAGATCTTATCAGTTTCTAAATATGTCCTTGTAGTTTCCAGAACTTTCACATCTTCACTTAAAGTGCTTTATTACTTTTCTTTGGCATATCTAAAGTAGTATCACTACTTTAGAACTTGTGGACTAAGTAAAATAAGGGTTAATGAAAACGGAACACTGTGATGCTGATATCTGATCTGATCATGAGAATACCTACTAAGTGACTAAATGCAGCATGGAAACACTGAACAAAGCAAGGACTCACATCTTGAGAAGGCAGAGCAAAACAGCATGAGTTTTTTGCAAGATTCATAACTGTACATTTCAATTCTTCTTTTCTTTGTATCTATGTCTATGGTGCTAAGAATTGAACACAGTGTCCTGTGTATTCTAGGCGAACTATTTACTGCTGGCCCATAGTCCAGAACAAAGAAAAAGGTTTGTCTATGGACTCTCAGTTTTACGTCATTACACTATGTATCTATCATTATGCTCATTTTGATTCCTGAGGCTTTGTAGGGCATCCTGGTATCAGAAAATGAGTTCTCTTACCTTCCTATTCTTTTTCTTCATTGTTTGGCTATTTGGAGTTCCTTGTAATTGGTTATGAATCTGAGGACTAAAATGAGGCATTGGGATTTTTGTAGAAATTACAATGAAACCATAGGTCACTTTGGGTAATAGTAACATCTTACTATGAAGTTTTCTAATCTATGACCATGGAATGTCTTTTCATTTACATATATCTTCTTTATATTAATGCTTTGTGATTTTCAGGCTATAGGCTTTTGTCTCCTTGGTTAAGTTTATTTCTAAATATTGAAATCTTTCTTATGGTATTATAAATGGAATTATTTTTCTTAATTTCCTTTTGAGCTTGTTCATTGCTAGAGTGTAAAAATGCCAGTATCACGTGTGTTGATCTTATATTCTGAAACTTTGCTGAATTCATTTACTAATTTTCATTTTTAGTGTATATTGGTTAGGATTCTTCCATATATAAGGTCATGTCATCAACACACAGGGACCATTTTCTCTTCCTTTCCAGTTTGGATGGTTCTTCTTTGTCCAAGTGTCTGGAACTCCATGCCCATGTTGAATAAAACTGTGAAGGCAATATTATTTATTGTAATTGTCTTAGGGAAAATAATTTTGTATGACCACTATTGGGTATAATTATAAAATTTACCTCTTTGTTTCAATTAACATTTATCATTATTTTTTTAAAAAAAATAATTTTTGCTGGTTTGTGGTGGCATACACCTTTAATCCCAGCACTCGGGGGGCAGAGGCAGGTGAATCTCTGAGTTTGAAGCCAGCCTGGTCTACAGAGTGAGTTCCAGGACAGCCAGGGCTACACAGAGAAACCTGGTCTCTAAAAACCAAAAAAAAAAATATTTTTACATGTATGAGCTTTACCTACATGTATGTATGTGTACTATGTGTATTTCTGGTGTCCAGGGAGTCCAGAAGAGGGTATTAGATCTCCTGGGCTGCCTTGTGGGTGCTGGGAACTAAACCCAATTCCTCTACAAGAGTACCAAGTGCTTTTAACCACAGAGCTATGTTTCTAGTCCCTCAACATTTAAAAAATACATTTGGCCCATGGCTTATTTATTTTTTATTTTCAAACTCCTTTTATCTTTAAGTCTCTATATAGTTTATATAATTATATATATAAAGTGTGTATATCCTTATATACTTTTATGGACCATAATGTAAATATCTCGGTTTTCCAATGGTTTTAGAACATCTGTGAACAAGTCCTTAGACCTTTAAAGGGTTTGACCCACAGCTTGAGAACCACTGCCTTATGGGACCGTTTTCTAATAGTACAGTTTAGTTACTTCAATTATTTTTATTATTCTTTTAGTTACTTTCTTACTGGTTAACACTTATATTTCTTAACTAATAATAACTTCATGATCAGTTGTAAATGTCATAAATTGAAAGTAAATTTACAATATCTAAGTTACCAAACACCGTAGCTTAACAACACAGTGCACTGTAGAGTGTAGTTCATTCACTTTCATGATCATGTGGTTAATGGCAGCTGTGGCTCATTGCCACTGCCCAACATAGCAAGGGGATATTATATTCCATATTGCTATCCTAGGAAAAGATAAAAATTGAAGATTTGGTTTCCATTGAATGTATACCACTTTCTCATCATTGTTAATTCAAAAACTGTAAGTCAAGTCATCAGAAGTTGGGAATCATCCATATATTTCCACTTGCCAGAATCTACTTTATATCCCACTTGATAAAGAAAAAAAAACCCAAAGTGTTTTTCCTGCTCACACACTCCCCACAACACTTCTGATATCAGATATGTGGGATTTCTCCTCACACAGCAAGCAACCAATTTTCCAGAGTGTGAGTGCCAGCTGAGTGTCTGATTTGATTCAATTCTGACCTGTTGTACCTGAAAATAGCATTTGATCCCACAGGTCAAGTGTTTCGTTCTCCATCACTGACCACCATTACCACTTTGCAATGCCAGTTGCAGTCTCCAGACTGTCTTACCCATTTATGACCAACCAGCTTGAAATTGAGAACTCCTAAGTTCACCTCCTTAGGCTTGATTAAGTTGCCACATAACTCAGCACTCAGATAAATGCTTATTTACTGTTTTATTATAAAGTCAAAGATGCAGATAACAGCCAGATGGAAGAGATGCATGGAGCCATGTATTTATGAACTGTACAACTTCTGTGACCTTTTTTTTTTCTAGGCCCTTTTGCTTCAGGAAACTTACTTGTTCAGCAATCATAAAGTGCCTGGAATCTTGCCTGTCTGAGGATTTATAAAGGCTTCAGTACATAGGAATGGCTCATTATATCACCTCAACCTTTAGCCATTCTCCTCTCCCAAGAGAGTTAATTGAGGGAGAGAAGGATTGAAATTTTCACTATTCTAATAATGAGGTTGATTTCCCAAGCAATCAGCTCCCATCATAAGGGAATCCCAGGATCCCTCAGCCATCAGTCATCTTATTAACATACAAAAGGTCACAACTTAAGAGACATTAAGGGCTTGAGGAGTATTGTGCCAGGAGCCAGGATGAGAGGCCACATTGTATTTTTTATTAAATCATAGTACCACAAATCTATACCAACTTAATTTCAACAGCTTATAGGAATGCTGCTCCTTTGTTAGCAGGTCTAGCTTCCCTTTTCCATCTTGGCATTAGTGTTGTGTCTCTCTATATTAAACACTAACATACTATTTGCAATATTTTTTTGAGACATGGTCTTTTTATCTTGGCTGTCCTGGAATTCACTATGTAGGCCAGGGTGATCTTGAACTCACAGAAACCATCCCATCTCTGCTTCTCAATGCTGGGATTAAAGGTGTGTGCTACCACACATACCCTGCAACCATTCTTAATATAATTTTATGTTTTCATTATTACTATGATTTTTAGTGGTGTTGAAGGCTTCAGTATGTTAATAAAGTATTTTGTACAGGCAACTCAGTTTTATACATTTCTGAGTAAGGAAAGAACAAGTATGAATTTGAAGAATGTGTTAGGGTTCCATTGCTGTGATGAAGTGCCTGAGGAAATTAACTTAAACAGAACAAAGATTGGTTTCAGCTCAAGGTTTCATGGCCTCATTGTTTTGGGACCTAATGTGAAGCAGAACATCATGACAGGAAGTGGAGTGGCACAAAGCTGCTTACCTACCAGAATCAGGGAAAGACTATGAAGAGGAGAGGAGAAACAGGAGAGGAAGAGGAAGAGGAAAAAGACAATGATGAGAGGAGAGGAGAAAGGAAGAAGGGTCAGAGGGAGAGAGGAAGTGTGGGGAGAGAGAGAGATCTTTTAAAGGTATGATCTCAAAAGCCTAATTTCCCCCATAAGGAAATGTCTCCTTCTGGTGCCCCCTCCCTTCATTGTGATGCCAAATATCATGAAATCCTCACCAGAGCTGAAATGATGGCAAAATTGTGCCCTTGAACCTCTAATACCATGAGTGAAATAAACTTCTTTTTATTAAATATCCAACTTCAAGTATGAATTAGACAAATGTGTCTTCTCAAGTTTTATGGCTTTATATTTATGATCTTTGATGTTTTGAGTTAGTTTTGTATAAGGTATAATGTACATGTCTGAATTCATTCTGGTGTATGTAGAAATTCTGTAGACTATTTCCTTCTCATGGACTGACTTCACACCCTTCTCTAAAGTCAGCAGGCTTCTTTGGGGACCTACCTTACTATTGAATTGTCCATATAGTCTATGAACCTGTACTGTACTGTTTGATTTCTATAGTTTGTTAGTAAGGTTTATTGTGGAAAACTGTAAATCTTTTACAGATTGGAAACCATAATATAAAAGTAAAAGACCAATAAGACAAAAAAATATGCCCAAACAAAACAATATGAGACAAAAGTCTATAGAATTAACAGTGAGTTCATTTTGTGTTAGCTATCTGCCACTGGCCATGGAGCCTACACTTTTTTTTTCCAAAAACAATATTTTTATTAGATATTTTCTTCATTTACATTTCAAACGCTATCCAGAAAGTCCCCTATACCCTTCCCCCACCCAGTTCCCCAAACCACACACTCTGATTTTCTGGCCCTGGCATTCCCCTGTACTGGGGCTTATAATCTTCGCAAGAGCAAGGGCCTCTCCTCCCAATGATGGCCAACTAAGCCATCTTCTGCTACATATGCAGCTAGAGACACAAGCTCTGTGGGTTCTGCTTAGTTCATATTGTTGTTCCTCCTATTGGGTTGCAGACCCCTTTAGCTCCTTGGGTACTTTCTCTAGCTCCTCCACTGGGGGTCCTGTCTGTGTTCCATCCAATAGATGATTATGAGCATCCACTTCTGTATTTGCCAGGCACTGGCATAGCCTTACAAGAGACAACTATATCAGGGTCCTTTCAGCAAAATCTTGCTGGCATATGCAATAGTGTCTGGGTTTGGTGGCTGTTTATGGGATGGGTCCCCAGGTGGGGCAGTCTCTGGATGGTCCTTCCTTCCATCTCAGCTCCAAACTTTGTCTCTGTAACTCCTTCCATGGGAATTTTGTTCCCTATTCTAAGGAGGAACGAAGTATCCACACTTTGGTCTTCTTTCTTGATTTTCATGTGTTTTGCAAATTGTATCTTGGGTATGCTAAGTTTCTGGGCTAATATCCACTTATCAGTGAGTGCATATCAAGTGACTTCTTTTGTGGTTGGGTTACCTCACTCAAGATAATATCCTCCGGATACATCCATTTGCCCAAGAATTTCATAAATTCATTGTTTTTAATAGCTGAGTAGTACTCCATTGTGTAAATGTACCACATTTTTTTTTGGTATCCATTCTTCTGTTAGGGGACATCTGGGTTCTTTCCAGCTTCTGGCTATTATAAATAAAGCTGCTATGAACATAGTGGAGCATGTGTCCTTATTGTAATTTGGAACATCTTCTGGGTATATGTCCAGGAGAGGTATTGCTGGATCTTCTAGTAGTATTATGTCCAATTTTCTGAGATAATGCCAGACTGACTTCCAGAGTGGTTGTACAAGCTTGCAATCCCACCAGCAATGGAGGAGTGTTCCTCTTTCTCCGCATCCTCACCAGCATCTGCTGTCACCTGAATTTTTGATCTTAGCCCTTCTGACTGGTGTGAGGTGGAATCTCAGTGTTGTTTTGATTTGCATTTCCCTGATGATTAAGGATGTTGAACATTTTTTCAAGTGCTTCTTAGCCCTTCGGTATTCCTCACTTGAGAATTCTGTGGTTAGCTCTGTACCCCATTTTTAATAAGATTATTTGAATTTCTGGAGTCCATCTTCTTGAGTTCTTTGTATATATTGGATATTAGTCCCCTATTTGATTTAGGATTGGTAAAGATCCTTTCTCAATCTGTTGGTGGCCTTTTTGTCTTATTGACAGTGTCTCTTGCCTTACAGAAGCTTTGCAACTTTATGAGGTCCCATTTGTCAATTCTCGCTCTTACAGCACAAGCCATTGCTGCTCTGTTTAGGAATTTTTCCGCTGTGCCCATATCTTCGAGGGTTTCTGTCTCTTTCTCCTCTATAAGTTTTAGTGTTTCTGGTTTTATGTGGAGTTCCTTGTTCCTTGATCCACTTAGACTTGAGCTTTGTACAAGGAGATAAGAATGGGTCAATTCACATCCTTCTACATGATAACCGCCAGTTGAGCCAGCACCAAAAAAAATACAGCCAGCTGTCTTTTTTTCCCCACTGGATGGTTTTAGCTCCCTTGTCAAAGATCAAGTAGTGAGCATAGGTGTGAGAGTTCATTTCTGGGTCTTCAATCCTATTCCATTGATCTACCTGTCTGTGGCTGTACCAGTACCATGCAGTTTTTATCACAATTGCTCTGTAGTACAGCTTGAGGTCAGGCATGGTGATTCCACCAGAGGTTCTTTTATTGTTGAGAATAGTTTTTGCTATCCTAGGTTTTTTGTTATTCCAGATGAATTTGCAAATTGCCCTTTCTAACTCAGTGAAGAATTGAGTTGGAATTTTGATGGTCTAGCATTTAATCTGTAGATTGCTTTTGGCAAGATAGCCATTTTTACTTTATTAATCCTGCCAATCAAGCCGGGAGTGGTGGCGCACGCCTTTAATCCCAGCACTTGGGAGGCAGAGGCAGGCGGATTTCTGAGTTCGAGGACAGCCTGGTCTACAAAGTGAGTTCCAGGACAGCCAGGGCTATACAGAGAAATCCTTTCTCGAAAAAACCAAAAAAAAAAAAAAAAAAAAAAAAATCCTGCCAATCTATGAGCATGGGAGATCTTTCCATCTTCTGAGACAACAAGAAAATAGAACAAAAATAAATAAATTATTTTTATTTTCACTGCAATTCTTATTTAGTTTTTCCAAAACATTTATTGAGACTCTTCTGTCTTTCTAGAATCCCATTTTATAAATGACAGAGGCAAAAGAAAGGATTGACAGTATTTATTAAGCACCCATTTGTGGTAAGCCCTGTATCACTGAATTTTACTTGAGAGATCTCATGCAATCTATTTTAAAATTTTATTTTATTTTAAATTTATTTTTATACACTCTATATTCCATTACCTGCCCCTCCCATCCACCTTCAGACTGCTCCACATCCCACATCTCTTCCCCCACCCCCAATTTCACCTGACTTCTAAACTTCCTAGGGCCTCCAGTCTCTTGAGGGCTAGGTGCATCACCCCTGAATGAACACAGACCCAGAGGTCCTCTACTGTATTATGTTTCGGGCCTCATATCAGCTGATGTATGCTGCCTGTTTGGTGGTCCAATGTTTGAAAGATCTTGGGGGTCCAGATTAATTGAGACTCCTGGTCCTCCTATAGGATTGCCCTTCTCCTCAGCTTCTTTCAGCCTTCCCTAATTGAACAACAGGGTTCAGCTGCTTCTGTCCATTGGTTGGGTGCAAATACCTGCATCTGACTCTTTCAGTTGCTTGTTGGGTCTTTCAGAGGGCGTTCATGCTAGGTCCCTTTTTGTGAGCTCTCTATAGCCTCAGTAATAGTGTCAGGCCTTGGGACACCCCTTGAGCTGGATCCCACTTTGGGCCTACTGGTGGACCTTCCTTTCCTCAGGTTTCTCTCCATTTCCATCCCTGTAATTCTTTCAGATAGGAACAATTATGGGTAGAGTTGTGACTGTGGGATGGCAACCCCACCCCTCACTTGATGTCCTGTCTTCCTGCTGAAGGTGGGCTCTTTTGGGATTTCTTTCTTTCTTCCTTTCTTTTTTTTTCTCTTCTCTTCTCTTCTTTCTTTCTTTCTTTCTTTCTTTCTTTCTTTCTTTCTTTCTTTCTTTCTTTCTTTCTTTCTTTCTTTCTTTCTTTCTTTCTTTCTTTCTTGTTTTTGATTTTTCAAGACAGGTATTCTCTGTATAGCTCTGGCTGTCCTGGAACTCACTCTGTATTGGAGAGGCTCAGGCTGGCCTTGAACTCTGAAATCTACGTGCCTCTGCCTCCCAAATGCTGAGATTAAAGGCATGTGCTAACACTGCCCATCTTGGGATTATTTTTAAAGAGACTGAAAGTGTGGGTCAGTGGTAGAGTGCTCTTTTCTTTTCTTTTCCTTCTTTTTTTTTTTTTTTTTTTTTTTTTAGTATACTCAAGGTCCTGGGGTAGATAGTTAGCACTTCAAACAATTATTTTAGTTATTTCTTTTTCAAATCACTAATTACTGATTTATAAAAACAAAACTTGTAATTTTGCTGAAATAATATATTAATCTTTTCTTATGTACTCTTTGGAATTTTCTATATAGAAACTATCATCTGTGAATAAAAATAGTTTGTTTCACTTCTCTTTCAGATTTGTCTAATTATTATGGCTAAAATATTATCTAATTTTTCTTATGATTTCTTGTTTGGGCCATTTCTGTTTAATAGTGTAATGTTTAATTTCCAAATAATTATGAATTTTGGGATTTTTTTTCTTTTTATTGATTTATGGTTTTGTCTTCAGTAGATTTCCTGGGATACCATGACAGAATACAATAGACTGTTTTTTCTTCTTGTTGTTGTTGTTGTTTTGTCCAGGTTTGTCTTCTACTTCGAAACCTCATACCGAACACTAGCATCCTGCTCCTGAGGATTGACTAGAGCCTAGCACATCTCAAGCAAGTGCTCAGTCACTGGGCTTCATTCCTAGCCTCCTTTTCAGTTTTTATTTTGATATTTGATTTCAATAAATTTCCCAAGATGACTTTTTAGATACTTAAATGAGCCCAGCCTGACTTGAACTTGGACCCATTGTTTCTGTCTCTCAAGTAGTTTGGATTATAGGCCTGCAACACCAGGAACATAGTCTTCCATTGTGGACAAACACAGTTCTCCTATTGGATTAAGGCTCCACTCTCCTGACCCCATTTGACCTTAGTTACTTTCTTTTTTCTTTTTCTTTTGCAATTCTAGAGACTAAACCCACTGCCTTCTTCATGCTATGCAAGTGCTGAGGCATGCCTTAGTCTCCTTAATCACTATTTAAAGGGGTTTTCTCTAAATATAGTGTCATTGAAGGCTTAGCTCTTCAGCATATGAATGGTAGAGGACATGTTTCAATTTATAACATTCATTTTCTTTTTTGTCTTGAAGTAGTCCTTTTGTTTGTTTGTTTGTTTCTTTAGTTGGATGGTTGGTTTTGGGTTTTGTTTTTCTAGGACAGGGTTTCTTTGTGTAGCCCTGGCTGTTCTGGAACTAGCAGTGTAGACCAGGCTTGCCTTGAATTCACAAAGATTCACCTGTCTTTGCCTCCCAAATGCTGGGATTAAAGGCCCAGCTAGCAGTCCTTTTGTTTAATGACTTTCACAAACTATGTTTTTTTTTTTTATATATATGTTCCTTATTGCCTTATTGGTCAGTGGCGTCATTGGTGGGTTTTTTTTTTTTAAGCTCACATTTAGTTTATATTTTGACAGAGAATTCCTTAAATATCAGGAGCTTAAAATTAAATGGAAAACAAAAGAAGTATACAAGCAAAACTCAAACCAACCCTAGCAGCTCTTCCAGTCTTTGCACATTTTCTGAGAGTCAATGTGGCCCTTCAACATCTATTAGACTTACACTAAGCCTAGAGACAGGTTTAGTTCTTTTTGTATCTTTTCTGTTGTGTGCATCTTGTCATGGACATATACACAGATTTCTGAACTCCCCTATACACAGGGCTTTTGGATATTTTAATTTTCCAAGCCATCTCCCCCAGTTTCTGCCATGGGTCACGTAGTCTGCTGTCTAAACTATGGTTTGCCTTATCCCTCCTCCTTGTGGTATTTAGCAGCAATCTCTACCACATTTCCTACCTGAGTTCCTAGTTTGTCCAAAGTTTGGACCACCTTCTAGAAATCCTACAGAAAAATGAAAACATACTGTTTTCATCTGTTTGTGAGTAAGATTGTTCTGCTTGTAGCTTCAAGCTTTTAGTTAAGCTTTTAGGTGGTTTCCATCCATTATTTGTACAGTTTTTCTGCTTTGTTTCTTTCCTGTCTTGTAAGTTAGTGTGGTCAATGATCCCCGCATCCTTGGGGGATACTCATGTTCCCTCTCTGATCTTTCAATTGCCTAATCTCTGGCAGCAACTCTGTTGAGTCTTTGATCTCAGTGCTGAGACTGATGATCAAACATCTCTGGGAAGCTTTCATTTCATTTTTATACTTTTCAATATGAGGTTTCATTTTTTTTTTTAAATTTTCATTTCTATTTTCTATTGATTTTGCTTTCTGATTTCCATTGGTTTATTTTACCATGCTACCTCAGTATTTGAAGCATAGTTTTGTTTAATTCTTCAAATATATTTATTACAGATGCCTGGAAAGCTTTGTTAAGTCAGACCTCTCTAGGCCTGCTCACAGACCACTTCTGTTACCCGAATCTGCCCTGGCTCTGGATTGCACACTTTGCTGTATCCTTATCATCTTAATATTTTTATATTGAACATTAGACATTTCATACACTATATTTTAAGCAACCCCATGCATTAGGGAGTTTTAAAAAAACACAAAAACTTGTATTGTAGTTTAAAAACTCAGCTAAACTATTTTAGCGAAATCTATTTCTATTGCAATTTAAAACATATGATGTCATTCTTCAAAGGATACTGCCTTGGGTATGTATACAGTCCCCACTGGATGATATAATTTTAGCAAATCTCTTTTTCACTTCCCTTAATATCTTTGTTAAGGTCTCTAACTCTAGAAGTATTATATCCAGCAATTTAGCTCTTCCTAATTGTTGTCTTGATTGCCGCAAGCTTGGTGATAAAAAGTTTTTATCATCTTATGTATTAAATATGGTCATTTTTGCAGTAGGAGTGTTTGGTGCATTTAGTGGCATGGTTGGTATTGCTGGAGACTGAACCCTGGGCATCATCCATATGTTCTCCTACTGAGGTATACTTTCAGCCCTGGAATTCATGTTTGTTTTGTTTTGTTTTGTTTCTACCATAGGAAGGCTTTTCTTTACTGTTTCCCTGCTTTTCTCTGGTCTACAGTTCATTTTCTCTCATTCTCAGTATTTATTTCTTAGTTGCCAATAGTTCTTTGTCTAGAGTTGAATCCTCAAGAGCTTTTCCCTCTTCTATTTTAAGATGTCTCTTGGTGTCCTCCTTGTTCAACTCATGTTTAGGCAGCCATGATGGTGAGACTTTACAGGGAAACAGAGTTTCACAGTAAAGTCCCTGTTTCTCTGGCTCTTAGATTTTTCCAACCCCTCTTCCATAATGTTCTCTGAGCCTTAGGTGTGGGAGTTGTTTTTGTAGATCTATCAGTTGAGACTGGGCTCTACAACTTTGCATTTTGATTTGTTGTGGTTTTCTTTAATCATCTTGTCTGTTGTAAAGAGAAGTTTTCTTGGTGTGGGGTGAGGACTACACTTATCTATGGGTTGAAGGGTAAATATTTATAATGTGGTTAGGGGATTATGTTGGCTTAGTAAAATGCTAGTTGTATACTCTCCTCCATGATCCATAACTTCATTCACTCTGTGTTCTCAACTAGATTTCTAGTACTAGGAAAGAAGGCATGATTTCCTTCTTGTTGAACAGATCTTAAGTCCAATTATAGAGCTGTTTGTTACTACCCAGATATTTGTGGCACTTTTTCACCTTTTGGGTTATGGTACCATACTGGTTGTTGTAGCTCATAGGCATCATCATTGGGTTGGATTGTTGGTTGATTCCCTTCTTTGGAAACTTGCATGGTACCTTTTGGTACCATGAAAAATGTGTCCTCAGATGCTTTTGAGCCAGTTCCAGCTGAGGTGCATCTATGTTTGAAGTACATGGTATATTCTGTAAGGAACTTGAAGATATCACATAGCTCAGTGATTTTATTTTTCTGTTTAGCATTATATGGATTTAAAACTAGCACTTCCTATGTAATAAAGTTCCCTAAATATCTTTGTGGGGCTCTACTCATCTAGCTTGGTTTATATCTGTGATGTTTAAACTCTGGAAGTTCAGAATTTTATTTTCCATGCTTCTCCTTAACATGCTTCTATTTTTCTCCTTCCACCTTTAATGCTTTTCTACAAACTGACTAAGTCTTCTTTATTGGTTGTATTTCTGTGGCTCCTTTGAATATTGAATAGTCGTTCTTATGTGACAGATGTTAATTTAACTAGGCAAGGTGCTAGTTGTTTTTGTTACCATTAATAATCTTGAGATTTGTTCTGGGACAGAATAAAATTTCTTGTGAATAATTGGGTCTTAATTTTTTAGGGTTTGCTGGGCAGATCCAGAGCACCACTTAGCATATTTCCCCTTATTTACTGTATAAAATCTTTGTGTGTTTAGATTTTTTTTCCATTTTAACTGGTGGCAAAATGAACTGTTTCTGGGCCTGCATAGATTCCAGGGATTGTTTTTCCTGCTTCTTTTGCTTGGTTCATTGGGGTTTCTAGTTTGAAAAATCATTATCATGAAGCAATAATCCATGTACAAGTTTAAAAGCCATTAAAACTTCAGGCATATGACTTCCACAATCCAGTAAGTGACAAGGAGTCGAGTAAAAATGAGTACAATGTGTATGAAGATTTTTCTTTAAGAAAGCATTTCTGACATTTAAAAACCATTGTCAGTGTCACTAAAAATAACACTGACATGTGCTAAGTATTTCAAGACCTGTCATCTTAAGATTCCTTTAATTTGATGAGAAACATTTGGTTCCCTGTTGTTGGAAGAGAGGACAGTATATAGTACCTGCTGTGTGCACAGCCCATCTCTCTGATATCCTTAGAAACCACCATGCTGCTACTCATCCAAATGCTTCAGAGCCTCAGGTAATGGGGGTGGAGGATTATGGAAATAGCAAGTTTGGAAAGTAGAGTAAAATCAGCATTAGTTTTACACTAATTGGTAACTGGTGGCTCAGTTTGATAGGATAGTGCTGGGTCATATTCAAGAACACTTATTTGATTTGATGCTTATTTGAAGATGAAACACAGTTTAATGTAGATATTATGCATGTAGTGTGTATGGTATGTAGTGTGAGATGAAGCCCAGGACTTTACTCATAATGATCATGTTTTACCAGTAATCAAAGACCTAAGACCCCCATACACAAGGTAAGAGTTTAAACTATTATACAGATATACTCTGGAGCCATTTGGGAGCTTATGAAATTGCAAAGTTGTGTGTACTTTCATGTACATATATTTTGTGAAGAGTTTTGGTAGCTTTTTCCAGATCCTAAAAAGTGTGTATCATCAAACTGAGAGTTTTTCCTCACTTCTTCCCACTGAAAGCCTTCTTCTCAGCAAGCTTTTTCCTACTTTGATCTTTTTTGGCCCATTGAGTTTAATTATGATTGCTTGCATGAGTAAAGGGTACTGAAACATGGGCAACTTATCAATGACTATAGCATTAAAGAAAATCACACCCCTTCCCAGTAACCATTAACTGTCCATAGTCCTTCAATGCAAACTTAGTTATTACATTTTGTTTTTTTTTATTTCTAAGACCTGTTCCTATGTAGCCCAGACTTTGTTATATTGCCCAGGATGACCTTGAACTCATGCGGTGCACCACAATGCTAAGGTTTAAAATAATATCATCAGTTTGATAAAATAATAAATGCCAAGGTTTAAAAATAATTGAGCTGGGGAGATAGCTGCATTGATAAAGTGCTTGTCATGTAAGCATGCATACCTGAGTTCCGTCCCCAGAATTTATATAAATAAAATGCCATGTATGGACACACACATACACACACACACACACACACACACACACACACACACACACCATCATATCATTTCAATCTGTTTCCCCTTTTGACTTTCTTTTATTCTCCTTTTTTTCTTGTCCACAGTTTTAGTAAAAAAAATGATGATTCTTGGTAGTTAAAATTATTCTGAAGACATATGTATGTCTTCAGTATGTTGGATCACAGTAGAAAGAGTCCATGCAATAAATAACTTTGTTTTTTATTAATCTTTAAAAAGACTCATGAAATGAAGTTGTTTCACATGGGTTCCAGCTGTGTGTTTAGATTTTTTTCCATTTTAATCTCTTAGGTAAATAAAAAGCAGAAAACTTCACAAGCTTATGACCAATAAAATATTTTAAAAACAATTTACTAATCTTTTTTTTTTTGGTTTTTCAAGACATGGTTTCTCTGTATAGTCCTGACTTGCTCACTTTGTAGACCAGGCTGGCCTTGAACTCAGAAATCGACCTGCTTCTGCCTCCCGAGTGCTGGGATTAAAGGCCCCCACCACTACGCCCAGCACAATTTACTAGTATTATAGGCATGTACCATCATGTTTGGCTGCAGCATTCTGAGATGGGAGGATCTCTTGAGCTGAGGAGTTAGAGGGCAGCTTGGGCAACATAGTGAGACCCCAGGAAACACAAGAAACATTTTCTTCAAATGGTTCTGTTAAGATAATCATACTGACATGGCACAGAGTGACAGGTTGCAATTCTGAAGCTGTCTCCAGGCCACTTGGTTTATTTATTTACTTATTTATTTACACACACACACACACACACACACACACACACACACACACACAAATGTGGAGTTGAGAAGACAATTTTTAAAGGTGAGTCGCTTTTTTTCACCATGTAGGTTCTAGAGATTGAACTCAGATGGTCAGGCTTGGTGGCAACCTTTTCCTCCCAGAATTCTAAAAATTTTTTCATATAGAGTCACCCCAGTTAGCCCAGGCTGGCCATGTATTGGCAGTTATTCTACCTGCCTCAGCCTCTTCAGTGCTCGGATTATAGGCTTGAACCACTAAACCAGCAAGAACTGTAGTCAACTGTAGTCAATTGTACTCATCTGACACTCAGCCCTGCTCCTCTATGCTGGAGATTAACTTTAGGGCATCTTGCATTCTACAACTGCACTATATACCTAGCACTTTAAACATACATTTATTTATATTTATTTTTGAGATCGTCTCCCCATTTATAGAGCTAGCTTTGAATTTACTCTATAGCTCAGCTAGGCCTTGTACTTGCACTCGCTTGCTTAGCTTGAGATTATAGGCATGAACAACCCAAGCTTGCCTTAAAACTATTATTTTGTTTTCTTTCTTTGAGACCGAGTTTTTCTGTGTAGCCCTAGCTGTCCTGGACCAGGCTGGCCTCGAACATAGAGAGCCACTGGCCTATGCCTCCCAAATGATGGTATTAAAACCATGTGCAGCCACCACCATTCGAATAAACACTGTAATTTTAAAAAGTATTTATTTATTAACACCCCAAATGCTGCCCCTTGGCCCCCCTCACAGAGTTCCTCCCCCTGTCTCCTGCACACGAGAGAAAAGCCCTTTCCCATACACCCCCCACCCCCCGTATCAAGTCTCTTGAAAAACATATATAGCTAGGAAATAGCTTCCAAATTTAGAGGAAGTAATAGTTGGCAGAAAGGGGTTAAAAAATGTTGATGCTTCCTATTTTATTTTGGCTTATTTGCCTGGTGTTTTACCTGGTAGTTTTATATTTTACATAGCACTCTACTCTTCTGTAGTTCTGCCACATGCAGACCCTGATCCAAAAGCAACTTCAGGTTTGCAATTATCGGGTCTCTCTGAAACACATTACTCCAATAAATGCTAATTGTACAAAGAGTTTCATGTAAAGTACCAGGGTGGATTGTTAAGTATAATTTAATGACATTTTGACTAATTTGTCAGTCATCTACATTTTGTGATATTCTAACAGCAAAACTTGCTTTCCTTGTATAGTGATTGTGCTTTAATTTTTATATGCTACAGCTGTTTTTATTTTAGAGGATGCTAACATTGTCATGGTCTGCATCTAAGATTGTACTAGTTGGTAAAGTTGAGTATTTCAGTGAAGATTTATGAAAAAAAGAACCTTTCAAAACCATAAACATATTCAAATATTTCAAAAAAGTTTAAGATGTACTGTTGTCTTTGTTAAATTTCAGAATCCTCTAGAGTTGATAATGTAACCTCCAAATCATGCTACTGTGCAAGAATAAGTATTTTAATATTCAAAGAGAAACTGACTAGTTTTTCAATGTCACTGCATATGGTGAGAAAATTAGATTTGAAAAATTTTGCTGCTTATATAATGAAAAAAATGCATACTGATGTTTACATATTCCTATATAAAGCATTCTATATATTTACATCTTTATTTATATCTATAAAGTTTCTTTTTGAATGTCTATGCCTTGAATTTCCTTGGTAACAACCTTAACTCAAATAACATTCTTATATAGAGGTTTCCTTTATGTCTTTTTTTGTAATCTACAAAGAAATTTGTTTTCTTTTGTTTCTAGTACATTGTGATGCAAATTAAAGCTGTTTGTAGCGGCTGCATTGTAATATATCAAATGGCATTCTCAGCAAAGATATTTAAGGTCTTTACCTAGAACAAAGTAATTACATTTTTAAAGACTAAATCTAAATAAAAGACTCATTTCTGGGTTTCTGTTGAGCCTGACCCATACAGGTTGAGCCTCTCCCAAATGGTTCCAGTTCCTCAGTATTATTTAATCGCCAAACTTCAGCTGGCTGCACTCCCCCTTTCAATGATTTCTGCCTTCTTTGTTGGCTAATTGGAGGGGAGAGGGCTTCCCATTCTTTATGTAAAGGACTTTGTGCAGATGATGCATCTATTAATGGAACTCTTATTTTTGTGTGAGTGTGGAAAGCAGAGGACAATGTCAGATGCCTTCTTTCACTGAAGCTGGAGCTCACTGGTTCCCTTAGGCTGGCTGACCGAAAGTCTCTCCTTCGTCAGTGCTAGGATTATAGGCACACATCACCACGACACGTTGCTCTTTACCTGGTGCTGGGCATCTGAACTCAGCTCTTCCTCCTTTGGTATTTTACCAAGTGAGCCCTGAAAGTTTTACCTTGTCAGCCCTGAAGGGAATTTTTTCAGAATGCTCACTTGATGATGCTGTTTTCAAATATTCCTCTAAGTGTATGATGTGTGCTTTAGGTGCAAGTGAGCTACTCCTTTTTTCTCTTCTGACAGTTGCCTTCTTTCTTCAGGTGATAGACTTTTGGAGACCAGTAAACACAGTTCTCAGTATGAGAAGAAGCAAACCAGACTTGAGAGCATGCTTAGATGCATAAAGCAAGACTCTTTTTCCTTTTCTTTCTTTCTTTCTTTTTTTAAAAATACTTATCATAATGGCAAAGTAAACGACAGAAGGCATGTGAGGCTGAGCAGAGACTGAACATGATTAAGTGCCATTAGCCTGGTCAGTGTTCTATCAAAAAGCCATTACCACTAATTTCTCAGCTCTACTCATGTAAAAGAAAAACACTGAAAGAGCAAGAGGGGGTGTTCCCAAGATGAGATGTTATAGAGGGGTCTATATGTCACACCTACAACGCCACCCAGGAGTGAGTAAATTCGATTGTTTTCCCACGAGACGAGATGTACAGAACCTGCCATCAGAGTGGCAGAGTGAAGCTCTAGACTTAACCAGTATTGTTTTTGAAAATTATAATATAGAAAAGACACAACAAATTTATGTATACAGTTTTAATAAAGGACACAGGAAGATAAAGCTGACCAGCATTTTTTCAGTATTTCTGCAGCAAGACATATCGTTTTAAGAACACTATATATATATATATATATATATATATATATATATATATATATATATATATACACACACACACATATATATATCACTGTAAGCAGACTGATGGCAAAGGGGATTTATAGCAAATTGGCAACTTGAGCTTAACTGTTGAAGTCCCCCAGTGTCTTTCCTTTTCTGGCTCTCCAATACATTCCATATATTACCAAGACCCAGACCTTTCTTTCCTGCTGTGTTCCTTTGCTGATTTAGGCAGCAGGCTGAAAGCAATTATTCTTTGAATGCATCTTATTGTTCTTTTCTTTTAACCATTCCCTACCAAAAAAATGAACATCCTGATAGATTGAATTCTTTGTGTGTTTTAACTCATTCTGTTGATGGATGTTAACTAGGCTTCTCCAAAGAACACATTTAATGGTCTCAAATACTGTGCCTTAGCCCTTTTGGGTTAGTAAACAAGCCAAACGTTGCATGCTAGTTAGGAGCCACCCATTCCTTACTTATTACATAATACTCACATGCAAAGGCTATAGCGCAGTATGGGAGGTATAGGTGTGATTAAAGATATGCAAATGTAGCACACACTGTCAACCATTTCGTCCTTTTTGCACAGAGTGCATGAATTTTCTGTGAACATGGAACTTGCATTTGGGTCTGATAATCTTGTTAGATGTCCTCTGTGCCTCTGCACAGAGCATGTCTTTCAGCCCAACTGGGTCTCTTAGACAGTTTGACATCAGAAATTTTAAAACAGATAAATGAAATGTTCTTCACTTCCTGTGATTTTGGACTTCATTAAAAAGGAGAGAACAGAATCATCCCTGTGAAATATTTGTTCTAAAGACCTAGCAACCTGCCTTGAAAGAAGGGTGTGCATTCATGTCCATGTGCACACATGTTGATGAGAGTTGAAAGACATAGACTATGAATGGTTATGACATTCCTGTCAGTTGGGGCCTTGTTAAATCTCAGGTGTATGTTGCAATAATGTGTACTACACAGTATTCTTAAAATATACCTTCTAGGACTGTGCTTAAATATCCATTAACATGAATACCTACACTTTGTGCAATTTGGCATAAACATGAGGAAGCACATTGTTTTCCCTGGGGAAAAAAAACTAACCCTGAGATTGGGCTGTCTAGGTGCCACAGAAGATATGGCAATGTCCGATGCCATCTAGTGTGAAATACATATGTCTTATAGGTTTAGCGAGGGGAAGAGGCACATATTGCATTAGAAAACAAAGAGCTGTCTAAATTACAAACTTCAAGATGTTGGAGAGAGAGGGACTCTTCGAATGGGATTCTGTTCTCTTTGCTCCATGGTTATTCCAGTACTAGAAAGTAAAGTCTCTCTAATAATATCTGTGTGTTTTGGATGGCACTTTATCTCCTTTATCTTGGAAAAATAATTTCCATTCTATCTCTTCCCAAGGACATTGTTGCAACAAACAGAAGAACATTAACAAAGTACTCTAGGCTCTGCAAGAAAACATTCTGCGCTAGTTGCATGGAGGAAAAGAATGGAGCACATTTGTTTGCTCAGAAACACTGTAATGTTTAAACTTTTTATTCTAGTCCTGCAAATAAAACTATGTAAGAGCACTAGGGAATTACATAGCACCTGATAGCTGTGGGATATTAACAACAAGTAGTTCCACTTTCCAACTGTGGAAGCAGAGTACCAAAGATTGGGGGATGAGATCCCACAGAAGTTATTAGGCAGGGTTCCAAGGAAAAGAAAGCAAATGAGTGACGTCAGGGTGTGCTAATTAGGAAACAATCCTGTCTTCTTGATCAATAACTAACCTCTTAGATCTTTATATACAGTATCAATACACAAAGAATCTATGCAGAGGGATATTATCAACGTCTATAAACTAATGAGATCAAGATACTACAACAAGAATAGGGTTTCTTCTTTCTCCAAGCACCCAGAGAAAAATCCTGGTTTATTTGGCCTTGTGGAGACAGCATAAGTCTTAAGACACTGAACAATCGACTTGTATTAACCTGAGCTTTACCCTTCCAGTGCTTCCCTGTAGTTTACTAACATTGTCTTTTGTGACATGATGTCTATGAGAGATGAATGCTAATACCCTCCACAGAGAAGTTCCTATGCCTTCCGGACTTTCCAGCACAGACAGCAGCTTCTGTACTGTCCCTTAGCAGAAGACGATAGGTGGGGTCGGGGAAGGTTCCTTTGATGCTGGTTTCTTGTGAAGTGCTGCACCCCTTTATAGAAAGGTACATTTGTATAGGACTAGAAGGCAAGGTCTGTGGACCATAAAGCCACATGGATGGCTAAATATGCTTCCAAGGAAAACCTAGACATGAGAAATGCTTTAGAAGGAGCAGTGGAAAGGCAATTATTTTCCTATGTGAAAGTATAAATTTTCATCATGAAATCCAGCATGCACAGTCTCCTAAGTCACTCCTCAATTTGTGAGTTTTAGAAGCAGTCTCTAGGCCCTGGCCCTAATAGATTTATTCATTTCTTATATTCTCTCAAATGAAATGCTGAATACAATCTTTTTATTTGATGCTAAATACCTCACCCTCGTTAAAATGACCCAGGGGGACCAAATAGACCCATTAGGTTGTTGCTTTCAATAGCTGGATTGTTTTCCTTCTCAGTTGCATTGGAGCCCCAACACAGATTTGTTTGTGCCAGGCAACTCTTTTTCACTCAGAGACATTTTAGAGAGAATAATTTAGTAAACCCAACTATCTCTCAAGGAGTTCAATTCTTTGATAACTGAGATGCCTGTAACTCCCACTGATCTCTGTTAAGAGTTGGGGCTTTTATTGTCAGCAGCTGTGCATTAGAGTGCTGGTTGAAAAATGAAAACCATCAATACTCTTAGGTACTATTATTATAAAGAAGCAGCATTAGTGTCCATCTCATTGATCCAGGCACTAGGACTGAAAGGAAGGCTGGTTAGAAATAAGTGGGGAAATGGATGTAAACTCTCTTAATGGCTGAGCTGCCACCGAAGCTTAAAAAAGAGGACTGGAATATCACTGTTCGGTTAACTCTGCACATTAACTCCTGCTGTGAAAACACAGACCTTTAGATAATCCTCAGGCCAGTGGCATATCTGAAACTTTATCTTCTTCAACAGAATTTTAATTATACCTGAAAATCATTTTTAAATCCGTTTTACAAAATGGATAGTCCATGTCTTAGGCTTATAATATTTCTACCATCATAAAAGTAATTTACAAAGGCTAAAACAAAGCTATATACCAGAGAAATGAATAAAATAGAGGTTTTGACCACAGCTTGGCATTAAATGTTTTTAAGAAAGGAATTCCTTTTTGTTCATTGTTGTTTTTCAAGACAGGTTTCCTTATGTAACCCAAGCTGGCCTGGAGCTCATATGGAGAGCAACCAGGGTGGTCTTGCAGTGATCCCCTCCTCTGCATCCCAGGAGCTGGGATGATAGGCATTCACTATTATACATGGTTTTAAAATATTAACTGTTACGTTACTAAAGTGGGAGTCTGATCTGTTCCTCTGTATTAGCTGCGGTGCTCTCAGAAACTTCTGTGACAAGACAGATTTTGCCTTGTTAAATTCTCAACAGAACCTTGGTCACAGTCTGTTTGATCTCCTTAAATTTCAGATATATGATACAGAGTTTGTTCAGAGCTCATCAAATATTTAAATTGCTATTTAGGTGAAAAGCATGATCAAATACAAGCTTCGGCTTTTTAAACCTTAATTTTTGGCAGAATTCTATATCGATATATTGCACATACACTTGTTTATATATGCCCATGAACATAAGCTGCAAATACATGCTGACTCCCCTCAATACCACAAAGACCCTACAGTGAGATGTAATTAATAATCTTTCATGGGGGAATTAGACTTCAAGGCAATCTTCTGAATTCCCTTTTACCAGACTAGACAAATATAAAGATATATATTTTACACTTAGGCTTTCATGGATTGGGGGAGGGTAAAAAAGAAAACCTGGCTTGAAGCAATTGTTTCCAAATGGAGTTCATTCAGCAAAGTAAAGTTGCAAAGTCTGGAAAGATCTGCACAGGTGTGTGATGGAACACCCAAACTGTGAAGCTATCAATCCAAAATGGTGACTTAGTTTGAAGATTAGAGTTGTTCTCAATATTGAAATCTGTAAGCCTCATAGGAGATGGTGGTTCCTGAGGACGAAAAGCAGAAATGTATAGGTGAGTTGAACAACAAAAGTGATGCCTAGTTGATAACAATTTGTAACCATTAAAATCATTTTATGAAAACACACTGAAAAGAAAAAAAAGAAAAAAAGATGGCTCAGAGGGTAAGGGCACTTCCTGTTGAGCCTAGTGACCTGAGTTCAATCCCCAGAACCCACAATGGTAAACAGGAGAAAACCAACTCCTGCAAGTTGTTCTGACACCCACCTCTTTGCTGTGGCATGCATGAGTCACACCCACAAACAAACAAACAAACAAACAAACCAACACGTGGTAATTAAACACTTTAAAAAGAAAATATATTCATATTAGTAATTTTGCTTCTGGAGTCTGTTCTGTGGAAATGGTTCCAATTGATTTCAAGTACAACATTCCTCATAATGTAAAGATAGATAAAAACTTAGTTAGATTCAGTCTACACCACACATACACATGCACACAAGCTCACTCACACATATACACACACCACAAATAACTTCATTCATATAGCATTTTCATATAATCTTGTTAACTTCTTAAAAATGAAAATTTTAATCATTGTATATTATATTATTTACATAATATATAAAATATATAATATATAAAATATAATATTTTTTCTTTTTAGTGTGTTTTCATAAAATGATTTTAATGGTTACAAATTATTATCAACTAGGCATCACTAGAGCAGTCTGTTTCATCAATCTCCTATTTTTAGATACTTAGTTCTATTTTAAAAATTCTGACTTTATAATAAATTGATAAATAGTTGTATAGAACACTGGCTAATTCACTAAAATACATTCCTAAGATGCAGTTAGTTACCAGATAAAATATTATGATCATGTCAAGGCTTTTATATATGTCACCAACTTGCCTTCACTCAAATGGATGTTATATGAATTTAAATATGTCTGCAATGATTATGAATACATGTCTCACTGTGTCTTCGCCAACATTAGATGCTATATAATTCATAAAGTCTGGCTGATTTTAGTATAAAAAACTGATAATTACATTATGTTAACTTACACTTGTTTTACAGCAAAATTAAATAATTTTCTAATTTATTTATTAATTTTATGGGTTGTATTGTTACATCTTTTGCTCTTTTTTTTTTTTTGTTTTGTTTTGTTTTTTTTTGTTTTTCGAGACAGGGTTTCTCTGTGTAGCCCTGGCTGCCCTGGAACTCACTTTCTAGACCAGGCTGGCCTCGAACTCAGAAATCCATCTGCCTCCCGAGTGCTGGTATTAAAGGCGTGCACCACCAAGCCCGGCTCTTTTGCTCATCTTTAACTGTTGTATTTTTCTTTCCTTAATGATTTTCAAGAAATCATTAAATTAAAGATGTTAATTTTTCCTAAACAGAAAAGCAATGGCTTGTGCTGTAAGATCAAGAATTGACAAATGGGACCTTATAAAATTGCAAAGCTTCTGTAAGGCAAAAGACACTGTCAAGAAGACAAAAAGGCCACCAACAGATTGGGAAAGGATTTTTAGCAATCCTAAATCTGATAGGGGACCAATATCCAATATATACAAAGAACTCAAGAAGATGGACTCCAGAAAAACAAATAACCCCATTAAAAATGGGGTACAGAGCTAAACAAAGAATTCTCAACTGAGGAATACCGAATGGCTGAGAAGCACCTGAAAAAATGTTCAACATCCTTAATCATCAGGGAAATGTAAATCAAAACAACATTGAGATTCCACCTCACACCAGTCAGAATGGCTAAGATAAAAAATTCAGGTGACAACAGATGCTGGTGAGGATGTGGACAAGAGGAACACTCCTCCATTGCTGGTGGGATTGCAAACTGGTACAACCACTCTGGAAGTCAGTCTGGCAGTTCCTTAGAAAATTGGACATAGTACTACTGGAAGATCCAGCAATACCTCTCCTGGGCATATACCCAGAAGATGTTCCAGCTGGTAATAAGAACACAACGAGGTGATACAAGTATCGTCGGAATAAATATTATCGGTCTTCGACCTTTCTTGGGTCTACAGGGAGTTGTCTCCTTACCTATGTCTTTTACACCATGTAAATGTGTTACCTCATGATGAGTCGATAATTTTTGTTACTTAAATACTTTAAGAACCCGTTTACCTACATAGACCTCCTATACATCCTGAGTGAGGTAAGCAAATCACAAAAGAAGTCACTAGATTTGCACTCACTGATAAGCGGATATTAGCACAGAATCTTAGAATACCCAAGATACAATTTGCAAAACACAAGAACATCAATAAGAAGGAAGACCAGCGTGGGGATACTTCATTCTTCCTTAGAATAGGGAACAAAATATCCATGAAAGGAGTTGTAGAGACAAAGTTTGGAGCTAAGACGAAAGGATAGACAATCCACAGACTACCCCACATGGTGATCCATCCCATAATCATTCACCAAACTCAGACACTATTGCATAGGACAGCAAGAGTTTGCTGAAGGGACCCTGATATAGCTGTCTCGTATGAGGCTATGCCAGTGCCTGGCAATTACAGAAGTGGATGCTCAGTCATCTATATGATGGAACACAGGACCCCAATGGAGAAGCTAGAGAAAGTACCCCAGGAGCTGAAGGGGTCTGCAACCCTATAAGAGGAACAACAATATGAACTAACCAGTACCCCCAGAGCTCATGTCTCTAGCTGCCTATGCAGCAGAAGATGTCCTAGTCGGCCATCATCAGTAAGAGAGGCCCCTTGGTATTGCAAACTTTAAATGCCCCTGTAGAAGATGGCCTAGTTGGCCATCATTGGGAAGAGAGGCCCCTTGCTATTACAAACTTTATATGCCCCAGTACCGGGGAACACCAGGGCCAAGAAGTGAGAGTGGGTGGGTAGGGGAGCAGGGCGGGGGTGGGGGGGAGAAGGTAGAGGAAACTTTCGGGATAGCATTTGAAATGTAAATTAAAAAAATATCTAATTAAAAAAAAGAAAAAAAAAGATGTTAATTTTTGTATGCTGTATATTTTGCAATTGGTTTCAGTCTGAAGAAAATATTATGTGGAACTAGTGAGTCTTTGTGTAAAGATTATGAAAATGTTTTATTTATAAAAACTTAAACAAAATAAAAAGTTCATGCTTGTTAAGTTATTTTTGAGATTTTATTTTTATTTTAGGCATGTGAATGTGTGTATATTTCTGCAGGTATGTCTGTGTCCCACGTGCATACAGTATAAATATTGGCCAGATCTCCTGGAAACGGAGTAAAAGTTGGTTATAAGCCACTATGTGATTCCTGGGAACTGAATCTGGGTTGTCTAGAAAGGAGCCGGTGCTCTTAACTACTCAGCCACCTCTTCATCTCCAGTGTTGGTTAATTCTAAGTTGCAAACATGGGTATTCGTTTTGTCCTTATTTTTCTTTAATTAAAAAAAAAAACTCTTCACACTAAAATTAAGGAAAATATATACAAAACTATAATGTATTCAACTATTCTATGAATAGATATTTAGGTTGAGTTCAGTTTGGATATTTTACAAATATCACTGTAGTTGCTATCTATATATACCTTAAAGTCTTTATAGCTCTGTGTGTCCTGGAATTCACTATGTATTCCAGAGATAAAACTCAGAGATATGCCTACCATAGCTTTCTGAGTGCTTGGATTAAAGGTATACACCCCTATATTGAGCTTCGTGACAAGTTTTAAAATATTTCTCCCATTGTTCTCTAAAATTGTCTTTAATTATTATCAGAATATGACTCTGTTGTTCCTATAAAACCAATTGCCTAACTTATTTGGCTAGTATTCCCTAGAAAAGGTATTCTTTTTTTTTTGTTGAAAATAATCTATAAAAGAAGTAAATGTAAAGTTCACAATAGGTCTTTCAAGGGATATAGGAGGGGGGAGGGCCGGGACGAGGGGATGGGTGGGCGAGGGTGGGGAACCGGGGCCGTAAGGGGACATAACCCCGTATATTTCAGACGTATTGGTTCCCCGGAGAGAAGGGTGACTACCGGTTGATGGCCATCCTCTAGAAAAGGTATTCTTAATGGCAATTATGTTTCCCTGGGGAAGTTGAAGCAATGTATTTCATGGTTGAATATTCATTCAGGATATTTATGAAAGGTTAGGGAGGATTGCATGGTCATATAAGTTTGAGAAATATAGTACTCCACTTTGGGGGATTCACAATATCCCTTAGCATATTAAAAATTTTAACACATACTGCCACAAGGGCAAGGGTCCATGACTTGAATAGGAGATGACAAGAAATGATATGATAGTCAAATAAATTCAAAGGGTGACTACAAATGCTGCCTAGTGAGTCACAAACCTGTTAGCACACATAAAGTCCCAAGACTTTCTACACTAAGTATACTAGCATATTACCTTCTATTAACACTTGTTTTCATAAAAAAATCAAAAATTACTAGCATTTCAGACTACACTAGACACATGCTAAAATAGAGAAGAAGCACCCTAGATAATGGAAATACAGACACTACAGGTTCTCTCAACAAAATTTCAAACATTTCATCAAAGCTTTAAGTAAGAAAACAGACTTAACTGTTCATTTATAACCTTTTGTTATAAGTGAAGTTGCATAGCCAAGAGCCCATCAGGCCTATAAATGCAGCATCATAAGAAACATGGCACATCTAGAAGCCATTCAGCCCTGGGGTGCAATTTTAGGTTAGCTGTTTGACAGCTGTGTAACCTCAGTTAGATGGTTTTGCTGCATTTCAGTTTTCTCATAAGAAAATATGAATTGTAACAGTCATCTTGCATAGCTGATGGAAGTACTTAGCAAACTAGCTGGCATATACAAAGTTTTGTATAGTACCTGTACTTGTATCAGCCCATACCAGAAGGGAAATGACTGAAGACAGGAGAACCCACAGATTGAGAGGTTGCTGAGTAACTGGTAGCCTTTTCATGGGAAAATAAGTGACATGTTACTAGCTCAGAGCTTTGAGTGCTATGATATTTCCATAACTAAAAGTCTCCTTTTAACATGGAGTCACACTGCTCTTATTTACTTGTAGGTGTTGCAAAGAGAAGACTGTTTGGCTTTTCAACAGGTCAAGGAGAATCCTGTGCAAAAAGCTGCCTGCCACTGATAACAAATTAGTAACATGTTAGGCGTGTTGGAGTGTAGGGAGGCTGCTCTTTGCTGTTAGTGGGTAACAGTAGATTATTGGCAGACATAATGGAGTCAGGCAAAAAGAACTTATTTGTAATCTGTATCATTTCAGAGACCTGGAATGCACTGTGACAAGGTTTATAATTCACAGTATGAAAGTAAATAACCTGAACGGGATATTTGGCTGTTTTTGGAACCCCTGGGGTCTTTTAGCACAAGTGAAGTACATGTGAATTTGTCAGGAATAAAGGCATTTTTCTCAGTACATTGCACAGGGAAATTATGCATAGAGCTTCTCCTTCTGTGTGCAACGAGAGTGAAGAATTTAACACCTTGCTCACCAGAATGAGAACATTCTCCTTTTCTAGTTCTGCTCTCAAGACTGCTTCTCAGTCCAGGGGGCGCTGAATGTGCCTCCTTCATACTCACCGGTCCGAGACACAGAAAATGTGAAACCTGCTACGTTTCTGACTCCACAGCAAGTGATGATGAGCCTTCTGGATAATCTGTAAGATTGAAAAATACAGGTGAGTGCTATGCACTCGGTGTTGGTCCCTCAGAGGTTTGTGATGCTTGGTCCCCTGTGTGGTAGCACTGAGTGGTAGAAACTTTCAGAAACTGGGTCTAGTAGAAGGTATTTCAGTCATTGGGAGTTCTAGCCTGAAGGCAACACTGGAGTACTTATTTGAGTATAATTCTTGTATGAGGAGATTGTTATAAAGCAAAGCAGCTCTCCATGTTTGGCCTTTTCTGCAGCAGCTATTTCTCTTTCTCATGATGCACCAATTCATATTATAGGTGTGTGTGTGTGTGTGTGTGTGTGTGTGTGTGTGTGTGTGTGTGTATTTGTGTATCTATGGCTCTCTATGTGTGCCTCTGTATGTGTGTGTATCTGTGCTGAGATACTGCAACTATAAATCTTCCAGCCACCATAATTGCAAGACACATAAACTACTTCATAAAGTTCATAACCCCTGTTAACTTTTCATTTTAACAGAAAATGGACTATAATGGTAATCAAATGTCCCCCTGACAGTCTTATATGGGTGGATATTTGGTCAGTAACATTTTGTCTTTCTGTTCAACCCCTGGAGGTGGCCAATATCTATAGTGCTCCAAAGACTGATGTTCTACAGGAAACCTTGATAAACAGAGGCATTTATGTGCCAAGAGCAATAGGTCTGCTGTATTTCAAACTAAGATTATTTTATTTATCAGCATAATGTGATCCATAATACTGGCTGGTATTTGACTTAAACAGCTGTGGTAACAGCTCAACACCATCTGTCTTTAATGGAATGTTTTGGGTCTTGTTATCCACAAAATTACCCTATCTTGCTGTTATTCCAATGGACATAATTGAGATAGCTATTATAGTATTTTAGGTGTTTGTGTGTTTCTGAAAGGGAATGAGGTATATAGAAAATAAGAGGTTTTAGGATTAATAAGAAACACCATTTATGGTACAAATGTTTTGTTTCTGACCTCTAGCTTTTTGGAAGTGGAAAATAACCTTCGGGATCAGCTTGTTTAATGTACAGATAAGCACTCTGCTCTCACTCCCAGTGAACATCCCCTACTTCTAGTAAATTTTGTTTTATGAAATCAATGTACCATTCAAGGTGTTCCCAAAAGTGTGAGAACTCTGAGTCTGAGGCTAACTAGCCAGGGTGCAGGCTGGCCTACTTTTGCCATGGCAGGCTGGCAAATTCATGCTGCTGAGTTAATCAGGCTCAGCAAGATTCTGTCTTCTCTAGAAGCCCAGTCTCTCTCTCTCTCTCTCTCTCTCTCTCTCTCTCAAAAGCTTTGCTGTGAATTTGCAGCCCTCCCACACTGCATCAAGTTTCCACATACTGGTCTAACAGGTGAGTACTGCCATGCCCATGCCTAGCTAGCTTCAGGATAGTGTTATGTCAGAACTGCAATCAGATAGAGCAGACCAATCTTCAAGTGAGGCCTGGAAGGAGCTCATTTGTAAAATGAGGGGGAAAATAGGTAGCAAGTGCTCAAACATATGTCACAAACATTCTGAGACAGTAATCAATCGCAGCAGTGGCAACTTTTAAGTGCAATAAATGTCCTGGCCTTCTTGCTCCTGAGAAGTGACGCTAAGAGACTCTTTCAGTGCTCATTACTAGCTGACAGCTGGCTGTCTTGATACATTTTTAGGTGTGTTTGGCACTAAAATCTTTGAGAAGTTGATCTTTAGGATTTTGCTAAGTGGGTTTCTTTTACTTTTTTTCCCAGAGTGACTTATACTCTGATTTGGCACATCACTCCCACCAAACAATGATTTAAATTAAAACTATGCTCTGGTGATCACTGGTGCTTCAGATGAAAAACCTGATTTTTAATTTCCTTCATGGCTTCCTTCCCAGGGTGAGATTAAGCTAAGACTGCATAGGTGAGGAATGAATTGAAAAAAAAAAAAAAAGCAGAAACTTCAAAGAATTGCATTCTGCATAAAGGGATACAAAGAGTAGGCTTTCAGGAGACAATGCAAAGCTTCCTACAGTCTGTATCTACATCAAGTCCTCCATGGCACTGCTCTTATTGCTTATGCAGTAGTGATTTCCTTATTATCCAATCAAAAGCACGTCAGTCCAGTCTTACTGTATGTTGGCTCAGCTCTGGATTTCTTATGCTAAGATCTATTTCCCCCTTTCCTTTAAAATCTAGGTTAGTACATGGATTCTTGATACTCTATGAAGGCCCCCCCCCCCTGTGTGTGTGCGTGTGTGTGTGTTTGTGTTTAGCCACTGATTCTCAGAAATTAGAGTAGGGAAAGAGTGCACAATGTGAAGAATCCGAGAACTTGAGTCATGAATGCTTCAAGACCCATTACTCCAAGTCACCTCACCCTTTCCCCCAGCCTCAAGCTTTTCATCAATAAAATAGGCACCCAGTATTGTTGAACAGTCCTCCCCGCCCCCACTGAACTTTGTTTTCTGATATTCTAACCTTGGCCCTCTACTTTCTCTTTCACAATTTCCATGTCCACACAGATGCATTTCAAAGCACTTTAGTTCCTTGTTAGTTTTATTCTCTTCCTCTGGTGTACATTTCTTGAACTAGCATATTTACCACAAATGACTCCCATATCTCACTAGTCCAGGGGTTTTCAACCTGTGGACTGAGACCCCTGGCATCATATATCTGATATCACACATATCAGATATTTACATTACAACTCATAACAGTAGCAAAATTACAGTTATGAAGTAACAATGAAAACAATTTTTATGGTTTGGGGTCACTACAACATGAGGAATTGTATTAAAGGATTACAGCATTAGGAAGGGTTGAGAACCACTGCTCTAATTAGTGGACTATTCTTAGCTATAGAAAAGTTTTTTAGCCTTGATCCCTTTTTTCCATTTCTATAGTTACTGCCTGCTATGAAGCTATTTTGACATATATCCAGCTTTCTGTTACTCTTCCCATTTCTTATTTCACATTTCCAGATGCATTCTGTATACCGGTGCTTCAACGTTCTTTCTAAAATTTATCTTTAATTATATCAATACTAAGGGAAAGCTAGAATATTAATAAAAACTATTTTCTATTTTATAAAATCAACCAAATCCTCTATCATGTTGCCTCCATTATGACTTCTCTGTTACCTATATGCCATTTTTATAACATCCCTTAAGTCATGCATCTTCCCTCTTCCTTACAACTGTCATTAATACTATTTCCCTCTTTAAACAATGTATTTATTTCTACCTTTGAGAAAGGGAAAATAAGAAACATAACAAGGTATTGTTTAAACATCACTGCTAGCAGAGCTGCTAAGGTGAAAACAAGCAAGAGAACATACAAGAGATTTGCTCCCACAATGAGGAAGCTCTCTTCATATTATAAACTTAACACAGCCTTTAGGACATAATAGCATTATTTCTAAAACGGAGACAAACCATTTGGCAAAAACCGTCAGGTTGGGTTATTCAGCTTAACTTTTGACTGCTCAAGTTCAGCTGGGTGCAGAACTGAAGATAGGGTAGCCTGGGAATCATGGAACTGAAACTGAAGCACAGAGAGAAGGGGCCTTTCCAAAAGTCACATGTTCAAACTAAGAACTGGAAATTGTGTCCCAGGCCAGGACTTTACTCATGTTTCTTCTTCCTTCTATTTCTGGCAGATGAGGCACAGGAATTGAAAAGTATTTTCTTTTAATTGGTGCCCTAAAGTGTATAAAGGATATGGGAAAAGGAGAGATATTATTGAGTGGTACAGTAATTAAGAGTTTGGGTTTGGAGACAGGATCCACTGTTGTGTGACACTGGGTTTATCTGAACTTTACTTTCACTGAATATTTATAACTCACAGAATAGATCATGATTATTAAATGTGACAGAGTCTATAAATCTCCTGGCATGTAACAGGCAAGTTCTCATCTAGTACTCAGTTGCCAAAACTTTTTACTGGAATTAAGCTGTTTTCTTCTTGCCCCTGTTAGACAGTTTGAATTCTATTTACATCATGAAACCTTACCTGATCAGGTGACCCACACGAAATCATCCTTATCTTTAATTTTTATAGCACAATTTTTATTATTCTGCTAATTTAGTCAATAATATATGGCTCAGTAATCAGTGTGTGTGTGTGTGTGTGTGTGTGTGTGTGTGTGTGTACACGTGCGCACATTTGCATTTGAGATTAATCATGTAGCCCAGAATAGTCTCAAACTTACAATCTTCCTGTATCAGCCTCCAGAGTGTTAGTATTATAATCATTCCTTGCTATGCTGAGAAAAAATATTATATTGTAATACCTGTAATTTTAAGCAGCTTTTGAAAAGTGTCTTATCTTCTAAATAAATAGAAGGAACATTAGTTTCTCTTTCATTTTCATTTTTCTGCAGTATTTTTGATCAACTATATAGACATCCTACCCTAGAATCACAATGCCACTTGCATGTAAATATAAGAAAGAAAATAGTCTGTTAGAAAATATCTACTTACCTAAATATCCTAAATGTCTATATAATAAGGATATGAGTCCCGTGAAGACTAATTTCCAAGGTGTTACTATTATGCTGTTTTCTTTTTGCCCCTGTTAGATACTTTGAATTCTATTTATATTATGAAGCATGAAGCCTTATCTGATCAGATGATCCATAGGAAATCCCACTTATCTTTAACTTTTAAAAATTAGATATTTTCTTTATTTACATTTTAAATGTTATCCCCCTTCCCAGTTTCCTCTCCAAAAATCCCCTATCCTCTCCCTTCTCCCCCAGCTTCCCCCACCCACTCCTGCTTCCTGGCCCGGACATTCCCCTATACTGGGGCACAGAACCTTCACAAAACCAAGGGCCTCTCCTCCGACTGATGACCGACTAGGTCGTCCTTTGCTACATATGCAGCTGGGGCTCTGAGTCCCTCCATGTGTTTTCTTTGATTGGTGGTTTAGTCCCAGGGAACTCTGGGGGTACTGGTTAGTTCCGCTCATTTAGTCAATAACAATTTAGTCAATAGACAATTTAGTTCATGTGCCTTGAATTTCTATTGAAACTCTGGCAAAAAAATTAACCAAGCCTTAGGACACTTCAATAGCTACCCCCACTGACCCCACATTTTAAATAATGTCTGAAGATGTTGATTTATCTTGAGGAAGAGAACATGGATTTTTTTTTTTTTTTTTTTTTTTTTTTTTTTTTTTTTTTTTTTTTTTTTTTTTTTTTTTTTTTTTTTTTTTTTTTTTTTTTTTTTTTTTTTTTTTTTTTTTTTTTTTGGTTTTTCGAGACAGGGTTTCTCTATCTAGCCCTGGCTGTCCTGGAACTCACTTTGTAGACCAGGCTGGCCTCGAACTCAGAAATCCGCCTGCCTCTGCCTCCCGAGTGCTGGGATTAAAGGCGTGCGCCACCACGCCCGGCTTGAGAACATGGATTTTATGATTAAAAAAAAAACATTTCAACTTTAAACCTCATATTCTATGGTGATGTTTAAAGATCTACAGGCATGACCATATAGGTTTTGTTAGACTGGAACAGGAAAATGATGAAGTAATGTTTTCTTCAAAAGAGGGTCAATGGCTGTCTCTGCCTGGAAGATGATTGAACAGAATTTCACCAGAGAGGCATTTTCCAAGGAACACAGCTCTTGATTGAAAGGCCTCTTGTCTCCAAACTAGAGCTCTTGTATACAGGATGTGCTTGGAGCGTTTGAGTTCTGATGAAGAGAAGGGCTCTCACTAGTCCTCTTAGGAAGGTCCAGGGTTTAGAGCAATCTTTGCTACATGATGACAGTATACTTTCTTAGGAGTATCACTTCATCATTTTCTGAAGAAAACAGCTTCCTCACATAACTCCTCTGATCAAAAACTTTCAGTAGTTCCTGACCACTGAAAGAATAAAGATTTTGGTCTGTAGTCGAAGGCTTATCCAATTAGATGCCAATTTACCTGCTAAGCCAATCTAACAATCTGTTCATTTAGTCAGTAACACTCTGTATTGTGCTTTGTTTGGAAACTTTTCATGAATGTATTTTACCTCACCCAAACATTGCAAAATCTTTGCGTTCAAAGACTATAGTGTTTAATGACATTATGAATCCACTGCACCAATTTCAGGACACTCTCAGTACATGCTAGTTTATTTTCTGTTATTTTTCCCAACAGGTGACTTTTTATAGCAATAGAAATCAAAAGATTAAAAACAAGTCAGAAACATGGATATAGTATAAAGAAAGTGTGTGCAAGAAAAGGAATAGCAAAGTAGAGAGATTTTGGGACTTTGTTGACTTGTTCCTGAGAGCCTACATGTAAAACATTTCATATACCTGGGACAAAAATCAATACTTTTTCTGGATAACTGTTCAATAACTGGAATACAGATAATTGATTCATCCAAATGCTATCATTAACACCAGAAAGTTATATTTGCAAATTCAAGCAATTTTTTGTTTCATATTGTAGACTTTTTTTTACTTGATAAAAATATCCCTGAGGATATAACACAATTAAAAGTTACCAAATGAAATTAAAGTTTCATTTCTAGCATTGTTAGTTGGAGTTAAAAGCAGTTTTGAATAGTTAAGGAAAATTTGGGGCTTTTTTTCTGAATTCTTTGTAAATGTTTTTCTTATCACAGTTATAACACTGATGAGAGTGTTCAGAAGAAGCCATATGGAATTACTCTGTCCCTTGACTTGGAGCTCTCTAGTGCATTCTTGAACACTACAATGGAAGAGCTGTGTGAGAAGTCCTTTTGAACTGAATTTACCTTATTTACTAGGAAGTAAAGGAACTAAGTTTAATGGATAAAAGCCACATAATTACAATTAGCAAATAATAACATTATCAAAATAAAAACTGAGTTCAGTACAGAATGGATAACCACCAACTGGGTTCTTTAAAATCTGTTTTTAAAGACTTAAATTTGAGGATCTAAGTAAAGGACTCAGTTAACAGAAACTTAGAATACCCAAGATACAATTTGCAAAACACAAGAAAATCAAGAAGAAAGAAGACCAATGTATGGATACTTCATTCCATCTTAGAATAGAGAACAAAACACCCATGAAAGGAGTTACAGAGACAAAGATTGGAGCTAAGACAAAAGGATGGACCATCCAGAGACTACCCCACCCAGGGATCCATCCCATAATCAGGAACCAAACCCAGACACTATTGCATATGCTAGCAAGATTTTGCTGAAAGGACCCTGATATAACTATCTCGAGTGAGGCTATGCCAGTGCCTGGCAAATACAGAAGGGGATGCTCATAGTCATCTATAGGATGGAACACAGGGCCCCCAATGGAGGAGCTAGAGAAAGTACCCAAGGAGCTGAAGGGGTCTGCAACCGTATAGGTGGAACAACAATATGAACTAACCAGTACCCCCAGAGTTCATGTGTCTAGATGCATATGTAGCAGAAGATGGCCTAGTTGGCCATCAATGGGAAGAGAGGCCCCTTGGTCTTACAAACTTTATATGCCCCAGTACAGGGGAACGCCAGGGCCAAGAAGTGGGAGTGGGTGGGTAGGGGAGCAGGGTGGAGGGAGGGTATAGGAAACTTTTGGGATAGGATTTGAAATGTAAATAAAGAAAATATCTAATAAAAAACATAAAAAATAAAAAAGGAAAACTTAAACAAACAAACAACAACAACAAAGAAAGGCCACTTATTATTCATTTAGATTTAGCATAGAAAGTAGGAACCTGGAAGTTCCTATAAACCCTAGGACAACTTGAGGCTTATGCCTGGGCTCTAAAGAAACCTCACAGAATCAAGGGTGCTGCCTAAGACCCTGGCAAACACATACCTATGATAGAAACCTTGGAGGTGGAGGTTAAGGAAGATGGTGGTTGACCAATCATGATATACACTATACAATTCAGTTGACGCTACTCTGTGAGAGCACCCCAACATGAGAATCATAGGTTACTTGATGCTTATTTGCATCAGTGTGAAAAGAAACCTTTTTGTAAGATCTTCAGAGTAAAATTTCCTAACAAGTAGGTTGAATTCTGATTGCTCTCAGAATATTTCTAAGAACCTCTCTAGAGCAGCTAATATCATTAGCCAATCATGGATGCTGATACAAGAGTTATTTCCAGGTGATATTAGCCAGATGGTAGAGTAAGAGATCTTGGCCTTCTTTTCTACCACAAAGAGCAGAAGTTTGGAATCCATCCATGCATTAAAATAACTCTTAAAGAACTCATGAGTCCAATTAAAAAGCTGTGACCATCCAGTGAAAGAAGCCACCAAGGGAAAGAGGACAGTTTCATTTTGCCTGTATCTCCTCATTCTCTAAAGTGTCACAGTTCAATAGTGAGATAGAATAAACTTAACTGAGAAAATAAAAGACACACATTCAAAAACTCATAGAACAGTGACATAAGAAATTGAAGAGGACACAAATAAATGGAATATATATCATGTGTCCACAGATGGGAAGAATCAACATGCTCAACATGTCCCTGCTACCAAAATTAACATATATCCAACAAATCTGGATCAAAATTTCAGTGGAATTTTTTTATAAGTAATTATAAAGATCTACAAAAGATGGTAAATTGCCCAAAGCATCCCGTTAAGATAAGCAAAGGTGACAGCACCATACTACTGCACCTTAAATTGTATAACAAACCTATGATAATAAAACACAGGATAGAATTAGCATAAATGCAGACACATAGAACAATGGAACAAAAGAAAAAGATCAGAAAGAAATCTAAGCATGTACTATGAATTATTTATTTTAAACAAGGGTGTCATCAATACATCATCAATACATCTGGAATTATACAATGATCATAAAACTACTGTAGAAATGTCTTAAATTGGGTTTTAATATAATACCAGAAACAAACAAACAAGCAAACAAACAAACCAACAAACAATAAATAAATAAATGGAGGCTAGCAAACTAAAAAGCCTTTTCACAGCAAAAAAACCAACAAAACAAAAAAGCAACCTGTAGGACAGGAGGAAATATGTGTCTGAAAAGTATTCAATAAGCAAATTGTATTAAGGAATTCAGAGTAGTTGCAAAATCCAACAAAGAATGGAATCTAAAATGATTTAACTATACAAATGGGTAGTTTTCCAAAGATAACATGGAGATGGCTACCAAATCTGTGAAGAAGTGCTAAAACCCTTAATGGTCATTGACATGAAATTCAAAAGCACCATGAGATGTTACCTCACATCTGTGGTAGGATGCTTCCTGAGGATGCTTAGGGCCTAGATTTCATCTCCAGATCCATAAAAATGTCAAAAATAAAAATTATTGGTGAAAATGTAGAGAAAAGGTCACCTTTGTACATGGTTGCAGGGAATGCAAACTGCCATAACAGTTATGGAGATTTCTTTGAAAATTCAAAATGGAACTACATGTGACCATATGACCCAGATGTCATTCTGCTGGGCAAATATTCACTTCCATGTTCATTGTAGCATTATTCACTACAGCCAAGAAATAAGACTGACCAAAGTGTCTGTGGATAGATAGATATGTAAATAAAGCAATTCTCTCTCTCTCTCTCTCTCTCATCTCTCTCTCTCTCTCTCTCTCATCTCTCTCTGTTGCTCTTTCACACACAACACACACACACCAGATTATTATTCATCTTTAAGATGAATACAATGAACTAAAGTGGATGACATTAAGGCAGACACATAAAAACAACCCGGAATGATCACTCGGATACAGAGACATTTTAAAGAGTCAAATGTTTGGAATAGAAGAGTGTTACCTGAGGCAGCAGAAGGTAAGATGGAATAAAGAGGTATAGGCCAAAGTATATAGAGGGGACACTATAGAGAAATCTGGATATTGGAAGGTCAGCATGGGGACTACTAAGCTATGCAGTGCAACAGTGTTCACCACGTCACTGCGTGTATGTATGTAAAAACTCCTGCTGTAAAGCTTCTGTAAGACAAAAGATATTGTCAACAGGACAAAAGGGCCACCAACGGACTGGGAAAGGATCTTTACCAATCCTAAATCAGATAGGGGACTGATATCCAATATATATAAAGAACTCAAGAAGGTGGACACCAGAAAATCAAATATCCCCATTAAAAAGTGGGGCACAGAGTTAAACAAAGAATTCTCAACNTTGGCCATCAGTGGGAAGAGAGGCCCCTTGGTTATGCAGACTTTATATGCCCCAATACAGGGGAACGCAGGGGCCAAGGGGTGGGAGTGGGTGGGTAGGGGAGCAGGGCCGGGAGGGGGGAGGATATAGGGAACTAGCTGGATAACACTTGAAATGTAAATGAAGAAAATATCTAATAAAAGTAGTAAAAAAAAAAAACTCCTGCTGTATACCTCACATTTTACAATAAAAATAAGTAAAAATAAAAGAAATAAGTGATTTATTCTCTTGTGCTAGTTCAACATAGTTACTCTTTAATGTCCCTGTGATGGCTTGTATATACTTGGATCAGGGAGTGGCACTATTAGGAGTTTTGGCCTTGTTGGAGTAGGTGTGTCACTGTGGGTGTGGGCTTTAAGACCCTCATCCTAGCTGCCTGGAAGTTAGTCTTCCACTAGCTGCCTTCAGATGAAGATGTAATACTCTTAACTCCTCCTGTACCATGTCTGCCTGGATGCTGCCATGCTCCTGCCTTGATGCTAATAGACAGAACCCCCATTAACTGTTGTCCTTATATGAGTTGCCTTGATCATGGTGTCTGTTCATAGCAGCAAAAACTGTAACTAAGACAGTCTCCTAATGGCTCACGTGCTAAAATGCTTAGTCTAAAGGGTGGAACTATTTGGAGGTGTCAGAATCTTATAGAGCTGAGGCATATTGGGAAATTTTAGCTTACTGAGTTAGGGCATACCTTTGAGAGAGTATGTGTGCCTTAGTCCCTTACTCTTTATTTTGCTTCAAGACTATGAAGGCAGTGATTTTTCTCAATGACAGATAGTCATTATTGATGTCCTTGTTAATGGTCTAAAGCAATAGGACCAAGTGATCATGGAGTAGAGCCTTCAATAAACCTGTTGTCTTTAAAAGTTGATTATCTCAGGTTTTTCTTCAGTGGCAGAAAACTAACACATTTTACAGGTGTAACCATTTCTCTACTGATGAAGTCTTTGTTAATACCTGTTAAGTCACTATCTACAGACAACTGTAACTACCTTCCCTGAATTTCTTTGGATGCTGCATCTCCAATAAACATCCATGATCAAAGTGTTCAGCTACTCATTTGAAAAAGGCTATTGTTAGAAAATGGCACAGGCTTTGTTACCCATGAAAATAATAATAAAAAAATAACAAAGAACATCCAGAAACACACCAGAACCATAAAGATAAAAACATATTAAGAAATCAGTTCTATCAGAAAATAATAAGAGGCTAGACTTACTTTCCCCGAGAAAGCCACAAAAATTTTTAAATATTATTTTTACATGCAGGTAGGTGTCAGCTTACAGTCGTTTGCATTTCAGCATCTCTTTGACAGTCATGCCCACTTTATTATTCATGACAGTTACAAAAGGCAGGGCTGTAGATGCCATCCATCTAATGTGGATGAAATGGTTCCATTTGGAATAGATTAATATTAAAAACTTTTATTGGCATCCCTAATTTTTAAATGTAAGCTATTGGCAATTTTTTAATGAGAAAAAGCAATAATGTAACAGACATTTCTGGATCACTTCCTCAAAAAGCTAAAATGCAACTCCAAGTCTCTCAAAAATCTTTTTAAAAGATGCCTGTTTAATCTCCACAGAAAATGACACAGATGCGCATACTCATTTGTGCATCTTCTGTGTATTTGTGCATTAATTAAATACTTTATTTTAAAAAGCCTCTCCAGAGAAACCTCTTTAAATGCTTTGATTTCATAAATGTGGCTTTTTTTTTAACCTCATAGTTCCCTGTATTAAATTAGGGATGGATTTCTAAGAAGATGCCTGGCTTTGGTATCACAGTTTCATTTACCAAGTTGCTGTTACCACATTTGATCCTTTTATATGCATTTAGAGTATTTCACATTATGCTACTAATAGATGCATAATGTATAGTAAATATATTATTAGAAATTAATCCTGATGTGATTTCTAAGGGTAACTGAAATAAATTACATGCATTGCATATAATTTTAACTCATAGCACCTTTTTTTGGAAATTTAATTGTGAAAAGAGCACAAACTCAAAGTTAGGTGGAGAGGGCAGTTATGGAACTGTGGGGGTATGCTCAAAATACATTTTATGAAATTATTAAAGAATTGCTAGGTAGTGGTGGTGCATGCCTTAAATCCTAGCACTCTGGAGGCAGAGGCAGGCAGATAGATATCTGTGAGTTAGATTCCAGCCTGGTCTTCAGAGTGAGTTCAAGGACAACCAGGGTTACACAGAGAAACCCTATCTTAAAAAAAAACAGAAAAATGAAAAAAGTAATCATCAAGGAATTAATGAAAACATTGTTAGAAAAAAAATCCATGAGCAGTGTGTATATGACCACATACACCAGATGACATGCATGCCTGAGGGTAATGCAGTCAACTGAACCAACAGTAGTTTGAGAACCTGGGTTAGAAAAAAAGCACCATTGTATAATAAAGCTATTAGACACAAGAATGGGCTAAACTCCATTTATGTAAGATGGTATAGTGGTCTGGATAGAGCTAAATGAGACTTGTGGTCCACGATGTATTTGGTGACTATGGAAGCAGCTGAATGCTTCAGATAACAAGACGGAAGTAAATGACAACACTGTAGCACATATTTATTCATCCAAAAAACATACATATCATCATACTGCAAAAAATCCTCAGGATGTAGAATCAGGATACCTTCATTCGATTCCAAGCACTGCCTGATGCATGTTATGTGATATTGGATGAGTTGGTTAATACCACCCATTTTCACTTTAATTAACTATAAAATACTAGTGTTTATATAATATCTATCTTTGACTAAAGACAAAGAATGGAGAACATAAACATTTTATAAAATATAAAATTATGTAAAAAAAAAAACCCTGATTGAATTGTTTTGAAAAAGACCAGGCTACTGTCCTGGGTGGGAGAGCTCTCAGAAGGTAAAAGCAGTTGTGCAAACCTGGAAACATGGGTTTAATCCCTGGAACTCATGTAAAGGTATAAAGAGAACCAAATCCATAAAGCCATCTTCTGACTTCCACACAAGGTCTCTGGCAAGCACAGCTACCTCTACATACATAGAATACACATACATGCTTACATAGAAAACAGTGTACTAACTCAGCCATCTCCCCATCCCTTCCAAAGTAATTTCCATTTGACGTGGCACTATATCAATCCTTAAGGTGTATTGCTTGACAACATAAGGTTCACATATGAACTTTTTTTAAATTGTGGAATTATTTCAAGCAACTTTGAAATTAGGTATGCCTTTCATTTCTGTTAGGAAGGGTCCATGCCAAAATAAGAATTAGCATCATCTGAGATTGCTGGAAATGAGTGTCTGTTCAGAAAGACTAATGGCAGGAGGATGGCACATCAAAACACAGCTTCTAATAGTCCTCAGAGGGAATAAAAGGTATTCTTTTTGCGTTAGAAATTTTTTGAGTGGGCAAGAATTATCATTTGTAATTATAAGCTTGGGGCTGGTTTGTTGTTTTTCATCTCTAAACCTGCTTTCTTTGAAGCATAGTACTCTCAGGTAGAGAACCCAGGCCTGGATAATGTAACTGTGTGAACATTTAGAAAAGCTTATTTTCTGCATCTCACTCTCTCTTCAAAGACTTTCATATCCTTATCTAGCTTCATTTGCTCCAGGTAATGAATAACATATCATGATGATGGTTAAAATTTCCTACTTAAAATTTTCTTTATTTCAATAATTTTAAAATTTTTTTCTCTGATGGCTGGTATCAGCAACATTTGCAAGTATGGAAGATAGCAGTGGGCAGAGCAATGGACAAAGACAAAGAATATAGCTTGTATGGCAGGAGACACAGGATGTCTCAAGATGACCCAATGATGCGATGAGAGAAGTTGGGAGGGCAAACTTCTCTGCTTAAAGTTTTTCCTTTGTCCTTCTTACAGGCATGCCTAAGTTTGCCCCGCTTCATACCTTTTATTTTTAGTGTGTTTAAACCAGTCTAAAAGTGTACAAAATTTTAAAGAAAACTGAACCAATATTAATGAAGGATGGTAGAAAAAGATGAACTGTGCCCACTAGTGGAAGTAAAGCTTCACATTCAAGCCTGTAAGGAAAACACTGTGACTGATATTCAGGTAGACTGTTTACTCATCAGCAGAGTACTGTTTATTATGTTGTAGGTCATAGTCGAACTGCTTAAGGTACCATCTAATGGTTCTTTTATTGATATATGTATATGATATGCATTCATATGTGTATATATGTCTGCATTGTGAGAGTGCATTGTGTGCAGATGTGTATGTCTGTGTGAGCACATGTATGTTCAGTGACTTTCTTGATCACTCTCTGGCATACATGGTGATGGATGAGCTCTCACTGAACCTGGACCTCACTGTTGCTGCTAATCTTTCCAGCCAGCTTGCTCCAGATGGTTCCTGTCTCTGCTTCCTGCATTGGGATTATGAGTGGGACCGACAAACCAGCCCGCCTGGCTTTTCCTGGATCTGGGAATCTATACGGCAAACACTTTATCTGCTGAGTTTTGTCTTCAGACACATTGGTTGGTCTTATTTGTTAGCTTCATGGAATTTAGGACCAACTTCTGGGTGTGTCTGGGAAGGTAGTTCCAGGGTTGATGCACCGAGGAAGGAAGACTTGCTCTCAAAGTGGATGTCACCTTCTGAAGGGGTGGCCCAGATGTAGAGGTGTCTAGCAGTTTTATCTGGTTATATTCTGTTCCTTCTGAGTGAATACATTTATCTCTGAAGGAATTTTCAGGCCCCTAGTACCAGATTGGAACTTATACTTTAAAGTCTGTGGACCAAGTAGATATTGGGTTCTCCCAAATCTCCATCATATGTAATGGCTATTGCTGGACTACCCAGGCCTTATCATAAAAGCCTTTATAGTAAATCTCCTTTCATAATATGTAATGTTTACATGTATTTGATTGGTTCTATTTTTTTCTAGTGAACTCTGTCTAACAAAACTACCTTTGTCACCAACACTTGTTAAACAAATCTGGCTATACTTTCCATCCTCCTTCCAGAGGGCACTTATGAGGTTGTTATACTTATCAAATCTCTTTGGATTTGTTCTTTTACTCCCTGCATGCTACATTGGTTTTATTAACATGGATCATGTAGTACTGAGTCTGTCACGCACAGAGAAAAGGCTTTCTTCTAAGCCAACTCACCTCGACTATCATCCTCATTGTCTTCCCAGGGTTCCTCATTTGCCAGCAGTGGGTTCTGTGACTCATTCATAGACCTCATAGGGAAGGAGTGTCCATCACCAGGGCTGGTGAAAATAGAGGTATTGAGTTTGCAACTGATATAAACTTTCATTTTTTATTTAAACTTTCTTAAATACAGAAGGAGGGATTGTGGGAGGGAGGGTGATAGAAGAAGGGAGGGAGGGAGAGAAAAAAGGAGGGAGGGAGAGAGAAAGAGAGAGAGGGGTAGATGTGTGTGGATGTGTATGGGTGCATATGTGGAAGACATTTTATGGGAATTGGTTCTCTCCTTTCACCATGTGGATCTTGGGGATTGAATGCAGGTTGTTGGGTTTGGTGGAAAGTGCCTTTACACCAATGAACCATTTCACCACTCAGGCATGATCATTCTTTCTGGTTCAGGCTGTTCTGGAACTTGTAATCTGTCTCAATATCCTGAGTGGTGGCATTTAGGTGTGTGTCATCATGTCCTTCTAATACAAACTTTTGAGATGGTAATAATCTTAGAAATAAGATATGACTGTGGCTTTCGGGTTGTGTTGCTTTGAGGATTACTAGTCAAGCGCTCTACTACTGAGCTATATCCTATAAGACTTGAGGAGTTTTAGTTCTTTTGTCTAAAGCCATGGTCAAATAAGCTCTTAGTATATCATTCAAGTACTATCATCTACTTGCTAAATTGCTCTCAATTTCCATGTCTTGTTTGTCTGTATGAGTGTGACGGTTTTTGTTTCTACAACATTCTTTAACTTGCTTTCCATAATGCCTAGTATAGAAATATGCAATGCAGTTTCATAAGTATCATTTAATTATGATAGTTCCAATTATATCCCACTACCATTCCCACTGTTTTGATTCGAAATTTTCAAGGGAGATGAGAAGACTCACAATCACTAAACACAATGGGAAGAAAGCTGCTGTGAAGGTTGAGGGAATGCTCCTGGACCCTGTTATTTATTTGACTTGTAATGTAGAATGTGAAAGAGAAATGACAAGGAATCTCTGCAGTGTACTCTAGGGACTATTTATCTATATCTTAGTCTACTTTGCAGAGCTCTATGATGATCTAAACAATGTCCCTAATTAATTTCTGGGCATTTACAGACAGGAGGTTGTGGCAGAAATCATGTTGGCCCTATCCAGATACTGTTACTGTTTCAGCAATTGAATCTATGTAGCTGAGTGTATTCTAAGTTTAACTCTGAATGACTTTTGAATTATTTATTTGATACATATGTATTTTCTCCTATTTTTGAATGTTGTCAATAAAAACATTTATGGATTTTATTTATATCACTCTACAGAAAAATGTCAGAATACTGATTATATAACTGAATAAATAGGCTTTGATTTCTGTTTTTGTTTTTCTGTGTGAGAGTGTTGCAGTAATGGAGTTTGAGTATGTGATTAGAATGTTTGTAGATAATTCCTGCTAACAGTTACTAATAGATATTATCCATTGACAAATTTTGTCTTAGCATTTATATCTGGAAGAGTTTACACTCATACAGACAAACAAGACATGGAAATTGAGAGCAATTTAGCAAGTAGATGATAGTACTTGGATGATATACTAGGAGCTTATTTGACCATGGCTTTAGACAAAAGAGCTAAGACTCCTTAAGTCTTGTGGGATATAGCTCCGTAGTAGAGCACTTGACTAGAGAACCCTCAAAGCAACACAACTTTACACAAATAGCCCTGTAAAACATTAACCAGAATGGAGGAAGTATTGCTGCAGCAAGTGAAGGGAGGAGGAGGAAACTGAACCTTCATTATTAGCTGACTCCAGCAAAGTTTTTTTCCAACAGAAAGAACATGACTATATTGCTATTTGAGCAGTAAACTCAAAGCACACAAAAAGGCTGAAACATGCTCTGCTCTAGAGCTCCTGTAGTTTGTGAGAATTTTACCTACTTCACAAAGTCATTCAGAAGACATAAATCTAGCTCTACAAAAAAGTTGGGTTTTTTTTTTTGTTTTTCTGTTTTTGTTTGTTTGTTTGTTTGTTTGTTTGAGACAGGGTCTCAATATGTAGTCCTGGCTGTCCTGGAACTGATGATGATGATGATGATGATGAAGAAGAAGAACAACGACGACGACAACAACAACAACAACAACAACAACAACAACGTAGTGATAAGCTTTAAAAATATTTATCACAAGCCAGGCGTGGTGGTGCACACCTTTAATCCCAGCACTCGGAAGACAGAGGCAGGCTGATTTCTGAGTTCAAGGCCAGCCTGGTCTACAAAGTGAGTTCCAGGACAGCCAGGGCTACACAGAGAAACCCTGTCTCTAAAAACATACACACACACACACACACACACACACACACACACATACACACACACACACATATATATTTATCTTAAACACAATCTAAGTATACAATAATATAGGAATGGATAAATAGAATATTACATAGCCAAAAGCAGTCGTTATAAAACTTATGTCACAGGAAGAAATTATTACTATTTTTAAGGGAAACTGTAAAACTTCAAATAGTATATAGAAAATATAGAAAGAATAAACAGAAGGAAAACATATATCCCAAAAGTGCTAAAAATAATACCTTGACCAATACTCTTAGAAATTATTTTTCTTTTTTTCATTTTTCATATTTGGAGTTTACCCCTAATGTCATGAAGGTAAGATTTAAAACCAAGAACAAATAGAGATTGATTTAGAGACTGAAGGTTATTCTTAGGACTGCAATTAGAATCCAACTGAATAAAAAATTAAGCCAGGTCTGATGGCACATGACTTTATCCCATTACTCAGCAGGCAGAGACAGAGGCAGGCATATGTCTGAGTCTAAATGATGGCAGCATACTCAGCCCTAAATGGCCCCACTATACTAACCTCTTCAAGGTTCAGTGAACATCACAGAAGGGGCAGAAAGAAGATAAGTGCTATAGGGTACAAAAATGGACAACAAAGGGATATCTTACAGATCTGGCATAGCCATTACACCTATGAACTCACTGAAGAATGGCTATCCATCTGTATAAGACTTGCACAAGTTAGGGCCATCAATAAGACTTGCACAAGTTAGGGCCATCAGCACTTCATTATAGATAGGAAGATATCTATAATGATATAGATAGATATGAAGTCAGGAAGCCCTATCCATCACTGAGGGACTACTGGTAATCAGCAGTCACTGGGGAAAGGAGTATTCTTTTCTTCCATGGTGTAACCACTGAAAAGTTGTCCTTGTTCCAGTAAATAGCCTCTTACCCATGCACATGCAAGCAGCACTGATTTAAATGAGTGAGAAACACACACACACATAAAGATATAAAACTAGAAGACTTGTTGAGAAGAAGCTTTCAGCAGGAGAGAGGAGGGGATGAGAAAGAGAAATGGAGTGTAAAAATTACCAAAATTCATTACAAATATGTGAAACTGTCAAACAAAAACATTTTAAAACTCAATCTGTTGCTTTACTGCATGGCTCAAAATTGGCTGCTTTCAGTGGTTATAATTACCTACCTGGACCCAATAGGTATTAACCAGAACTTCTTATTATCGCCAAACACCTGCTGAATATTCTTGATGAAGCCAAGATTGAACCCATTTTTCTCTGGTCCACTTGTAAATACTGGTGTGCAGAAGGCCTCTAAGACAGTCCAGGAGAGTTGAAAAAGAGGAGGAAAGAAATAAAGCAATACATTTCATCACTGTGATGATTTTACACCTCTCAAAAAATATGAAGTGGATTTATGATCTTTTTGCTGTTTAAGCATAGTTCCAAAGTTCTTAATTATTGCTAAACTATTTAGTAAAATTCCATTTAATTATTTAATAAAAGGTAAAATTTTTATTGAAAATAAGAAATTTGTACTCTTAGGTTTTAAAAAGCCAATGTAAATAAAATACATAAGGACAACAATACTAGAACATTAGTGAGCTGCATGTCTTTGGACTGCTGGATTTAAGGAGTGCGGGAACACATTTAACTGCACTTTATTTGAATCAAACTGGCAACAACAGCCAAATGGTCTCCATTTGTAGATCTGGGACCAAAGTAATGACACATAAAGAGATGGTAATGACATTGATTTGGTTTTGAAACATTTTAGAAATGAAGATGTTCACAATGAAACCTGCAATGTAAAAATAACCTAGTTTTACTCCAGACAAAATGTCAATGGGTGAACTGTAATCACCTCAAAGACTATGAGGAATTGGGCCACATTAGTGCACATTATTTTTAGACACACATTTATCCCATTAAGCAAACACTTTCACTGTTGGGCTCTGGCTGCATCTTACCATTTCCCATTTGTCCTTTGTTTTCAGACCCTGTTATCATGAAGCTTTTAGTACTTTTCTACTTCTGTAGCTATCTCTCAACCAAATGTGCTAATTTACTAGCCTAAGTACTAAGTGCTACACATATATTTGATTTAGAAAAATGGGTACAAAGACTTCCCTAGTAAATGAATTCTCAAAGTGCAGTGGCTTTTACACTAAATTCCTCTCCAATCTAATCCATCCTGGTTAAACATTTAACACTCGAACACTTTCTTCTTATTCTTTGTGTGGACTTGTAGACCATGTAAATGTTCACTATACATGAAGTAATTATTGCACTAGCATCTTTTCGTTTTACATATAATAAGCCCAGAGTACTAATTGACAGCAAAAAAAAAAAAACCCATTTAGTGAACTGATTTTCTGCAGATTTAACATGTATATTGCATTTGCATAGTTCTTTTATATACTCCTTTAACTATAAATATCAGTTTAGTTCTTTACATAAATAACTGCACATTTCTACAATTATTATCTATTTAGTGTGTGTGTATTCACCTGTGTATGCATGCTATTGTGTGAGTGTGGAGGACAAAGGAGAACCTGTGGAAATCAATTCTCTTTACCGTGTTGCTTCTGGAAATTGCACTCAGGTTGTCAGGCTCTTGGCAAGCACCTTACCTGCTGAGAAACCTTGATGGCCTGGATTTTTGCATTCATTCTTGTCACTCATTTGGATTATTCTAAGGACTCAGTTTTGAAATGTGTGCCATCAGTTAGATTACCTGTCTTTATTTACTATCATCTCTTCCTTCTGATATTCATTTCTTTGTGAGAATACTGTTTGGAAGTCAGATTTTTGAATTTGAGGATGTATTACCCAATGTGCACTAAAAAGAACTATGAACATTTTGGGTTCTCTATGGATTCGACTCATGAATGCTCTGAGGAGTCTGTAAGCTTTGTTCACTATTGTCCAGTTTGGCAAAATGTATTTCCAATTTGGTTTAGAGGCAAAGGGCTGTTGCTAAAGCTAAAATACTTTATCATTCGATTTTTATCTCCTTAGGAAACAACCCACAGGGCACAGTGATATACCTTAGTATGAATTTTCCTAATCTTACCTAAGGTAGTTTTGTTTCTGCTGACAAGCCAACAATGGTAACCAAAGAGAATCATAAGGCTGACAAAAAACATGCAGGCCACAAAGAGGAGAAAGAGGACATGGAACTTAGAGCGAACACTGGGCAATTCCCCCTAGAAAAGAAACAATACACAAAGAAAACCAAACATCAGAGTGCAAATGCATGGCTAGTTTTCTATATAGATTAGTAGTTTTCACACGTAAAACTCCAGCTCCAATTGTAAACACAGTATATATGCACGTGTATGTATATACATGCATGCCAAAGTGTGCATGTATGGAAGTCAGAAGACAAATTGTGGGAGTCAGTTCTCATCCTCTACTACCTGAATGCAAGGGATTGAACTCAGGTCACCAGACTTGGTGGCAAGTGCTTTAGTTTGCCAAGCTACTTGCAGGCCTTGATTACTATTTATTTATTTATTTATTTATTTATTTATTTATTTATTTATTTAACAAAATTGTTGATCATCATACCTTATTATAGATACATCCTTAGCTTATGAAGCTTAAATTGGGTTATGTTTAAGTGAAATATATAATTTCACCAATTAGAAAAGAATAATGTGAAAAAGGTATGCTGAGATCATAATTGGTGTGAAGCTATTAATCTGTTTGGCTTGAGAATTATGAATCACTGGCTAGCAGATAATAAGGCCACTACTGCTCATCCTATTGTCTGTAGGAGACTATAAAGACTTCTTTTATTTTTTTTTAAATAAAGTCTCATGTGACAAAGCCCTACTTTAAAAATTTTCACTGTATGAGAAGTGTGTGTGTGTGTGTGTGTGTGTGTGTGTGTGTGTGTGTTATCTTCCTGTGTGCCTGTGTGCCTTGTGCTTGCCTGATACCCACAGAAGCCAAAAAAGGTTATTAGATGCCCTGGAACTGGAGTTGTAGATGGCCATGAGAAGCCATGTGGGAGCTAGGCACTGCTGGCTCCTCTGCATGGGCACTCAGTCAGTGCTCTTAACTACTAAGCCATCTTTCTAGCTCCAATACTAGCATTCTTTATATGTCATGATTTTTTTTGTTTTGTTTTGTTTTTGTTTTTGTTTTTGGCTGTGTGCGTGTTGAAAATGCTAGAGTGCTGGATATAAGAAGCTAAAACACAGAAATTTAAAATGTCCTACATGAACTCATGACCTGATTTTGAAGCTGTTGAAATTGTATGTGTGTGTTTTTTCTCTTACAGCTGAAGTAAAATGCACTGGTCCACTGCATTCTGTGGAGCAGCTGTTTGGACAGTAACAGTCAAGCATGATGTTAAAGGTGATTGGAAAAGTAGGAAGCTAAGATTGTTGTAGTTAACTGGTACATCTAACTTCCCACATGGCAACAGCTTTTGATATACAATTCTAGAGCAGAACGAATGCTCTAAAGTTCTACAGCATGCATAGCATGGAACAGTTTGTCTTCAGAGAAGAATCACGGAAAGCATTTTGAATTTTAGAATGAACAGCTGGAGGAATGACGCTGGCTTGTTTCCTCCTTTCCTTTAATGACCATTGTTTTGGCATGATGAATTGGCTTGAGATATTTCCAGATGCCCGCCCCCCCCCAGTGATAAACTTAAAGTGATTCTTAAGTGAAATGGACCTTACCTTCCTCATGGTCCTATTCTATTCCAGTCTTAGAAGGTTAGCGCGTGGCAACACTTGATAAGTTCAAACACTATAGATTTCTTTCCTCAGACGCTATTTTTATTCATTTTTACAGAAGGAAATGCTGGACCTCTTCCAGGTCAGATATGTTTGCAGTATGAAGATAAAGAGAAACAAGTGCATCAGATACTCTCAACTGAGGGGGGTCTGGGTGAGACCTGTACAGGACAGAGCAGTCCAGGAAACAGCTGCCTTAAGGGCTTCAACTTTTAGGACTCTTTATCTGAAGCTCTCCCTCTTGAGATGTTCCCTCCATAAAATCTTGACCTAGACACCCAGATTAGGTCAGCTTGGTTCGAGGTTGATTTGAATCATGGTTATTTTTTCCTTTTGTTTTGTTTGTTTTTGTCATTGTTCTTAGGTAAAATTCCAAGTACTATTTTGTGGTGCTTCTTGCCTTCACTGAGATTTTGATCTCATGATTTCTACTTTTTGAAAAAAAGAAAAACTCAGATTGATTTTACTCTTTAAAATATTAAAATGGGCATAGGAAATAGCTGCACAAGTTAGGTTGTTTTGAAGTCTGCTCTCTTCTTGTGCAGCCATGCTCTGTCACTCTTTCAGAAGGTGTCTGTCTGGTGTAGACTATCTGATGGGCTGTACTTTGGCAGGGTTCATAGTATCAACCGTTCTTGTGCAAACAGGTCCTATGTTCAAAGATGCATTTTGAGGAGATAATCAAGTTAAATCACCAAAAGCCATGATCACCAGAGACAGTTCAGAGGAATATTTGTAAAATAGTAATTACTAAGTTTCTAAAATAATAGTTCATAGCCTTTGTGAAAAGGTTCATAGACCAGTGTGGAGGTGTACATTATTAATTTTGCAGAAAGCAAATATTAATCTTTCCACTGAAAGTAGAATTTGCTTAATTTAATACTGAAAGGAAAGAAATGATATCATAGTCTGCTGAATCCTTTTTTCTAAAAGAGATAAAGTCTTTGTGTAGGAGAACCACCGTGGGCATAGCACATGCAATCACATAGCTTATGGACATATTTATGTTTAAGTTCTCCCTTAAAAATTTATAAGCCAGGTGACCTTACACATGTTACTTATATGCTGTGAGTCTCAGCTTTGTCATCTTTGAATGTGACAAATAGTTTTTATTTTGGCTACTTCACAAGGTTGTGGTGAGGATCAGATGAAATCATCAATAGAAAGTACCATACAATAGAAGTTGCTATTCTTGGGAGCACAGCTTTTCTCTTTGATGTGGCTTTAAAAATATATGGCACTGTTTATTTTTATTTTAAAGAGAGGCTCAACTTAAACTTAGAAAGCCATTCATCCTTAAGCTATCCTAATGTGGTCCTAAGGCCAGAGCGACTACAAAGAACCATTTCATCGAATTGTCAATGCCCCTTTCAGTGTAAGGACAAACTATGACAGGCCTCATGGCATCTCAGATGATAGGCATAAACTAGACTACCGTGGAGGAAAAACAATGCCAGGATAGGAAAAGCCCATGTTCACTATGGATTTGTTGGTACTTCTGGCACATTTCTCACGATGAATTCATGCTCAGTTACCATCTTTTAAGAGTGAAGGAAAGCATAGAGTACCTGGCTTGCATTTTGGTGTTTGATTATTGTCTGGCCAGGGGAGCTAAAGGCAAAATGTGTGAAATACAATGTTGTTTACTTTGGAAAAAAGCCATGATTCAATAGTAGCCCACTGTGTTAAGGACCAAGAAAGGTATGTAAGAAAGATCAAGGCTCACACTTCCCTGCTGATTGGATACAGTCGATTTTCTTCATATTTATAGTAGTAACTCAGCATGTGGATGGAATGCCAAATAGGTCATGGCAACCTAAGCAATGGGGAGTAGATCTTGTGCTGTGGAAATGGGCCAAAGAAGAGATATCAAGATGTGTAGTTTCGTGAAACGTTTCCTATTTGAAGAAAATATATGTGAAAAACCTTATCATTTCTATTTGTAATTTGAATTAGGGATTTTGATATCTACTATATAGCTCCTGATTTGCATAGCTATTAAATATCTGAACTGATTAAGCAAGTTGAATAAAAAGTGTAATCTTTTACACTACTAGGAATAAAAGCACTGATTCATAATTTAAATATTCTTAGCTATTTAGCCTCTCTGTGCCTTGTCTTTTTCTTTTCTCCAATTCATTATAATTTATATTCTGACCATGTGATTTATGTTATTTCCTTGCTGGTTTACTGCTCCAGCTAAGATGTGATATTCCTGTTATATAGGCTCTTATAAAATTTCTAAAGTAATAATCAGAAGCTCTACTCACATTTGTGTTTTCCTATTCACATCTGTTTGGATAACTCTCATTGGGGATACCTTATTAACTGTATTTTAGTGTAGGAAAGGGATTTCTTTGAGAGTCTAACTGAATGAACATGACAAACAATATATTTAATTATATTTACCAAGTATTCTACAATATGCAAATGGAAAATTTACCTTGATGTTTTAAAATAGATGAGATATGACTGATATCCCCAAGTAGGAGAAATATAAAAGTAAGGTTGATTTTTCATCTTTTCTTGATAAATATAATATTAACATCACTTTCATTGGATCTTGATATTGAGATAGTGAGGCAAGCAATAGAGCCAGTCTCACTTCCCCTTCTCCCAATTCTCAACCCACTGTTGTCATACAAAGTTCAAACAAGAGGCTGGATGTGGTGGTGGATGCCTTCAGTCAGTCCCAAAACTCAGGAGACAGAGGTAGGCAGATCTCTGAGTTTGAGGCTAGCTAGGTCTACAAAGCAAGTTCCAGAACAACCAGCATTACACAAAGAAAGCCTGCCTCCCACAAAGGAAAATTCACCAAATTCAAAAAAGACTTCTTGTTTCATTTTGTGCATATGAACCTATGTGCTCATCAGCATATCTTTCTTCCCAACAGAAACTTCGCAACTACCCTCTGATCATGGAATTACTAAATATTTTCTAACAAATTTTGTTCGTTAAAGAAACTAGTGATTTGGCTGGGCAGTGGTGGTGCACACCTTTAGTCCCAGTACTGGTGAGGCAAATGGAGGTGGGTCTCTGTGACTTCAAGGCCAGCCTGGTCTACAGAGAGAGAGAGTTCAAGAACAGCCAAGGCTTCACAGAGAAACCCTGTCTCAAACAAAACAAAACAAAACAAAACAAAACAAAACAAAACAAAACAAAACAAAACAAAAAAGGAACCAGTGATTTAGAATTAGTTTTAACGTTTTTTTCAAATATACAACTGGTTAAAAAAAAAGGTCTTTAAAACTCAAACACAAACATACATTTTAAAGAGTGGGTCAGCAGAGAGGTTACTTTCCCAGACAGTTGATACAGAATTGTTTAACTGGGATCTTTACTCAACAGTTTCTTAAACCCCAGATTATTCAACATGGAAAACTCGTTTTTACTGCCTTGCTTTCTGGTGACTTCATTATTTCAAAATGCAAAGGATATGGGTAGGGAGTGTTACATTTAGGGAGACTATGTATATGCATTTACCTTGGAGGGAACCCATCAGGGTTTTTCAAACTTACTCTCCAGTATTTGATGAAGTAGCTGAAGACTGTTGTAGCAATGTACAGGCAGTAGAGAACGGAATAAGCTAAGAACTGAAGGAAGAATTTGTAGTTGGAAAATCCAATGCAGTTATTAACCCTAAAAAGGAGAGGGAAACAAATGTGAAATCAAGACCTATTGACAGAGAACCCAGTGATCCTTAAGTGGACTAACCTAAGCAAGCACATGACTCCTGCTGCTTCCTTATGTGTTGTATAGAAACCCCACAGAGATGGAAGTCCCTTGATATAAACAGACAGGAGAAACAAGGTCTATTTCACTTATTTCTCTTTTTATTTACCAGCACAGAGTCACCTGAACTATGTAATAACTTTAGAATAGCTCCTGAAACACCCAAGCAACCCTGGATTTTCATTGCTAAGAGCGTGGTAAAGTCTTAATAGCTACATTTTTGACATGTGCTCTTTGCAATTAGGTGATTCTAGATTCCTCTTTTGTCAGAAACACAACTTTTATCAAAGAATTGCAGAACTTAACTATCTGTAACATTTCAAAAAGTCATCTAAACACCGAAATGAAGTGCATAATGTTGAAAAAGGGAAATAGTTGGGTTGTATTTCATTACTGTGCTCAATTGCTAAAGTTAATGGACAGAAGACTATTAGCTTTGTGACCTCAGGGATTCACTACCATACCTTTCCTAGTATTTTAATCCTTGTTTTAAAATGTTCCTCCTCCCCTGCTCCCCACTTCACGTAAGTACAGTGCATTACAGCAGCAAAAGCAGGCATGCTGCAATTCAGATTAGAAAAGTGGGTATGTTGAACAACTTTGACCCTTTTAGAGGATAGAAATGAATCAAAAGGACATACCATGGGCAGTGGTGGTCCATTTTTAAAACACACCTGCAAAGGGAACAAAATACAGTCTGATAAACATGGCTATAAAAATGAAGAAACACCTCAAAATTAAACTCAAGATTTCAGCATTTTTTACACAGTTCCAACATAACTATCTACAAGCTGGGTGTGGTGGTGCACACCTTTAATCCCAGCACTCGGGAGGCAGAGGCAAGCAGATTTCTGAGTTCAAGGCCAGCCTGGTCTACAGAGTGAGTTCCAGAACAGCTAGGGCTACACAGAGAAACCCAATCTTGAAAAACAAAAACAAAAACAAAACAAACAAACAAACAAAACCTATCTACAAACTTCTACCATGGTAACTCTAGGATTACTGCTTCCTCAGTTACTCACAGGATGACCAAATCAGAGGAACTCTCTTGGATGACATAGCTTGCAGCAAATTCCAACTCTAGAACTGCAACCTTGAAAGGGACAGAGCACTCCAGACTAGTGATCCAGGGAAAAGGCTCAAGATGCCACCTTTAGCTTTGCTTACTTAATTTAATAGTAACGCAAGGGAAATATATGCCTAAATGTGAATCAAGAGTAAGAGAAATAGTGGCATAGGTATTCAGGAACAAAGGCTTGAAGATTGTACACAAAAATGGGATTTTATAAACCTAGAACAATTTGAGAGACAAAATAAAATACAATTTTGGTTAACAACATAAAATAGAAAATAACTATCTATGCCTCTGTATTGATTCAAATGATTGAAGAAACAAATAAGTTGGGCAGAAGAGACACATCTCCATATGCGTCTGCATTCTAAATAATTTATGAAGATATTCACCTTCAAGGAGAGGAAAACTAATACTTTAGTGGGAACTATCTATAGTGACTTCTATCCAAAGAACACAAGTCAGAAATGAGAGGGGGACTGAATAATTTTACACTGGAGACATCTGGCAAACATTGGAAACATCTGGCAATCATCAGTTGAGAGAAATGTTCAGTAATAACACTGAAGTCAAAAGTCACATTTATATGCACCCTTGATACCATGTAATGAGAATAGTACTTTATCTCCATGATCTTCCTCCACAAATCACATTACCCCATTATAATGACCATGAGAAAAGAGCAAACAAATTTCAACTAAGAAAAAATTTATAACACATCTGATTCTTAATCCTCAAAACTGTCAGTGTTATGAAAACCAAGGTAAAGTCTGCGAAAATGACATGGATTAGAAGACCTACAGAGACATTACTTCTTAAAGTAATGTGGTATGCTGGGTGAAATCTTGGAAGAAAAAATATTATGGGGAAAGTTAGGATATCTAAAAGGTATATCCCATTTAAAAGTTATATATAAAGCATCCAACAAAAATACAAAATGATACAGACATACAAAATGACATCTGGACAAGGATATTTGTATAGCATAGATTTGAATGGAATAAGCTGTAAATTACATAAAGGTTCACTAATAGAACATTTCATTTTTGATAATTAAGCTGTATTACAATAGAATAAAATGAAAGGCAATGTCTCAATATTGGCTTATTAATTCTACAAATGTGTCATACTAATGGAACATATTAATAAAAGGGAAAACTGGGTGTGGGACATAGAAGAATTCTCTTCACAAGAATCTATAAATCTGAAATAATGTAAAATGAAAGCTTCCCTTTGAAAATGCAGTATTAGTTTTCTATCTTTAGTCTTGAATGATTATCATCCCTGTGAGAGTGTTTGGCATGTGTTCATTATGCCTCAAAAGAAATGCTCTTATCTAGGCATGGTTACATGTCAGGATCAGTCATTTTGTTGTCAAGGCAACCATCAGTGGCCAGCATCAGCCCAGGGAGAGTAGAGTTGTCACTTACATGGCACAGACAGAACAGTGATGGCAGCGGTCTGGCTTGATTAGATGGCACCGGTCACAGAACCGTACAGCTATAGGAAATGGAAAGTGGTTAGTACAAGTTCAGAGTCAGTATAAGATCCTACACTTTACTAGTTTGTGGATGTATTTTGTTATATAGTGACTACAAATGGTCAAATGTATTTCAAGCTGCTAAGCATAAGGTAATAACATAGAAGATTATGGAAGGTGATTTTTTTTTAATGTTGGATCAGCCTTAAAATCACCTTCAAGGGATGAAAGAAAGGAAATGTTTCATATTTGGATAACTGGCCACAGCATTTTGTATTATAAACTAAGTGCTACCAAGTGTTTCAGTGATTAGGGAATTCATTTAGTCTATTTATTCCAACTTTTCTCTCTGAAAATAAGCATTTATATCCTATCTCCAGAGGTTATGCATAAGATAGACACAATTCCTACAATATGATAAAGAATATTGTTTTCAAGATAACAATCTGAAGGAAAGAGACATTCTGTCTAGAACACCTTGTTAATTCCCCATCTAACATATAAATAGAAAATTATGCCATATCAAGTGTCATAATCAAGGTAAATGAATGGCAGAAATCTAACCTGTACAGTTGTTTTTCTGATTTCTTATTTTTGAGATGTACATACCTACCTACCTACCTACCTACATACATACATATACACACAGACACAGACACAGACACACACACACACACACACACACACACACAAACACACAAACACGAATCCTCTCCCTCCTTTTCTTTCCCAATTAAAGGCATTTATCATTCTCTTCTCATTTATTACAGAGCATTGCTATGTACAACGGTATAATGCTATTATTATATTCTAAAACTTAAAGGTACAGATAATTTGAGAAATATAACAGTTTTATTTAAAGTATGCATCAGGCACATATAAATGATTTAACACAATAGGCTGCAAATTCAGCAGAGTCCTGAGTTCATGTCTACTAATGAGTGCTTGTGTGTATGTATGGGGGATGGACAGAGGGCGAGAGAAAGCATATCACTTCTCAATATATGCTTGTAAGAGTTCTGTAATTGATCATTAGTCCTTCATTGTTGCTTCCATACAGTACTTAATATTCTGAGTTGCTAGATGATTTGTTAAAAAGTAAATCAAATGATATTATTATCCCCTAGACATTCAGTTAATTTCCAACATGCTAAGAATAAAATCCAAATTCTGTACCATAGTTTGTGGCCTCTCCCTACCTCTTCAAGCATACTTTGTACCACTCTCCATTCTCCATGCTCCTGTGACACTGGCTACCTTTTTGCCCTTGTAAAATGGCAACACTTTGCCTGTCTCTGGGCCTTCACAGTTCTTTCTGTCTTTAGTGATTATCTCTGTGCTCTTTGAACGGCTTGATGGTTAGTTTTATCTGCCAACTTAATTGGTGTGCTGGTTAGTTTCTGTCAGCTTGATGCAAACTGGAATCAACTGGGAGGAGAACCTGAACTGAGGAATTCTGATTGGCTTGTGAGTATGTCTGTCAAGTATTTTCTTGATTGATGGTGGATGTATGAGGGCCCAGATATCTGGTTCTGGGTTAAAAAAGAAAGGTAGCCGAACAAGCCATGGAGAGCAATGCAGTAAGCAGTGTTCCTCCAAGGTCTCTGTCTTAATTTCCCTTGTTGGTAGAATGTTATTTGGAGTGTAAGATAAAATCAACCCCTTCCTCTCCAAGTTGCTTTTGTTCAGTCCTAGCAACAGAACAGAGAACGAAGACAACTGGGTATCCATATATTTGTGTTCGTGTCTTTACTCCCCAAGTGATAAAATGTTATCAAAAGTGTAAGATAAAATAGTCCTTTTCCTCTACTGGGCATATACCCAGAAGATATTCCAACTGGTAACAAGGACACATGCTCCACTATGTTCATAGCAGCCTTATTTATAATAGCCAGAAGCTGGAAAGAACCCAGATGTCCCTCAACAGAGGAATGGATACAGAAAATGTGGTACATTTACAGAATGGAGTACTACTCAGCTATTAAAAACAATGAATTTATGAAATTCTTGAGTAAATGGATGTATTTGGAGGATATCATCCTGAATGAGGTAACCCAATCACAAAAGAAATCACTTAACATGCACTCACTGATAAGTGGTTATTAGCCCCAAAACCTAGAACACCCAAGATACAATTTCCAAAACACAAGAAAATCAAGAAAGACCAATGCGTGGATACTTCATTCCTCCCTATAATAGGGATTAAAATATTCATGGAAGGAGGTACAGAGACAAAGTTTGGAGCTAAACGAAAGA
>LR753327.1:715231-844747 GCA_902729485.2 Mus minutoides | reverse complement strand
TGGATGCTCACAACCATCTATAGGGCAGAACACAGGGTCCCCAATGTAGGAGCTAGAGAGTACCCAAGAGCTGTAGGGGTCTGCGACCCTATAGATGGAACAACAATATGAACTAATCAGAACCCCCAGAGCTCATGTCTCTAGCTGCATATGTATTAGAAGATGGCCTAGTTGGCCATTATTCGGGAGGAAAGGCCCCCGGTCTAGCAATGTTTATATGCCCCAGTACAGGGGAATGCCAGGGCCAAATAGTGGGAGGGGGAGGGTAGGGGAGCAGGGTGGGGGGGTGGGTATCGGGGACTTTTGGGATAACACTTGAAATGTAAATGAAGAATTTCTCTAATAAAAAAAAAAGAAAAAAATAGTCCTTTTCCTCTCCAAGTAGCATTTGGTTAATGTTTTATCACACCAACAGAGACATGAACAATAAGGTTCTTGCATGTCTAGATGGCTTTTATATCTGTATGCAATGAGGGTGTTTCCAGAGGAAAGTAGCTTTTCAATAGGTAGACTTAGAAAAGCAGATAGTCTTCTGCCATGTGAGTTGGCTAAGAGGGCTTGAATAGAACAAAAAGGCAAAGAAAAGGAGAATCTATTCTCTGCCTGACCGCATGAGCAGGGATACTCGTGTCTTGCTGCTCTGTGACTGGAACTTAAGCAGTTTGGACTCCTTCATCTTCAGGTCTTCAGATTTGAACTGAAAATTGCACCATCAGCTTCTGGTTCTGAAGTGCTTGGATTTGGCTCAGAATGTACACTGGTTTTCCTCATGTTTAGGCTTTATACCATAGGCCTTAGGTACAGCTCAAACTGGAGCTATAACACTACCCTTCCAGGGACTGTAGCTTTCATATGTGGATGGTGGGACTTTTCAACCTTTTTAGTTGCGGGAACTAAATTCTCATAATAAGTTATCTATCTATCTATCTATCTATCTATCTATCTATCTATCTATTTACCTACCATATAGTCATCTTTTTATATTATCTAATTTATAGGTTCTCTTTCTTCCAAATAACATAAGTAATAGATTTTGGTACTGAGAGTGATTCTAGAGATAAAAATTTAAAAATTATTTTCTGTGTATTAGTACATGGTAGCTGTCTTCAGACACACCAGAAGAGGGCACTGGATCCCATTACAGATGGTTGTGAGCTACCATGTGGTTGCTGGGAATTGAACTTAGGGCCTCTGGAAGAGCAGTCTTAACTGCCAAACCATCTCTTCAGCCCAAAAATTATTTTTTGAAATTGTTTTGTTTGACTCTCTGAAAGTGGGCTGCTTATATTATTCAAATTAAATGTGATTTAAGTTAAACTAATTACTACATTTCAGTATTAAAGAGGGTACTGTTAACCCATGTCATGCTCTGGCAGTGCAGATGTCTAAAGTTTCTTCAATAAATGCTATCAATCACTACAAGAAGCAAGGAGATAGGTGACTGTATATATATATATATATATATATATATATATATATATATATATTTGAACATTTAAAGAAAACTAATGAGGTTGGCTTGTTGTTCCTAACAACACTGGAAAAGTAATGAAAGAAAAGACTGAGATATGGGCTTCAAATTTCCTGCTCAATACATAAATGACCTAAAAGCTTCTATGTGCCTCCTGAAGGAGATGCTTATCTTTTACAGCCACAGACCAGGGATTAGTAAAAATCAAATACAGAATTTCATCTTGGGACTACTTAAATTACAATGTGAGTTGACCTCTTGGTCTTGTAGGTTATTTACTGCTAAACTGGGGTCACTGTCTATGAAAGAGTAGGATTCTCTATTAAGACTTGGTGAAGTTAGGGATATTGTACTCCTAAATTCTGACCCACGAGGATGTACAATACATTTGAAAAGATTACTTGAGTTTTGTAACATGAACACACAAATCCAAAGGAACAGATATTAAGTAATCTGTATGGGAACAGATATTAAGGATCATGGCTATTAAGGACAATGTTGGAAATAATATAAAATTAGATCTGGGTGAGTTTATTAATGTATGAGCAGAGATCCTGCATTAAGGTTGAAGATTAGGGAGGTCAAGTACTACACAGTCTTGTTTCTATGTGGAAACATGAAATGGTTCATAGATGAAGAATGTACAATAGTAGTCACTAGAAGTCAGGAAGAGTTGTAGGTTGCATGATAGAGGGAGTTCACAGTTACTTTCCTATTGCTGAGCTAAAATACTATGATCAAGGCAACTTACTGAAGAGGATTATGGGGCTTATGGTTCCAGAAGGTTAGAGTCCATGATGTTGGAACAAAGGCATATATCTTTAACCATTAATATGAAGCAGAGAAAACAAACTTGAAATAGTGTGAGTCTTTATACTCTCAAAGATTGCTCCCAGTGACATTTTTCCTCCAATAAGGATACATTTCTTCATCCTCTCCAAATAGCAAAACCGGGGATCAAGTATTCAAATACACAAGTCTATAGGGGACATCTTCTTCAAGCCATAAAGAGGTTGGATAATGGGCATCAAAATATAACAGGAGGGATAAGTTCTAATGTTCTACAGCATAAGACGGTTACAGTAATTTATTATATATTTTATAGAGAATGTGAAGAAAGGAACTGAAAGTTTCCAAATGCTCAAAAAATGATGACTTTAGGAGATGAAAATGCTAATTAATCTGATTTAATATTGAATACTATACACCTGTCTCAAATATTTTGTACCCCATAAATATGAACAATTATTCTATATTGGTAATAAAAAGAATAATAAGACATGTTAAAAATTGAACAAAATAAGCTGGGCGTGGTGGCGCACACCTTTAATCCCAGCACTCAGGAGGCAGAGGCAGGCGGATCTCTGAGTCTGAGTCCAGCCTGGTCTACAAAGAGGCTACAGGGCTACACAGAGAAACTCTGTCTCATAAAACCAAAAAAAAATGAACAAAATATATCTCTGCATATAATTTACCACATGCGCATCTAGTTCATATCTTTTGTTTTTATCATATTTTCTATACTAGTACATAAATTACATACTTTTCTCCCTAGTTTTAATAAGAATTTTTACACCCAACCAATGTCTCCACTCACCAGGCTCTTCATATCTTGTACCAGTATCTAGCCAGGTAAGTCTACCTCTATACACTCACCAACTACCAAATTGAGTTTCAGTCCCATATCTAGTGCCATGGTCTAATCTGGTCAATCTGACTTGTGACAGCCCCAACTTCCTGGCTCTGGCCAAGACCTGTGCCATCTGCCAACAACCTATAGTCAGACCCATCATGTGATCATCTAACGGTCTCCTCCCAGCTATTCTCTGCAAAACTTGCACCAGCGTGTAGCGAGGTAAGTCTGCTTAAGCCTCCACTGTGCACACTCCAAGTCCTCAGATCTAGCCTGGGTCCCACATCCAGTGCCTAGACTTGTTTGGGACAGCCCTGATGTTACAGCACATAAACTGTGGGCCCTGTGAACTACATCCAACCTCTCTATTCAGCCAGCTGCTGTAATCTTATACCGGCATCTAGCCAGGTGAGTCCATCTGATCCTTCCCTCCAAAAAATGTTTCCACCCTCCAGAATAGATGAGGGAGAAGAATTCTAGGCCAATGGCATAGAAAGCACTCAATAAGGTGAAAATAGGAAAAATCCTCAAACTAAGGAAAAGCATACCCATATAGATACAAGAATCACATGCAACATCAAATTGATAAGACCAGAAAAAAATACCCCCATGGCATATTATAGTTAAAACATTAAGTATATAGAAACAAAGAAAGAATATCAAAAGCTGCAAGAGAAAAGACACATGTCACATGTAAAGGAAAATCCATCAGAACAATAGCTGGTTTCTTCATGGAAAGTCTGAAAGCCAGATGTGCCTGAAGCAATGCATTTTAAGTTCTAAAGGACCATGAGTGTCAACCTATACTACTGTACCAAGAAAAGTTATCTGTCATAATTGAAGGAAAAAGAAAAACTTCTCATGATACAAACACCTAAAAAATTTTATATCTGGCAAATCAACCCTAAATAAAATATAGCAATCTCTACTTCAGCTGAAGAATAAACATAGCCAAGAGACTGTGGAAAGAAAACAAATAAAGCTGTAATTACTGAAACATGAAGTACCACTGGAGAACACAAATAACAACAACAAAGAAACAAAAACACAATGACTGTAATCAACACACATCCTTCAACAAAAACTTTACATATCAATGTCTTCAATTCCCCAATCAAAACACACATGCTGGTTGAATGGATCAAGAGACAAAAAAATCCATCTTTCTATGGTTTATAAGAAATTTATCGTAGCTTCAAAGATGGGCATCAATGTAGTGGGAAAGGATGGACAAAAGTACTTCAATCAAATGGGACCAGGTAGCAAGCTTGCAAGCATTATAGTCTTAATATCTGACAGAATAGACTTCCAACTAAAAGTAATCAGATTAAAAAAGGGCATCTCATTTTCATAAAGAGAACAATGAAAAATTAAGATATCACTATCCTAAATATATATCCAAAAAATTCTATTACACTTAATTTCATAAAAAAAGCATACTACTGAAATTAAAGACACAGACTAGCATCAGTTCATTAATACTAGGTGATTTCAATGGTCCACTTTTTCCAATAGACATGTCATCTGGACAAAAAAATAAACAGAGAAACATCAGAATTAGTTGACATAATACCTTAAATGGATTTAATAGATATCCACACAAACACCAGTAAATATACATTCTTTTTAGCAGCCCATGGAAGCCTCTCTAAAACTGACTGTATCAGGAAACAAAACAAAGCTTAAAAAATCCAGAAAGACTAAAATAACTTTGTGTATCTAATCTGACCATAATACAATAAACTCAAAATTGACAGCAAACAAATTTATAGTAAATACATAAGCTCATGGATATTAAAAACTCACGACTGAATGAGAGGTCAATGAAGAAAAAACCTTCTTGGAACAAAATGAAAACATAATATGAAAACCTCTGAAAAATTGTAAAAGTAGGCCTACAAGGGAAATTGGGAGCTTTAAGTGCCAATATTGAAAAATCTTCATAAAAATATAAATAACCCCTAATTTAAAAATTAAGAAAGAGCAACAAATAAATGGCTTCCTGATGCAACTCACAAATGTGAGAAAACAAGAACAAATCAAATCTAAACCCCATTTATGGAGAAATTTGAAAAAAAAAATCAGAGCAGAAATTAGTGAAATAAAAGCAAAACCAAACCAAACTAACAAAATACAAAGAATCAATGCATCTAAGGATTGGTTCTTTGAGAATAAGATTGTCAGAGCCTGGGCCCAACTAACCAGAAAGTAAAACAAGATGACCCAGATTAGAAACAAGCAGAGAAATATTACAACATACATCAATCAATTCAGGATATTATTAGAAAATAGTTTAAAAACCTGCACTCCATTAAGTTGGAAAATCTTACAGAAATGGATAAATTTCTAGATTAATCCAAACCACCAAAATTAAACCAAGAAAGAATGAACAGCCTAAGCACACCTAGTATAAACAGTAATAGAAAGCTTTCCAACTTAAAAATGTCCAGACCCAAATGGATTCCCAGCAGTATTCTACCAGGATTTTAAAGAAGATCTATATAGCCAATATTTTTTTAATTACTCAAAAAATAGAAACAGAAGGAAACTCCTTTTAGGAAGCTAGTATTGAAAAAGTGTATGTGACCTTTTGACTCAATGCTCCAAGGCATGCTAATCATAAAACAGATAGGGACATTCCTCCACCCACCTGCTTCCAGGGTTCAGGGAGTATTCATTCAAAGAAAGTCACCCTGGCCCACCCTGACCACTCCTGGAACCCGCTATGCAAATGTGCTATTGTTAAGGGCTCATAGAAACTGTCTTGAGAAATAACTGCACAATTACCAGGTATTCCTTGTGACTCTTGTAACTTTGCACTTCCTCGTGACTCTTAACTGCTATTTTTGGTATTTTCCAACAACACCCTCCCCACCCTCCTTGAGTTGTGGTTTCTTCCTTTAAATACCCCCTTACCCAGCTAACCTGCATGGTGTATGACTTTGGGCCGAGAGCGCTCTTGAAATAAAAATCCTCTTGCTGTTTGCATCAAGACCGTTTATCATGAGTGATTTGGGATGTTGCCTCTCCTGAGTCAGAATGTGGGAGAGTCCTCCTGTTGTGGGTCTTTCATTATTAGTATAATACCAAAACCAAGTAAAGGCACAACAACAAAAAAGAAATCCACATGTCAAATTTGCTGATGAGGGTAGATTCAAAAATAATAAATAAAACATTTTCAAACAGAATACAGATAGATATACAACAGAAGGATTACCCACAGATATCAATTCATCCCACACATAAAGGTATGTTATGACACACAAGCCAATAAATGTGATAAACCATATGAATGGGCTTTAAAACAAAAGTCACATTGTCATTTTAATAGATGCAGAAGACATCTTTGACAAAGACCAATATGTTGTGGATAGCCCTGGGGCTAATTATATTTGATGTTAATTCCTTTCTCCTGTGAGGGGTTGCTAACAAGGAATGAGTCAGCTCTCAGGTAAACACTAAACCTTCTTCCCACCTTAATTTGTAAAATAAAGGAGAGCTGATGATTGGGCAGATAAAAAGGGAAGGTGGAGCACAAGGTGGAGAGGGAGAAGGAGAAATGGAAGAGTGAGAGGAAGCAGAGGAGGAGCAAGAAGAAAAGCTGAGCAGAAGCACATGGCCTGTAGAAACTGCAAGTTCTAAGGGGTCTCATTGATATGGAAGACGGTAGTGTAGCAGTAGATCTGCCTAATCTAGGCACACAGCCGGTATTCATAGTAACTGAGTTGTTTTTTTCATCACAGGGGCATATTTGGGTTGGAGATTTACCGCAACACCAATATGTCTTTATGATAAAAGTCCTTTATGATAAAAGAGCAGGATGAAAGGGAACATACAACAGATAATAAAAGCTATATATATGAGAACCCCACAGCCACCATAACTCTCATTTTGAAGCAATCCCACTGAAATGAGGAATGAGACAGGGATATCCTCACTCCTTTTCAATGCTGTGCTTGAAGCACTAGCTGGAGCAAGAAGGCAGGAGAAAGAAATTAAAGGAATGTAAGTCAAATTGTCTCTATTTGCAGAAGACATGATACCATACATTAGAGGGCCTCAAAGTCTTACCAGAAAATTTCTAGAAATAACAAACAAATTCAGCAATATGGAAGGATATATAATCAACTTACAAAAGTCATTAGCTTTCCTATACACCACCGACAAACACACAAAGAATGATGTTATAGGGGGCTGGTGAGATGGCTCAGCGGGTAAGAACACTGACTGCTCTTCCAAAGGTCCCGAGTTCAAATCCTAGTAACCACATGGTGGCTCACAACTACCCATAATGAGATCTGATGCCCTCTTCTGGTGTGTCTGAAGTCAGCTACAGTGTATTTATGTATAATAATAAATAAATCTTTGGCTTGGAACAAGCAGGGACTGAGCAAGTCAAGTTGTTCAAAGTGAGCGGGCTGACTGGAGCAAGCAGAAGTCCTAAAAATTCAATTCCCAACAACCACATGAAAGCTCACAATAATCTGTACAGCTACAGTGTACTCATATACATAAAATAAATACATCTTTTTTTTTGTTTTTTTTTTTCGAGACAGGGTTTCTCTGTATAGCCCTGGCTGCCTGGAACTCACTTTGTAGACCAGGCTGGCCTCGAACTCAGAAATCCACCTGCCTCTGCCTCCCGAGTGCTGGGATTAAAGGCGTGCGCCACCATGCCCGGCTAAATAAATACATCTTTTAAAAAAAGAATGTTGGGAGGCAGAGGCAGGTGGCTTTCTGAGTTCCAGGCCAGCCTGTTCTACAGAGTGAGTTCCAGGACAGCCAGGGCTACACAGTGAAACCCTGTCTCCAAAAACAAAAAACAAACAAACAAACAAAAGAATGATGCTATTGACACACTTCCATTCCCAATAGCCTCAAAGAAAATTAAAATCTGTAGAAATAAACCTAACCAATGTAATAGATGACCTGACCTCTATAATGAATGTTAAATTTCTGACGAGGTAGAGAAAGACACTAAAATGGGAGGATACCTTATCCTCATGGATTGGTAGAAATAGCAGTTTGAAATGAATCATTCTACCAAAAGCCATTTACAGATTCAATGCAATCCCAATCAAAACCTCCCATCATATTCTTCACATAAATTGGGAAAACTAGCCTAAAATTCACATGGGACTACTGGTAGCCAAACAAATGTCAGCAAAAAGAAAAGTGCTGCAGAGATTACCATTCTGGGCCAAAAGATGTAGCACAGAGCTACACTAATAAAAACAATGTTATGGGCACAAAAAACATATATATATATATGCCAATAGAACAAAATGTAAGACCCAAACATGAGTATATATAATTTGAATTATCTTATATTTGACAAAGATTCACAAACATATACTGAAGAAAAGTCAGCATCAAGAAATATTACTGGGAAAATCAGATGTCCATGTGTAGAAGAATGAAATTAGACACATAACTATCACCTTGTACGAAAACTAACTCCAAATGGGTCAAACACATAAACATGAAACCCGAAACACTGATCCTTCTAGAAGAAAACCTAGGAAGTATGATGCATATGTAGGAAAGGGCTCTTGACTAAGACTCCAATTGCCCTAGAACTAAGAGCACCAATAGACAAATGGGACTTCATAAAACCAAAAAGCTTCTACATGGATAATGAAAAAATAGTGTGAGCAGAAGCCCATGAAAGGGAGAGAATTTTGGCCAGCTATACACCTGAGAGAAGTTAATATCCAGACTATACAAAGAACTCCAAACATAAAGAATAAAAAAATGATCCATTTAAAAAATGAGCTACAGATCTGAACAGGGTCCTCAAAAGAGATAAAAGTTACTATGAAAGACCTCAAAAATATTAATCATTCCTAGCAGTTATGGAAATGTAAATTAAAACAACTTTGAGATTTCATTTTACCCAGCCATGCTGGCAAAAACCAAGACAACAGAGAAGTGTTGGAGAGGATGTCTGGGAAAGGGAAGCCTCACTTACTGTTACCATTACAAACTGGTCACACCACTTTGAAAATCAGTATGGAGAACATTTAAAAAGCTAAAAAATAAATCATATGACCCACATGACCCAGATGTACCACCCCTGGAATTTCCTCACAGGACCTGACATCCTGCTCCACAGACACTTTTACAGCCATGTTTTACAGCCATGTCCACAATAGCTAGAAAATGGACACACCACAAATGTCGTTCAACTGATGACTGCATAATGAAAATGTGGTGCCTATACCCAGGGGAACACTACTATTCAGCTGTAAAGAAAAATGCGATCATAAAATTTGCAGGCAAATCAATGGGCCTAGAAAAGACTATATTAAATGAAGTAATAACACAGTTCTCTCTCATCTGTGGTTCCTATATCTAAATCTCTGTGAATATATAACACTGAGTAGTCACAGAAAGCAGGAAAGTTAAAAGGGACATGGGGGCTTACAATATAGAGGGAGAATAGAAGGGTACAAATTATTTGAAGGAAAATAGCAAAATGGGAGGATTAATTACAGAGTAATTAATGCAGATCAATGCAGAAGGAGAGGAGGAAGAAGGTAAAATAACAGTAAGGATGTCTGCATACACACACACACACACACACACACACACACACACACACACATACATATATATGCAGTTTAAATTTCTCACCTGGGTGTATAATATATCCCAAGAGCCATAGACTATCTAATTAAAAATCAATGCTAGGCATAAGAAGCCCTTTTGTCCTCTTGTGAGTTGTTGGACAGGATTGGATCTGACCCGAAAGCCTTCTGCATGAAAACCAGCTTTCCAGGTTTCCAAGGGAGTGAAGCAACCAACAATCCTAACTATGATGTCTATAAACTACAATAATGAAAACCCCAAGGCTGCAGTAGTGGCATGCATACTTTTGTAGAAACTGACAGCTCTCTAATTAGACTAAAGACCTACTAAAGAAAAGGGAAATAATGCCTGACACTAGAAACCTACTCACGAACCCCAGACTAGTGAGGTTGTGCATAATGAAAGACAAGCTTCCCCATTTACTAAACCTACACAGTCCTTAATTACATTCTAAATATTAATTCCTTCTCTTCTCTTCTCTTCTCTTCTCTTCTCTTCTCTTCTCTTCTCTTCTCTTCTCTTCTCTTCTCTTCTCCTTCCTTCCTTCCTTCCTTCCTTCCTTCCTTCCTTCCTTCCTTCCTTTTTCTTTCATTTTGTTTTTCTTTTTTTCTTTCTTTCTTTTTTTTTTTTTCGAGACAGGGTTTCTCTGTATAGCCCTGGCTGTCCTGAAACTCACTCTGTAGACCAGGCTGGCCTCGAACTCAGAAATCCACCTGCCTCTGCCTCCCAACTGCAGGGATCAAAGGTGTGCGCCACCAGGCCCGGCTGTTTGTTTTTCAAGAAAGGGTTTCTCTGTGTAATGGCTCTGGATGTTCTGGAGATCCAGGCTTTGTAGACCCAGGCTGGCCTTGAAGTCACAGATCTGCCTGCCCCTGTCTCCTGAGTGCTAGGATTAAAGGCATGAGCCATCATCACCTAGCATAAATATTTATCATTATATTCACAGATATGGGTAATTCTCAATCATCATTAATAACATTTCTCTGCAGAGCAGAGACCATTACTGAAAACCACAAGCAATTACAATGCAGAGTTGTAGAGCCCAGTTCTAATTGATACACCTGCAACAGCTAAGACCGCACTTGCACCTAAGACTCAGGCAACATCACAGAAGAGGTGGCAGAAAATTATAATAAAGAGGAAAGGGAAGTCTGCTGTGAGACAGTATGTCTCTTAGGAATGTCAGGGCAGTTATATCCACAAAATTTCATCAACATGGCTACTACCTAAACAAACCTGAACAAAGATAATATGCTAACATGGAAAGGGAAAATTTCCTGGGGCCTCAACTCTAGACAAAGAACTTCAGGCAATTATGGAATATTGAGAACAAGAGAAATATTCTTTTCCAGAGAAGAACATGCCAATTGGTTATCCAATACCAAGTGGTGAGCACTGAAATCATATAATACAAGCATCATTATATAGAATATTGGTTGTATTTACATATTTAGGAATATATGTTTATAACAATTAAACAAATAGAAATCATTAATTTGAGAGAAAGCAAGGGCTTGCATGAGAAGGGTTGGAGGAAGGAATGAAAGAAACAAAAATGATGAAATGATCTAATTTAGTAAGAAATAGAATATCTACTCCATAAGAGACCTGGCCTATATAATTCAGTATTCCTATTGCTTGGACTAGGGTCTCACACATATTATTCACTTTTTAAAAAGTGGTATTATGAAACTTTTTATTAGTTAAAACAACTTGAGGGAAGATAAATTTATTATAGGTTATGCCTTAAAAGGAATTAGTCCATCAAGGAAGGAAAGGCATGGAGCAGGAGCAGCACGTGGCTACGGTTGTAGGAACTAGCTCTTATGTGGGACAGAGAAAGAACTCCACAGTAGCGTTCTCCTTTTCTCCTTTTCTTCAGTCTTGGATACCAGGTCATAGGGTTGTGTCATTCACATTTAGAGCAGGTCTGTGCCCCCCAGTCAGTCTTCTCTGTAAGAACCCGCAAGGTGCAGCTCAGTAATGGGTCTTACTCTGTTACCTCCTCCTTTTTTCAAGATGGAGTCTCCAGGGCTGGCTTGCAACTTGGTCTGTAGATCTGGTTAATGCCAAAGCACAGAGATCCACCTGCCTCTGTTCACCACCACATTTTATTCTTTTTTTCTTAATTCAATCATCACTATTTCCAAACACCTGCTAAAATAGGGCTAAGAAATTACCCAGATTCAGCCAGTTCAATAATATGCCATTTTTCTTTATTCTGTTTCTTTTACTGGCTTTGTTACTTTGGTGTTTAAAGCAAATATACAAACAATCACAGATATTTTAGTATGTACAAATATTTTGAAAAATACTAAGCGCTGTGGCATTACTTCTCTAACAAGATTAACAATAAAATTTTAATGTTGTCTATTTATAATTTCCTCAACTGCCAAACTGCATCTTAACTGATATTTGCTAAATAAACCATCGTTGAAGAAACGGCCCTGAATCTGACAGCACCATTTGCAAAGGAGGGTGCAGCAACAAACCCTTCATTTTCAAGGTTTTCCCTTTCAAAGGTGGAGAACTATCTCTGCAAGTACTGTTCCACTCATGCAAATGGAACCCAAGGGTAAAACTTCACAAAGGATATTCAACCACATAAATGAAGATGCATCTTCCTTTGCTTATTACTGCAAGGACATTTAGAGCAAACTGATTCATACTAGCTAAGCATTGGAAAAAAACCAAATTTGTATCAGCCACTGAGTAGATAAACAAGCTGTTATATTCATACAATGTAATGCTACTCAGTAATACAAGGAATTAAATATACAACAATATGAGTAAGTTTCACAAATATTATGCTGACTAAAAGAAACAAAACACGTGGGTGTATGCTTCATGATTTCACTTATATAAAATTCCAGAGTAGGCAAAGCTAATCACCATATAAAAACTATCAGAATTATAAGTGTATGTGTGCATGGGGATTGACTGGGTAGAGGCATGGCAGAACCTTCTTGGAGTGATGGTAATTTTTCAGCAGCTTTGATTACAGGTGTGTGTATTATTCAAAACATGTTGAATTGTACACTTAAGATGTTTGCATATTTTCATATGCAAATTTATCCACAAACGAATACATATTTAGGCAGATATGTACTGGTGTTTGCTATTTGTTTTAAAATGCATCAGAAAAATAAGATGATCCAATGGAAAAGAGAGGGTTGACTCTATGGAAAGGAATGTGATAAAGTAGTCTAATAAAATGTTAGTGGTAAAACCACTGGTATTACAGTTACTTACACATTTCCAAAAAGGTATATGAAAATTTGTATAATGAAATGTAGTTTCGAGAAGATGAGAGGAAAAGGACGTTAGCATGACAACTCAGATGACTTGGTGTTCCTTACATTCCTGCTAACTGACTCCCTGGCAGAGATGATGAACTGACCTCCGCTCCCGGTTCTTGTATACACTGGTAGCTTCTTGGCCATATCCACAAGCATCTGCTTCTGGACCTCGGGTCTCTCTTCATTTTTATAGCGCTCCTTGTCTGTATAGGACAAGTGGAACTGGAAACAGAATGGACAATGTTTATATTTTCAGATTCCCAGAAAGCATTAAAACAACCATAACTACCTAAATGAAAATATTATCTGCTCGTGAACGTCAAATACCAGTTTGTCTTACATATTTTTTTGGCTACGTATTTCATGAGATAGGTGGTATTTTTTTTTAATTAAAAAATAATGTTTAGACAGATTAAGTCCCTTGTCCATGGCTGTACTCAATCAACTTATAAGTAGCAAAGCTGCTCCTCAGTATAGTTCATGTACCTACCAAACTTGTATTTCTTCCAATCCATCATACCATTGTATGATGGCACATACAGTTGTCTAACACATTGCTGCCAGGATCCCTTGAGGGAGCAGCCAGGTTTATTGAGTACCAATTACTATTTTATAAGTTCAAAATGCTGATGACACTCAGGGAAGCTGGATGGCTTGTGACATTGTCTGAATATTATAATTTTGCAAATGCATGGAATTTTGGATATCCTCACTAACTGATACAGAACTTTTTGTCAATTTAATGCTACATTTTGCAAATATTGCCTGATAACCTAATTATTCTTTCAAAGCAATATAGATTTGAAAACTCTCCTTTAGTCTACACAAAAGGGTAGACATATGAAAAAGGAGAAGATCTATGGTGGGAATTCCTGGAATAAGCTTTCTCATGGACTTAAAATAGAAAATAACTTTTGGAAATTGGGCATTCTTGATCTGAACTTTTTTCTGTAAAATAAAAGAAATGATTCTGAGTTCAGAAGACTGGAACTTAATTGTTGGGTAATAACAAGTAACTCAAAGTATTATTTAGAATTCTAATTATTAATCATTTAAATCTATTTGATATTACCAGTCATTTGAATTTTAACTCTTATAATATATAATAGCTTACTATGCTTTACTCAGTATGTTTACAGCTAGCTACTCCTGATAATGAACACCTTTTCATGACTTCATTGGGCCATTTAGGGTATTCTTTCAAAATACTTATTCAAGTCTTTGTCCACCATGATAATTAGGCTTTTAGTCACTTTCCTTTCAGGGTGAAGTCTCTGGTGTTGGCTATGCTTCAGTGAAACCACACATCAAAGAGTATATGAGTAACACAAACTATACTTGATGGGTTTAAAGAAAAAAGAGGACATGAGTGGGTAGGTAGGGCAATGATAATCATTCTAGGAGGAATATGGGAGGGGTGAATATGATCAAAATTGTATGAAATTCTTAAACAATTAACAAAATTAAGAAAAATGTGTTATTGTCTTTTTATGCTGAATTGTGACATATATATATAATATTATGTATGTATTACATATCTTTTATATATTACAGATTCTACTCTTTGTTGAATATTTTTGTAACAAAATGTACCTTTTCTTTCGGTCCTTTTAATGGTACATTTTGAGGGACAGAAGATCTTGGTGAGAGTGTGGACTTATGGACTAGTTTGGATAACTTAGGTACTATCTAAAGCTAAATACATATCAGTGGTATGACCTAGCAATTCCACTCTTAGTTATATTAGTCAAGACAAATACATATATGTGGGCAAAACATATATGTAAATATGCCAAAAGACATGTACAAGAATGCTCAGATTAGGTGTGTACAGCTATGAAGTCTCTCTCTGTCTCTCTTTGTCTCTCTCTCTCTCTCTCTCTCTCTCTCACACACACACACACAAAATAAATAAATGTTAAAAATAAAATTAACATTTTAAAATTTATATAGTAAATTAAATTTAAATTAAAAATTTAAATTTAATAGTAAATTAAAAATAGAACTCTATCCATGATGTCTTTTATTATGTCATGCCATTCTCAACCAGAGTGAGAGTTAAATGTCCTCCTGAGAATATATGGAAAGGCATAGGAGGTATTTGAGGTTGTCACAATAAATATGATACATTTATGAGCATTTAATTCTTAGCCCTGAGTTCTGATGTATACTAGGTAGATACATCCTATAAGGATACAATAAGTACATATTGTAAACTGATAGAGAACAACCTGTTTTTTAAAATAAGTACAATCATACTACCATAAAAATCCAAAATTTTTAGATTTTCATTTAAATTTTGATAATTGAAAGTAGCACCTCATGGCAGTGCTTAATCTTTGAGGCATCCTTTTGAATGTAACTTTCTTATGGGCTTGCATATTATTTGAAGGGCACAGGCACAATTGTTTCTATTTAGATGTGACAAATACTTTGTGGTCACTCAACAAATGGTTTTGAACAAGCTGGCTGGAACAGACAGCATATTTCTGGCACAATCTAGGCCTTATTATGGATGATAATGCAGTGAGCTAGCAAATGCATTCTTGGATGAGACAACTGGTGACAGATTGGAATGCTGTGTTAGAAAAACTAATATTGTGGCCATCAAGTAGTCCCAAAGAACTCTCCTTACATTTTTATAAATTGAAAATGATAAAGATGTAGTCATTAAAAGGGAACAGGATCAGGTATGGGGGGGACAGGAGTGAAGCCATGAGGGCCAGCAGAATGAATGGAAATATGCAGCCTCAGGAGGTGGGAGGTGGGGGTTCTCTCCAGAATGTACCAGAGACCTGAAAGGTGAGAGGCTGTCAGGACTCAAAGGGAGGGACCTTAGATGAAATGTCCAACAGTGGGGAGAGGGAACTTGTAGAGTCCACCTCCAGTAGAAAGACGGTACATCAAGTGGAGGGATGGGGTTGCCATCCCACAGTCAAAAACTCTGATCCAGAACTGTTCCTGTCTGAAATAACTGCAAGGACAAAACTGGAGAAGAGCCTGAGGGAAAGGAGGTCCAGTGACAGACCCAAACTAGGATCCAGTTCAAGGGGAGGCTCCAAGACTTGACACTATTACTGATGCTATAGTGTCCTTACAGACAGGAGCCTAGCATGGCTGTTCTCCTAGAGGCCCAACAAGCAGCTGACTGAGATAGAAGCACATACTTACACCCAACTAGGGGACTGAAGTCAGGGACCCCTGTGGTTGAATTAGAGAAAGGCTGAAAGAAGCTGAGGAAGAGGGTGACCGCATAGAAAAACCAGCAGTCTAAACTAACCTGGACTCTCGAGATCTCTCAGACACAGAGGCACCAACCAGGGAGCATACACTACCTGGTCAGAGGCCCCAGTCACATCTACAGTAGAGGACTACCTGGTCTGGCTTTGGTGAGAGAAGATGTTCCTAACTCTTGAGAGACTTGAGATCCCAGGGAGTGGAGAGGTCTGGCGAGGGGTGGGGTGAGGGATATGGGAACATCCTCTTATAGACAGAGGTGAGGAGGAATGGGATGAGGAACTGTCAGAGGGCAGGCTAGGAGGGCGATAATGACTGGACTGTAAAAAAGATTAAATACAGATATTAAAAAAAATAAAAGATGTAGTCATAAGCATTAGACATTTGCAGTACTTGATTAAAACCTAACATTATCTCATCAAGTCTAGGCCTACAAAATTTCTAACCACTTAGCCTTTCTACTGACCTAAAAGCTTTTTTACATAATATGAAGGGGCTACTTAATTTTTATTAAGCTAAAATTAAGATAACATGGTATTTTATTTTATAAGGTACATGTTACAGTTCACAAATTCTGTGGCATTTAGCTCGCTCATAGTGTGGTGCAAATGAACACCAAATGTTCAGAAACATTTCATCACCTCAGAGAAAGCCCTTTACTTTATTAAGTTGTCATTCTTTATTCCCTTATGTCTAGGCAGACTGCAACCAATATCTGCTATATAAGTTTCTGTCTGAATTTGCCTTCAAAACAGTATGGCCTTTGGTGTTCAATGGCCATATTTCAAGGTTCATCTATGTTGTATCATATGTCAGTACTGCATTATCTTCCATGGCCAATGGTATTCTGATGTGTATGCATATACAATACTTCTTCAAACTATTTTTCCACTGGCACTGATAAATATTTGGGTTGTTTCCATCTTTTGGCTATGGTGATTTGTGCTGCAATAAAAAATTGTACATATGTATTTATTTGAATGCTTCCTTTCAATTATTTTGATTATGAATGGAACTTTTGGGTCACATGGAATCTCCATATTTAACCTTATGAGAAAAAGCATAGCTATTTTGCATAGCATATTTACCAGTCTATATTCCCAGTCAAATTTGAAAGAATTGTGAATACTTTGCATTCTAGCCAATATTTGATATTTTCACTCACTCATTCATTCATTCATTCATTCAATGAATCCTGGTGGTCTTGGTGTCTAGATTTGTATCTCTTTAAAATTGGGAGTGGGACTTATAAACTTTTCATGTCCTTAACAAACAATTATATATATTCTTTGGAGAAAAAAATGTATATTTGGGATCTTTCTGCATTTCACAACTGGGTTATCTTTATTTAGTTGCTGAATTATAAGAATTCTTTATGTATTCTGTGTATTGGACACAAAAATTGTATGAATTAGCCGGGCGTGGTGGCGCACGCTTTTAATCCCAGCACTCGGGAGGCAGAGGCAGGCAGATTTCTGAGTTCGAGGCCAGCCTGGTCTACAAAGTGAGTTCCAGGACAGCCAGGGCTACACAGAGAAACCCTGTCTCGAAAAACAAAAACAAAAACAAATTGTATGAATTAAAAGACTGTCTTGAATCGGGCGTGGTGACGCACACCTTTAATCCCAGCACTTGGGAACCAGAGGCAGGCAGATTTCTGAGTTTGAGGCCAGCCTGGTCTACAGAGTGAGTTCCAGGACAGCCAGGACTACACCGAGAAACCCTGTCTTGAAAAAACAAAACAAAATAAAAAACAAAAACAAAAACAAAAATGACTGTCTTTCATGCTTTGGTTGGTCGTCTTACTGTTTGGTTTATTTCCCTTGTAACAGTCATTTTTTTTAAACCTTTGGCTTTAGGTCACTCTTCATTATACAGTTCTTTAACACATCAAAATAGATTATTTGAGATATTTCTTCCTTTAAATGTTTTTACAACTATAAATTTTCATGTGAGCACTGCTTGATTGCATCCTATAATTTTTATTGTGTCATATCTCTGTTTCACTCCTCTGAAAGTATTTTTAAAATTCCCTGCCATTTCCTATTCGATCCATTAGTTCAGAGTGTGCTTAATGATCAAGGTGCAGAGAAGAAGAGAATGCAGAATTCTAAGCCCTAAATGGGACACCAATTTTACATCCTCCTTTCCAAGACTCAGGGATCACTGAAGGAAAGGGGGACAGAAAAACTCTAAGGACCAGTGGTGGTGGATACATTCATAAAAGCAGCAGTTTTTAAATACACAGTGGGGTCCTTGCACCCGTGATCTCATAGCACAAGTCTGGGCAAGCTCAAGGCAGACAAAATCATAGCTTGGAAAGGGGAGGGGAAAAGAAGTCCTACCTATAGCTGAGGAGATATTGGCAATCAATAGCTTCTGGGAGAGGGAATCAGCTTTTGTTATTGTTTTTGCTTTATTTATTCTTTTAAAAAGGGGTAGTCTCTGGTAGGTCAACCACCTTCCATGGATGGCCAACACTAAAGAGTTGTTCATGGGTAGCACTAACGGACTTGTGTTTTTTTTTTTTTTTTTAATGTATGATGAAGTATGAGGCCAACAGGTTGGATGGGTGGGGAATAGAGTTCAATCTGGGAGCTGTTGGTGTGTGTGTGTGTGGAGAATATAGTGAAAATAAATTATATGAAACATTCTAAGAATTAATAAAAGAGTGTGCTTAATTTCCCCACACTTGTGAATCCATAGCTTTCTTCGTCTTATTAACTTTCAGCTTTATTTCACTGCACTTAGATGGTTTCAATATTTTAAATGTATCAACTTCTTTGGTGGCCTAATGGATTGTCTGTATTGAAAAATGCTCTATATGTAATGTAAAAATGTATATCCTGCTATTTGATGGTAGATTGTGTGTGTATGTACACACACACACATACACACACACACACACACACACACACACACATGTATTTTTTTCAGATCCTTCCTTTCTTTTTGATCTTCTGTCTACTTACTGTACACACTATTGAACTAATGCCTTTTAAAAATTCTTCTCTCATAAATTACATCCAGAATGCATTTTCTCTCTCTTCTCTATTCCCCATGTCCCTACCTCACCTACTACTCTTTCTTCAGATAAGGGTAGCCCTTCCAGGGATATCAACTGAACATGGCATATCAAGTTTCAGTAAGACTAGGCATATATCCTAATATCAAGGCTGGACAATGCAACCCAGTAGGAGGAAAGGTTCGCAAAAGTAGGCAAAAGAGTCAGAGACCACCTCTCCTCCCACTGTTAGGAGTCCCACAAGAACACCAAGACACACAATCATAAAATAGATGTAGCAGACCTAGGTCAGATGCACAGAGGCTCTATGATTGTTGCTTTAGTCTCCGTGATCCCCTGAGTCCTGCTGATGATTCTGTGGATTGTGTTCTCATGGTGCCCTTGACCTTTTTGGTTCCTACAATCCTTCCTTGTTCACTTCCACAGGACCCCTGAGCTCTGCCTAATGTTTGGCTATGGGTCTCTGTATCTGTTTCCATCAAAAACTGATGTCTTTTAACTATTATTATTATTATGTCTTTTTAATTATTCCAGAACAGACTTTCCCCAGGTTTTGCTTCTATTATTCAGGTTCATTAAAAAAAAATTTAACATATTGATCAACCGAACCTTTATTTTTGTGGTGCTGGAGATCCAATCCAAGAACCTGCTAGCCAAATGCTCTATCATGGACTCAAGTATAGCATATTGACTCCCTTTCAATACATATTGTACTTCATTTTCTCTTGTGATTGAATTAACTCTCTTCAAAGAAAATATTTTTTGTTGTGATAGATCAAATACAGAACATCACACACGCCAGAGAAGCTCTGTATTTCTGAACCACAACTCCAGTCCCTCTCTCTTTCTTCCTTTCCTTTCTTTCTTCCCTATGAAAGTCTCATGTTTGAAATTAACATAGATATCCTTGATCATTTATCACTATTTGCTTATAATATATTTTCATAACCATTTGCTGTGAACTTATTTATGTTTTTGTTACTAATGGTAACTGTATTATAGATTAAATATAGATGTGATTTTAATCTAGTTTGTCAATCTCAGATTTTTGGAATATATTTTTCAAACAGGGTCTCATTATGTAGCTCTAGTTGTAGAACACTCTATGTAGAGCAGGCTGCCCTCAAGTTCAGAGAGATCTATTGGCCTCTGACTAGAGAATTCTGGTATTAAAGGTGTGTGCCACCATACTTTGTCCTGTAATATTTTAATTACTATTTATTTTAGTGTTATTTATTTTATTCATTTTTTGAGATAAAGTTTCCTATGTGCCCTAGATTGGCCTAAAAATTGTGGTAATCTTCCTGTCTCAGCCTCTAGAATTCTGGGGTTACAAGCTGAGCCACCATGTCCAGCAATCTTAGCCTTTTAAGTGGATAAATTAATCCATTTGCATTTTAATCACTCAGAAGAAAAGAGACTTGCCAATTTGCTAATTATCTTCTTTCTATATACTACCTTTCTATGTGCTTTATTTTTTTTATTTTGTATTATTTTGATCCATGAAGGAGACAAATTAGAATAGTATTGTTTTCTGTGTTAATAGCTTTAGTAAGATCTTTCCCTTATTACCAGTTGGAACATCTTCTGGGTATATGCCCAGGAGAGGTATTGCTACATCTTCCTGTAGTACTATGTCCAGTTTTCTGAGGAACCGCCAGACTGATTTCCAGAGTGGTTGTACCAGCTTTCAATCCCATCAGCAATGGAGGAGTGTTCCTCTCTCTCCACATCCTCACCAGAATCTGCTGTCACCTCAATTTTTGATCCTAGCCATTCTGACTGTTGTGAGGTGGAATCTCAGGGTTGTTTTGATTTGCATTTCCCTGATGATTAAGGATGTTGAACATTTTTTTTTTCAGGTGCTTCTCAGCCATTCAGAATTCCTCAGTTGAGAATTCTTTGTTTAGCTCTGTACCCCATTTTTAATGGGGTTATCTGAATTTCTGGAATTCAGCTTCTTGAGCCCTTTGTATATATTGGATATTAGTCCCCTATCAGATTTAGGATTGGTAAAAATCCTTTCCCAATCTGTTCGTGCCCTTTTTGTCTTATTGACAGTATCCTTTGCCCTATAGAAGCTTTGCAATTTTAGGAGGTCCTATTTGTGGATTCTTGAGCTTATAGCACCAGGCCATTGGTGTTCTGTTTAAGAATTTTTCCCCTGTGCCCATATCTTCGAGGCTTTTCCCCACTTTCTCCTCTATAAATTTCATTGTCTCTGGTTTTATGTGGAGGTCTTTGATCCACTTAGACTTGAGCTTTGTACAAGGAGATAAGAATGGATCAGTTCACATTCTTCTACATGCTAATGGCCAGTTGTGCCTGGTAATAAGGTCACATGCTCCACTATGTTCATAGCAGCCCTATTTATAATAGCCAGAAATTGGAAAGAACCCAGATGTCCCTCAACAGAGGAATGGATATAGAAAATGTGGTACATTTACACAATGGAGTAGTACTCAGCTATTAAAAACAATGAATTTATGAAATTCTTAGGCAAATGGATGTATCTGGATGATATCATCCTGAGTGAGGTAACCCAATCACAAAAGAACTCACTTGATATGCACTCACTGATAAGTGGATATTAGCCCAGAAACCTAGAATATCCAAGATACAATTTGCAAAACACAAGAAAATCAAGAAGAAGGAAGACCAAAGTGTGGATACTTCATTCCTCCCTAGCATAGGGAATAAAATACCCATGGAAGGAGTTACAGAGACAAAGTTTGGAGCTAAGATGAAAGGATGGACCATCCAGAGACTGCCCCACTTGGGGGTTCATCCCATAATCAGCCACCAAACTCAGACACTAGTGCATATGCCAGCAAATACAGAAGTGGATGCTCACAGTCTCTTCTGTGAGTGAAGAGAGGACTTGACCTTTATATCAATATATGAGAGCTGTTTTTGGATGGAACACAGGGTCCCCAATGTAGAAGCCAGAAAAATACCCAAGGAGCTGAAGGGGTCTGCAACCCTAGAGTTGGAACAACAATATGGACTAACCAGTACCCCCAGAGCTCGTGCCTCTAGCTGCATATGTAGCAGAAGATGGCCTAGTCGGTCATCATTGGGAAGAGAGACCCCTTGGTCTTGCAAACTTTATATGCCCCAGTACAGGGGAACGCCAGGGCCAAGAAGTGGGAGTGAATGGGTAGGGGAGCAGGCGGGGGGAGGGTATAGGGGACTTTTGGGATAGCATTTGAAATATAAATGAAGAAAATATCTAATAAAAAATTAAAAAATATCTTTCCCATTTTTCTTTTTACTTACAAATAACTTCATTTAAAGTAGTTATAGGCAATAAATTTCTGAGATGATCATTTTTCTGATCTCTTACAAATAGTGCAAGAAACACATGGATTCAAGAGTCCACGCTTTAAAAGGGTTAAATTCACAATTGAGTTTTTTTTTTTTTTCTCAGAGTTGCCTTCTAGTTTCTTGATGGGTGCCATTATAAAATAATACAACTTTATAGAACTGAACTGGATGGGGTCTCAGAATCCAAGCAGCTTTTTGTTTTAATCAGATTCCCATTAGAGACAGTGGTTTTCTAGTCTTAAATAAGACACCCAAGGCTGGTGATTTCACAAACTCCTTCAATAGCCTAGTCTACCCTCAATTCCTCAGAGTGAATCCCTCTCAGTTTATCCCTGGCTGGGCAAGGAAGTGTGCCACCATAGCCCCAGCTCTTCAGGAGAGGTGAAGTAGGGTGCCTGGAGTCTAGGAGTTCAATGCCATCTTGGGCAATACAGAGAGACCTTGTCTGGGAGAACAAAGACCAAACAGCCTAACTTTCTTTTGAATAGGAAGGCTCTTTGTTCTTCCTTTTGTTCTGTTCTGCTTTTGTTGGCATCTTTAGTTTCTTTTGTTCTTAAGTTTGTGAAGCAACACATTCTTACCTTCTGGTTTGGCCGCTGTGGAAGTGTGAAGATAGACTTCCAGTAGGTCCATGCAAAGAACACAAAAATGGCATGATAGAGTATGAGGTAGATAACTGAAAATAAATAAAAAAATGTTGACACTTTTAATCCGTTTTTTTTTTTTTCTTCAGAGTTCAAAAGAACAAAAGTAAGCAACAAATGCCTCTTTTTCTCCTATTACTATGTACTATCTGGTATTACTATGGAATGCTGAGTGCTACCATTTTACCCATGCACAGATAAGAATACATGCAGAACACCAAAGTTTGAGCCAGAGAAATTCTGGAAGTTGTATGTTTTCAAAGTTTTCATGATTCCGTGAGGGAAGAGAGGACTTAACCTTTATATCAATATATGAGAGCTGTTTTAGCTAGTTGTCATTATCTCCTCCACCATGGGTACTAAAATGCTATGATACAATTTTCACTTCATTAGAGTTTATAGCATGCTTTTCCAAAAAAATATTAAGATAGTATGTGTACCTCTGTGTATGTACGCACATACTATAGTGCATATATGGCCTCAGAGGACAATTTGTGGGAGCCAGTACTCTTCTACGATAGGGGTTCCAGAGATAGAATGCAGGACATTGGGCCCTGGCTGCAAGTACTTTTACCCATTGAGCCAACTGGCCAACCTACAACATATTTTATACTTGTCACCTCATTCTATTTTCTCAGTAACTTTGTTGAAATAGATAACAGTATAGGGCAGGTAATTATCTGTCAGAGACAGAGAGCTTGTTAACTAAGGTCCCACAGTCTGTAATGTGCACCCTGACATTAAATAAAGAACACCTGACTCTAAATCCAGAGTCATTTTTAATAGCTCCATTGACTACAGAACTCAGAAGTATAAGTTGCACCTTTGAAATAGATGTCCACATGACTTTCCTGCCTGTTTTCTCATACTTTCCTTTCAAACAGCTCAGTTTGGGTATTCTCCACAGAGCTGGTTACAAGATGGAAAATCACTTCAGCGTTTCATTTCAAGTGCCTGAATGGCATGGCCTTATGTCAGTCCATCAAAAAGACTCAAAAGAATGATGTAATTCAAGATGAAATTAACTCTTTCAGTCCCAGTCCTTTAGTACAAGACCATTTATATGTGAGATTCTGAAATCTCAATTTCTCACACAGAATAAAAGGCAACAGTTTACTCCACATGGTCACCTCACTTCTCACTTCTTCATGTCAAGGGTGTGGAACATTCCAGATTTTCTCACATGTTTATATAAATGCATGCAAACAACAAGCATCTCTGCATCATCTCAAGATTAAACTGTCTTTTTTGGTGAAAAGTTAAAGATTCATACAGTTAAAAACTTGAGTTAGAAGAGTATACAGTGAAATCCTTGTCTTATTCAGTTATATTCTAAGCCATGAATTCAAAGTTTATGTTTGTAAAATAATAACCCAGGGTATTTTGGCACACACAGAGAAGTAGTCTGTACACAATATTTTGCAACATCCTTCTTGATTGCTTATATATCTGGGATTGCTTCATTTTATATAACTTGGAAAGAATGATTTTTCTTATGTTCTTAAATAATTGGAGTGCTCAGCCCTAAATGGGACATCTGCATTATATTCCTTCCTGAAAAGGCTAAGGGGCTATAATATATGGGAGTGAAGAAAGATTATAAGAGCCAGAGGTTGGAAAGGATTGCTCTAAAACATTGTCTCCTGACATGAGAGGGCTGTTGTACACAAGAAGTCACAGAGTTATGGCTGCATAAGATGTGCACAAGATTAAGCCATCCAACCCCCCCCCCCCCGCCAGCATGTACTGGGGAGAAGACCAAGAGGCCCCACCCCTGAGCTGGGGAGCTACTGGCAGTTGGTGGCATTTGACGTAGTCAAAGTCAGTTTTTTTCAGAGATGTGATTCCTAATAGACTGTTCACAATATAGTGAGTGGCCCTATATCTGTATGCATACACACACACACACACACACACACACACACAGGTACTACAGATTATACTGTTTGTTAAAGAAAAAAGATTACAAGAAGATGGAAGGAAAAACTAGTGGGTGGTATAAGGGGCAGGAATGTGAGGCAGACTTTTATCAAAACACATTGTATGCATTTATAAAATTCTCAAAATATAGTTGCATGGTATTCTATTGCAAAGATGTATTATATACTCTAGTGAACCAGACTGTCTTTATTATACATTGAATTTTTGCTTACTCTTGTTAATACAAAGTGATTCCATGAATATTTTATATGTATGTTATAAGCACATGTATAAACATCTGTTGAATCAATAGGGTGGTGTTGTCACATCCCTGTAATCCTGGCAATCGGGAAGCCGCAGCAGGTAGATCTCTAAGTTTGATGCTACCCTGGTCTATAGAGTGAATTCCAGGACAGCTGAGGATACATAGAGAAACCCTATCTAAAAGAACAAAACAAAACAAAACAACAACAACAAGAACAAACCCAAAAACCCAAAACAAAAGAAAATCTATAGAATAGATTCCCTGAATTGGAATTGCCAGGCCAAAAAGTATGCCTTTTTCTATTGTTTTTTATTTTTGATATTATAACCTAATTAAAAGTCTGCCTTTCCTTCCTCCAAATCATCCCATATACCCATGGAACAAGCAGAACTGTGCCACCAGACAAAAGACTGGAAAGGTCAAGGAGATTAAGAAACCCCTACATGTGGAGCTAGAGACACGAGTTCTGGGGGTTCTGGTTAGTTCATATTGTTGTTCCTCTTCTAGGGTTGCAGACCCCTTCAGCTCCTGGGGTTCTATCTCTAGCTTCTCCATTGTGGGCCCGAACTTTCAGGATAGCATTTGAAATGTAAATTAAGAAAATATCTAATAAAAACTATTGAAAAAAAAGAAACCTCTGCAATTCTCATAACAGAATGGTAGGCATTTGAATTTGCTCCTAACCCAGTTCCTGTCCTGGAGCACTGCAGGGACATGGGTGTATGGGAAGAGGGGAGTCGGAGAGAACCTGCGTCTGGCCAGAGTTCCTGTGTTATAGGCAGGCAGACGTGTGAGGACTGCAGGACGCTTTCCACACAGCTCCAGGTGGGCATCTGGCTGTGTGAAGCCACTGACCCCACATGGCAGGGGTGGTGGTGGTGGTGGTGGTGGTGGATAAGGGGCAGCACCTGGTACCAGGTTCTCAGTCTCTGGCATCCCATGCTGGATAAGGCAGAGGAGCTGATAACAGACTAGGTGCCCTGGTGTGGCACTAGGCCCCAGAGATTCGGGAAGAGGGGGCAGGGGGAAAGAGGAGGGGGGTCGCTGGGTGGTTCCAGGCATTGGCTTTAGTCCGGTCTATGGCTGGAGCACAGGAAGGCCTTCTGACTGGAGGTTATAAGTGGCTCGTTAGAAGAAAGCCTATCTCATCATCCAAGCACAGTGGGCTTTGATGAACAAAGATAGTCTATGGTTTTAGAGCTTTATTGTAGAAAGGCAGGGATAAAGAGAGAAGGTAGAAAAGAGAGAGAGACCGGCCATGGCCAAGAGGAGAGAAGGGGGAAGGGAAAGAGAGAAAGAGAGTCACAGACTAAGAAAGGTGAAGGCTGAGAGAGAGAGAGAGAGAGAGAGAGAGAGAGAACGCTTAGAGAGAGAGTAAGGAAAGTAAAAGCTTAAGAGAGCGACGGGGGGTGGGGGGACAAGCAGCCCCTCTAATAGTGGGCTGTGTTATCTAGCTGTTGCTAGTTAACTATGGGGAAGAGTCCAGCCAGAAGGCCAGAAGCTTCCGACATTCTCTAAGTGACTGCTAGCCACACTGTGTAGGAGCAGTAACTTCGAAAGGAGCCAGGGGTCCAGGAGACATGAGGGAATGCTTTATGTCCCATGTAGGTAAAAATTACCACCAGGTCTTACAGGGGTTGAAGACCTCAACTCGACTGGAGACCATGTTGTCTGTGCATAGCCCATTGCCCCACAGAGCACCTGACCACCACACCCCACATGAGGACCTTGACAACTAGCAGAGTAGCACAGAGCCCAGAGTTCTCCATGCTAATGAGGTATCTAGATGGGGCTGCCCTGAGGATTCAGCCAATAAGCTCCCCTTCCCAGACATTCCTTCCTGCAAAAGGCATTTAATTTCTGGTCCACCCTGAGTAAACTGTATGCACCATTTTCATAATGAATAAACAGTTTGGACAAGCAAGGGCTGTCCCTCTCATCAAGAACCTCCATGTGGGGAACGCTTCATTTTCAAGCCATGCCACCCAGATGTGGTGGTAGTGCTGTCTTTCCCCCTTAAGTAGAAATAATCCTAACAGGGGAGCAGAACCCCAGCAGGGCGATGTCTGCACAGAGGAGGGGGTAATGTATATGTTAAGCCGGTAACAGTTTGAGTGGGAACACATCCGTGGGCTGTTGTTATGGTCCTAGAAAAAAGGCAAGGACGGGTGTTTGAGGAATTTCGTCCTGGAAGGAATCCTCGAAGTAGAGAGTTACCTGTGTAGTGGTAAGGAAAGCAGAGGGAAGAGTTGGGAATTTATCTGCTTTAGATGGCTGAGGAAGAAAATATTATATTAATTATGTATCTGGGGTAAGCAGTAACAGCTTGTCTGTAAAAGGAAACTGGCTTAAGTAGATGATATTATTTTGTTAATTAAGGATTAAATAATGGCTATTAGCGAGTTGGTTTGACCTGTGGGGAGTAGATTAAATATGATATTTTTTGAAGCTTAAAAGAAATTTTAAACAAACTGAAAATTTCAGAACAATTTGGGGTAAAAACACAAACATTATTTCAGGTGTTCCTGTTAGTGAGAAAAATAAATCTTCAAATAAAGAAGCATGAAAATTTGGAGTTAAAAGGCATGAACGGTGTTTCAGGAGTTGCTGTTAGGGAGAACAAGCATTTAAACAAAGAAGCCTGAAAATGTTTGGGTAAGGGTTTCAGATGTGTTCTTCCCAATTCTCAACAGCAAGGGCTCATCTATTAGGTTTGGCTTGGTGGACTCTTCCCCGAAGGGGAGGAGCATGCTCTGTGCACCCAGGCTGATGGCCTTTTGTTCTACCAGGTATGGTCTTTTTTTCCCCATGTGTGTTTTTTCATGGCTGGTATAGCTACAATGTTTGTGCTTTATACCTCCAAATTGTTCTGAAATTTTCAGCTTGTTTAAAATTTCTTTTAAGCTTCAAAAAATATCATATTTAATCTACTCCCCACAGGTCAAACCAACTCGCTAATAGCCATTATTTAATCCTTAATTAACAAAATAATATCATCTACTTAAGCCAGTTTCCTTTTACAGACAAGCTGTTACTGCCTACCCCAGATACATAATTAATATAATATTTTCTTCCTCAGCCATCTAAAGCAGATAAATTCCCAACTCTTCCCTCTGCTTTCCTTACCACTACACAGGTAACTCTCCACTTTGAGGATTCCTTCCAGGACGAAATTCCTCAAACACCCGTCCTTGCCTTTTTTCTAGGACCATAACAACAGCCCACGGATGTGTTCCCACTCAAACTGTTACCGGCTTAACATATACATTACCCCCTCCTCTGTGCAGACATCGCCCTGCTGGGGTTCTGCTCCCCTGTTAGGATTATTTCTACTTAAGGGGGAAAGACAGCACTACCACCACATCTGGGTGGCATGGCTTGAAAATGAAGCGTTCCCCACATGGAGGTTCTTGATGAGAGGGACAGCCCTTGCTTGTCCAAACTGTTTATTCATTATGAAAATGGTGCATACAGTTTACTCAGGGTGGACCAGAAATTAAATGCCTTTTGCAGGAAGGAATGTCTGGGAAGGGGAGCTTATTGGCTGAATCCTCAGGGCAGCCCCATCTAGATACCTCATTAGCATGGAGAACTCTGGGCTCTGTGCTACTCTGCTAGTTGTCAAGGTCCTCATGTGGGGTGTGGTGGTCAGGTNCGCTCATGTCTCTAGCTGCATATATAGAAGAAGATGGCCTAGTTGGCCATCATTGGGAGAAGAGGCCCCTTGGTCATACAGACTCTATATGCCCCAGAACAGGGGAATGCCAGGGCCATTACGTGGGAGGGGGTGGGTAGGGGAGCAGGGCGGGGACGCGGGAGGGTAAGGGAAAATTTCTGGATAACATGTGAAATGTGAATGAAGAAAATATCTAATAAAGAGAGGAAAAAAAAAAAGATTCCTTAGTTGCCTCTGGCTCTTTGTGTAGTTTCTGCGCGTTTTCCCTTTAGCATGCCAATTGTTGTTGTTCTTGTTCAGCTCATGTTTGCATGTTTGCAGAGTTGTGTTTGTGAGACATTATGGGTATAGCTTCTGATATTACTAGGACATATAATTTCATATCAAACTCCCTGATCCTTAGCCCTTACAATCGTTCTGCCCCTTTGTCTGCAATGCTCCCTGAGCCTTAGGTATAAGAATTGGTTTGCAGATGTAAACATTCAAACTGGACTTCACAGCTATTATTCAATTGCCATTAGTAAAACTTACACATGTTGCTCCTCTACCAAAGGCCACTCCAGTACCCAGATTCTCAGGCAAGCCCTCTGCCTATAGACCACATACATTCCTCCAGTGCCCACCCAGCCCACCCCCAAAAGCCCTTTCTCTCCTTGTCATCATATCTAGTCCCGTGTCTCCTGTCTTAGTCCCCTATTACTCCAGAGGCTACATTGACACTCAGAACCCCAGGTAAGGCACCCACCAATACTCCTCCAGTGCTCCCCCAGCCTGCCCTCAACATTTTCCCCTCCAATAGTCCCTCCTCCCTTCATCACCCTATCCCATTCCACACCTCTGGTTGAAGCCAGGTGCCCCAACAAAGGCCACACCAGCACCAAGATCCTCAGGTAAGCGCACTAGTAGTAGACCATAAACATTCTAACCATGTCTGCCCAGCTCACCTACAACAGCCCCTCCTCTCCTTGGCACTCTTTCCTGGCTTACATCTCTGGCAGAAGCCCCATCCTCCTTCACAGGCAAGGCTAGTACTTAGATCACCAGGTAAGACCTCTACCCAGGTAAGGGGATTAAAAACACTCCCTGCAGTGACCAACCAGGCTAAACTTAATAGCCCTTCCCTTTCTCATCACCATATCCTGGCCCACATCCGTGGTGGAAGACCCATTCTCTACCAGAGGCCACACCAGCACCCAGAACCCCACATAGGTTGCTTGCTGGTGGACCACACCCAATCTCTCAGTATCTGACCAGCCCTTCCTTCATTATCACCATATCATATGCCCTTCTTCTGCAGACAACCCCCAGCTACACGAGAGGCCACTCTGGCAATCAGAAGTCTAGCTCCCAAATCAACCCGACACACTATACTCAACCACAGGCCACTCCAGCTAAAAGACCAGAGAAGAAAGAGAAACCAAAGAATAAAGCACCTATCCAACAAAGACACTTAGAAATCAACAAGCCCAGGTGCCTAGATGTCACTGTCAGAATACAATCAAAAACAGCTAGGACAATATGTCACCACCAGAGCCCAGCTATCCTAGGAAATTAAGACTTGAATATTTCAACACAGGTGAAGCACAAGTAAATGACCCTAAAACCAACTTTATGAAGATGATAGAGGTCCTTAAAGAGGAAATGAATAAATCCCTTAAAGAAACCCAGGAAAACACAAATAATTGAGGAAATAAATAAATCCTTTAAAGAAAACCAAGAAAAATCAAACTGGTGAACAAAATAAATTAACACTGCTCAAGACATAAAAATGGAAATAAAAGTAATAAACAAAAGACAAACTGAGGGAATTCTGAAAATGGAAAATCTAGAAAGCAAACAGGAACTACAGAGGCAAGCTTCAACAACAGAATATAAGAGGTAGGATAAGAATTTCAGGTATCAAAGATATGATAGGTAAAATGGATACACTGCTCAAAAAATGTTAAATCTAAAATATTCCTGACACAAAACCAAGAAAATCTGGGACTATGAAAAATCAAAACCCAATAATAATAGGAAAGGAACAAGAAGAATCCCACCTACAAGGTCTAGAAAATATTTTAACAAAGTCAAAGAAGAAAATTTTCCTAACCTAAAGGACATGTCTATAAAGGTACAAGAAGCTTAGAGAACACTAAATAGGTTGCACAGAAAAAGAAAATCCTATGCCAAATAATAATTAAAACACTAAAAACACAGAACAAAGAAAGGATATTAAAAACTGCAAGAAAAAAGGCCAAATAACATATAAAGGCAGACCTAGTAGGATTATACCTCATTTCTCAATGGAGACTGTAAACACCAGAAGGGCCTAGAGAGACATGCTGCTCTAAGAAACTAGAGACGTCAGTCCAGACTACTATACACAACAAAGCATTCTATCACTATAGATAGGGAAAACAGGATATTCCATGACAAAGTCAAATTTAAACAATATGTATCCACAAATCCAGCACTGCAGAAGGCACTAGAAGGAAAACTACAACCCAAGGAAGTTAATTACACCCATGAAAATATAGTCAATAAATAATCTCACACCAGTGAAACTCACAGAATGGGAACACACACACACACACACACACACACACACACACACACACACACACCCCAATATCAAAATAAGAATTAACAAGAATTGATCATTGTTCTCTCTCAATGTCAATGAACTCAATAAAAAGAAACAGACTAATAAAATAGATGTGAAATCCGGATCCATCCTGCTGCATACAAGAAACATACCTCAACATCAAAGATAGTTATTATCTCAGCGTAAAGGCTGTAAAAGGGTTTTCCAAGTAAGTGGATCTAAGAAACAAGCTGGTATTGCCAGTAAATAGACTTCAAACGAAAGTTAATCAAAAGTGATTGTGAAGGACACTTCATATGCATCAAAGTAAAAATCAACCAAGATGAAATTTCAATTTTTGACATCTATGCTCCAAACACAAAAGCACCCCCATTTGTACAGGAAATACTAAAGCTTAAGTCACACACTGCTCTTCACATATCAATACTGGGAAACTTAAAGTACCCACTCCCATTATTGGCCAGATCATTGAGACAAAAAACCAAAAACCAAAAAACAACAAATAAACAAACAAACAAAAAAACAGAGAAATAGAGCTAATAGATGTTATGAGCAAAATGGACCTAATATATCTTTTGTGTTTTACCCAAACACTAAACAATATGTCTTCTTCTCAGCACCTCATGAAACATTCTCGAAAATTGGCCATATAGTCAACCACAGAGCAAGCCTCAACAATTACAAGAAAACTGAAATACTTCCTTGAATCTTATCAGACCACTATGGATTAAAGTTGGACTTCAACAACTACAGAAACACCAGAAAGCCTGCACACTCATGAGAACTGAACAGTTCTCTACTCAATTACCACTGGGTCAAAGAAGAAATAAGAAATTAAAGATTTTCTATAATTCAATGAAAATGAAGGCACAAAATACCCAAACTTATGGGACACAATGAAAGTGGTGCTAAGAGGAAAATTCATAGCACTAAGTGTCTACATAAAGAAATTGGAGAAATCTCATATTAGTCACTTAACAGCACAACTAAAATATCTAAAACAAAAAGAAGCAAGTTCATCCAAGAGGAGTAGATAACAGGAAATAATCAAATTTAGGGCTGAAATCAATAAAATAGAAACTAAGAGAACAATGCAAAGAATCAACAAAACAGAGTCGATTCTTTGAGAAAATGAACAAGAGAGACAAATCTTTATCCAAACTAACTAAAATGCAGAGACAGAATATGCAAATTAACAAAATCAGAAATAAAAAGGCAGAAATAACAATAAACAGAGAGGAAATCCAAAGACCTAAACCCCATAAAATTGGAAAATCTAATATAAATGAATAATGTTCTCAATACCTATCTTTACTTACCTACTCTTAACTTACCAAAGGTAAACCAAGTTCCGATAAACAATTTAAATCCCCACAGACAGAGAAGCACTCATTAAAAGTCTCCCAACCAAAAAAAAGAGCCCAATTATTCCACATAATAGAAACAGAAGGAACACAGTCAAATTTATTTTATTAGGCCACAATTATCCTGATACTCAAACCACATAAAGATTCACCAAAGAAAATTACAGATCAATTCCTTTTATGAACATTGATGAAAAATACTCAAAAAACAAATCCAAGAATACACCAAAAATATCCTTCACCATGATCAAGTAGGTTTCATCCCAAAGATGCAGGGATGGTTCAACACATGAAAATCCATCAATGTAATCCACTATATAAACAAACTGAAAGAAAAAAAACCACACACACAATCATATCATTAGATGCTGAAAAAGCCTTTAATAAAATCCAATGCCCCTTCATGTTAAAAGTCTTGGAGATATCAGAGACACCTAAACATAATAAAGGCAATTTACAGCAAGTGGCCAACATCATATTAAATGGAGATAAAATCAAAGCAATTGCATTAAAGTCAGGAGCAAGGCAAGGCTGCTGTTGTTCACTTTCTCCATATCTATTCAATATAGTACTTGAACTTATGTAGAGCACTGTGGGAATGTCCAGCCAATGACTGGTTTAACTTGAAGCCCACACCACCAGAGGGAGCTCATGCCTGACTGAGGACTGAGACTAGAAGCTTGGCAGCTCAGAGATCCATGATAGAATCAAATAAAACGGGGAAAACTCAATGAAATGATTCCTAATGATATTCTGCCACACTCATAGTTCAGAGCCCAGACCAATTGTCATCATAGAGACATTATCCAGCAACTGATGGAAGTAAATGTAGAGACCCACAGCCAAACACTAGGATGAGCCAGGGGAATCTTGCAGAAGAAGGGAAGGAAGGATTCTAGGAACCAGAGGGTCAAAGACACCAGGAAGACATGACCTACAGAATCAACTAAGCAGGGCTCACAGCAACTGAAGGGGCAACCACGGACCCTGTATGGGCCTGAGCTAGGTCCTCTGCATATATGTTATGGTTGTATAGCTTGGTGTTTTTATGGGACTCCTAACAGTGGGAGTGGGGAGTATCTCTAACACTTTTGCTTAGAGTTAGGACCCTTTTCCTCTTACGGGATTGTTTTCCAACAATTCTCAAATGTCAGTGTGCAGGGTTGTTGAGATTGCTAAGTGGATAAAGGCAGTTGGTAAGCCTATGAGAACCAACTTCCACAAGCTGTCTCCTAAAATATCCACATTCTCTATGCGGCACATGTGTGCAAGAGTGTACACACACACACACACACACACACACACACACACACACACACACACTCACTCACTCTACATTGAAAAATGTAATAAAAATTCAGCACATATACTTCACCAAAGACTGAATCATTATTGAATTATAGAGTTCAAGAATTTAGCAACCCGCTCTCAGGTCATTCTGAAGAACCAGGAGAAAACAGTGCCTTTAGGCCATCTGGTTGTTCATCCTACCACTTCAAGGTCAAAACTTGCTCCAACCTCCCTGGCAGACAATAACTTCATCTCTGCCAGAGCTTTGAAGTGACTCTTATTGAAATACAAAGAGAACTCATGATTCTCCTGTGAGTGCATCCCTTTGTGTAGAGAAGGTTCTTGACCTTTGCTCTCAAATATGCACCAGTGTAGTTCATTCAACATTAAAAACATGCAGCATACATCTTTCCTATGCCTCTCTCAGTTGGGATATTTCTTGAGATTATTTCTCACACAGTAGTGCAAACTGTTTTGAAACTCACTACGTAACTAAGGCTGGTCTTGAACTCATGGCAATTCTCCTATCTCATCCTCCCAAGTGTTGGAATTACAGATACAAGTCACCACACCTGGTTGGCATAGTTTTTTATAATTAATTTTGTGTCTAGAATACTCATCCTGTAAACCACAGGGACACTGAATATTTTTTAAATATGTTGCTCCAGTGAGGTTTCAAATCACTAGAGAAATCAAATAGCTTGTGAACTGTAACCCTGAGCTGTCACTACTCACCGGCATAGAAATGAAATGGAAAAATATGCTTTTTCCCTTTAGAAAACAGGCACAGTGGAACCCTTCACTTATCTGGCAGTGATTACTTTGGTGGGGGGGCATCAGAAGCTGCTGGAGTTAGTGTTATAACCTGAAATCCCAAAGTCTTTCAAGTGTCTTTTCTTCTTTTCTTTCACCAGATGCAGAGGTTTGCAAGACGACAGAATATGGCCAAATGCCAAAGGAAAAAAATTCCTCTAAGCATGCAGTTGTTCTGCATATGTCATCAATGTGTTGTAGTGTGAATAGCCCGTTATGGGGATAGCTTGTAAAATAATGCCTCATAAACACCTTGATAAAATTATGGATGCTAAAATTACATGCTGGAAGTAGCATTAAGAAGTTGTTATTAGCAACATCTTTAGACAGTAGATTCCCTTTTGTTTTGCTGTTAGAAGGTAGTGGGAAATATGTATGTGTGGTGGGGAGCACGGGGTGGGGGGACTTCTGCATGCATTCTTGGGTGCCTCCAAGTGTATGTCTGTTGTGAATGCAGCAAGATGAGCATCAGAGTGAGAAAGGAAAGCGGCTTTGCTCCACATTTCCAGACAAATGCCAAAGCTGTTACTGCGGCAATTATCTAACAAACCTTTTTTTCCCTTCTTCTTTAAAAGCTATTGTTAGAGACTCTTTATTTTAAAAAGAGATTATTTTCTGTAACATCTTTCATACCAGTTGATGACTAACAGCATTTGTGTTGGTACTGAGGGAAAATTAGGAGAGAGAAGTACCTTGCAATTATACACTGTAATTCAAATAGGAACAGCAGTTGTAGACCTAGCAATTGAGAGTCCTTATTAAAACCTCCATTTTGGCTCAGGAGAGAAATGCTCAGATTATGATAAGGGTGAAATGTGTCAGCCAGGCAGTTAGTTACATCTCCGTTTGAGCAGAGAACGTAACAATGCGGTGTTGATTCTGACGTTAAATGTGTGTCCTGACTTTACTTACACTGCTTTGTGAACTCCAACAGGGCTGGGACTTGTGCAGCAGATACTTGAAGGAGTCGTGAGGATAAGGAAAGAGTCTCATAGTTATTTTTGCCCAAGGTTTACAGAACCTTTGATGAAATTTTAAGAATTACTCACATGTTCATTCCATAGTTTATCTAACCCTAGCATTTGATTTTTTTTATTGCTGGTTCCAGGGTTTACCTAATTATCCCATAGGAGTTTCTCTGATATTAGTATAATGTCCTGGTGACATGTGGCATTATATTTTGAAAAGCATAGTTTCTTTTCCACTAATGTCAACTTCAAATGTTAGGCTTTCGTCCAAGGTATACTTATTTCTCCTCATTATCCACTAGACATCTACTGCTCATCAATTTATATAAATTTTTTTATAAAGCCGGTTATGTTACCAACTCTTTTTAAAAATTTAAAAAAATATTTATTCATTTTCTATGCATTAGTGTTTGCCTGTACGCACGTTTACTACTTGTGTGCTGCACCTGAGGAGGCCATAAGGACACATAGCTCACCTGGGAACTGCAGTTACCATATGGGTGCTGGGCATTGAACTTGGGTTCTCTGCATGAACAGCAAGTGCTCTTAACCATTGAACAAGGTCTTCAGCTCCCACATGTTACCAGTTCTTGAGGATTATCTTATAAATTTAGCAGCCATTATGCAAAATGGAGCTTCATATTCATTGGTATGAATTAAATCAATCTCTCTCTCTCTCTCTCTCTCTCTCTCTCTCTCTCTCTCTCTCTGGTTTTGTTGAGACAGGGTTTCTCTGTGTAGTCCTGGGTGTCCTGGAGCTCACTCTGTAGACCAGGCTGGCCTCAAACTCAGAGATGTGCCTGCCTCTGCCTCCCAGGTGCTGGGATTAAAGGCGTGCGCTACCACTGCCCGGCCACTCTTTCTCTCTTTACACTGTATATATACTAGGTAAATATTCACCCACTGAACTATACCAGTAGCTTGTTAGTATTGCCAAGTTCCAAAGATCTGTCTCATCCCTGTGCATTAGGAGTTGGTACAAAATACCGAAAGAAAAAAAAAAAAAGAACAAAATACTGAAAGAACAAAATACATATGTTTATGTGTATCGGAAAATATTAAAAACGAACTTGCCGGGCATGGTGGCGCACGCCTTTAATCCCAGCACTCAGGAGGCTGAGGCAGGTGGATTTCTGAGTTCCAGGCCAGCCTGGTCTACAAAGTGAGTTCCAGGACAGCCAGGGCTACACAGAGAAACCCTGTCTCGAAAAACCAAGAAAAAAAAAAAAAAAAAAAAAAAAAAAAAGAACTTGCAGGTTCCCGTGCCCTAAACCCTGGTGATCTGGGCAGCCTGTTCTTATCTCATGAAGACTCTGCAGCTAGAGAGACATGAGCTCTGGGGGTACTGGTTAGTTCATATTGTTGTTACACCTATAGGGTTGCAGACCCCTTCAGCTCCTTGGGTACTTTCTCTAGCTTCTCCATTGGGGGCCCTGTGTTCCATGCTATAGATGACTGTGAGCATCCCCTTCTGCATTTGCCAGGCACTGGCATAGCCTCTCTCCTGCTTCCTCTCTTCCTCTGTCCAACCAGGAAGTCCTGTCTACTCGCCCAGTGATTGGCTCCTCTATTCATTAGGGGACTGGTTCACAAGAAGTCACCTGAGTATGACTCACTCACACCTTGTCCCTTTGTCTGCAACCCCTCCCAGGATCAAAATACAAACAGCACCAGGCCCATCCACAACATTTATGAATGTGAATTACAATATTAATCTTTGTCAAAATGATTGGATTTGGAATTACCTAGGAGACATACTTCTGGTTGTGTCTGTGAGGCTGTTTCCAGAAAGCTTTAACTGAAGAAAGAAAAATCTACCCAAAATATGAAGGGCACAATCTCATGGACTTGGCTCCCAGTCTGAATAAAAAGTGAAAAAGAAACCTGTTGTTGAGGTCCAGTATTTGTGTCTTTGGTTCTTTATTGTCAGTGCAATGTAACTAGCTGCCTTATATTTCCACCAATACGTTTTTCCCAAAACAATGGAATGTAACCTCTCAAACTATGGGCTAAAATAAATCTTTCCTTTTTAAAAATTTGCCCTTGACAGATAATTGTGTTAGAGCAAAACTAGTATGAAGTTTTTTTTCATTTTTTTCTTGTGTTAAAAAGATGTGGCACAGAGTAAAACAATGAATTTGGAGCCAGACGATTGGCTTGAACTCTGGATTTGCTATTTAATAACAATATATCCTTGGGTTGGGAATGATGGTTGGTAGAGTTGTTGCTTGGCTTGTTTGAGGCCCTCTGTTTCTCTCCTAGAAGTAAGACAAAAATCAAACAAAAAGGTGCTGGGAAGATGGCACAGCAGGTAAATATGCTTAACAATACAATGAGTTAGGAAGCAGTTGTCCAAGCATAACTGCCTACAATCCCAACATGTGTACAGTCAATGGGAGGTTGAAACAGGATATTCAGCAGCTTATGGTCCAGCTAGTCTGTTTCTCTTTTAAATATGTATTTTATTTTATGTGCATGTGTGTGCCTGAGTGTATGTATATGCACCACATGTATGCAGGTTCCCCAGGGACCAGAGAAGATCATCTGGCTCTTGAGTTACTGGGAGGCACTGGATGTGAGTGCTGGGAACCAAACCTGAGTTCTCCACAATAGTAGCAAGTGCTCTTTATCACAGAGGCATCTCCACATCCCATCAGCTAGCATGGTTTAAACACTGTGTCTCAAACAAAGTGGAATGGCGAGGACCAACAGTTAAAACTTGTCCTTTGATGTCCATATGTGTGCTACCGTATATATGTGCCCACAGCCATATACATATATACCCATAAGACTCCCTTACACATATACCATGAAACAAAACATTTGTTCTAAATTATGTGTCCTTGAGAAGCTAGTTAGCCATAGTTATGTACATATAATATACATGTATGCAATATATACAAAATATATTTAAATGTATTGATAAACATTTATAATATACGCATAAATGCTTGTCTCACAAAGTTTTTATGAGTATTATTTTTCAATGCATTGATACATACATATTGGAATAACTTAACATGTAGTTTTTTTTCTTCTTTTTTTCTTAACTCTTGGTGCTTTGTATTCTTAGAAATGATAATAAAAACTACATAAACATTATTGGAAGAAATACGATGGCTTGTTAAAAAATGAGGAAAACGGCTTGTTTCTAGTCGTCTAGTTGGTGTTGAGCCAGTCTTTCATTGATTCATTCATGTTGGGGACATAGGAGCAAACAGGGCTAATCTTTTGAGTAACAGTCTTTGGCTTCCCTCATAGCTCCAAGTAGATAATTGGAATATTATTATTGTGCATGTACAATTTGAACTAAGGGAATCCATTGATTCAGCACTGTCAGGACTATTCACAGCAGACTTTAAAGGGAAGCAGAGATTACCTGTTGTCTACACAGCGGCTAGGGATTTATAGATCCATTCTCTCTGGCTGTGGAAGTGACAGGAACACAGAAAGCACAGGTTGGTTCCCTTAGAATGTATTACCTTTTGTTGATTGAACCTATAAATCTATTTCAGTTACATGGTGCTAACTTTATTTTAATGTCATTAAATTTCAAAGTTTAAAGGCATCTGGGATGCTATTTGGCACAGTGGTCTAGAAAACACACATGTCTTCTTTACAACACCTCTAATAACCAGTTGTCTAGCTTTTGTTTGAAGATCTGAAGTAATACAGAATCGATCAATGCCTAGGGGGTCAACACATCTTATTGCTGGAAAACTCTGTCAGACTTGTTTTTCTTATATAGAAATATCCTTCCTGGAAACACCCTCTCATTGATCTTAATTGTGCAGTATGGAAAAAAAAAACAGACTGTTTGAAAACCACAGCCTGTATCCAGACATTTAAAGATGTTTCACAACTCAATAAAATGGGCAAAAGACTTAACCAGATACTTCCCCTAAAGAAGAGTTAGATGGCAGTGAGACATGTGAAAAGATGCTTGGCATTAGCAGTCATTACAGAGCTACAAATCAAAGTCACAAGGAGACATTGCTTTATGCATAGTAAAATGATTTTTAAAAAATAACAATTAAAGCTACAAATGAAGATAAGTGACATCAAGGATTTAGACCAACTAGTGTTGTCATATACAATGGTAGGAAAGCAAAAAGGCAGAACCACAGAAGCAGACACTCAGATAATTCCTTATCCAATTAAACATACCACATGAGCACAAAATCTTACTCCTTAGTATTTATCAAGAGGAAAAAAAAGACATATTGTCACAAAGGCATATTTTTCAAATTTTTAATGGTTCTGGAAATTGTAGCACATGTCAACCAAGTACTTTACCACTGTCCTTGTCTATGTACATGTATATATTTATCAGCTTCATTCAGTGTAGCTCAAAAAAGGAAAGAATTCAAATGTACCTAAACTAGTGTGTGAAAAACTGACTTGTGGTACAATTGAAATATGCACTAACCATCAGCAATAAAAAGGAAGAAACTATTTATATGTGCAGTGGCATGGAGGAATCCTAAAACTGTATAGTACTAGGAAGACAAATATAGAAGATTGCACATTGTATGCTTCAATTTATATAGCATTAGGGAAAGATAAAATTGTATGGGACCAAAAAAAAAAAAAAAAAAAAAAAGAAAAGAAATAAAAGCAGTGGTGGCCAGAGGTAGGATTGCTTGCAAATGGGTCAGATGGAATAATTTGAAATAATGTTAATATTTTATACTTTCATTGTTGTGGTGTTTACATCATTGTCTATATTTTTCAAAGGTCATCAATCTGAACACTTAAAATGGATGTCTTTAAGTTTTCAAAAATCATATCTCAATAAATCTGACAAAACTGAGGTTTTCCTTGAATTTTTATTTTTTCAGATTAATATTTAAATCAAATCATAATAGACCCATATTAAAAATTACTCTAATAGTCATTTAAAAACACTTCCATGTATTACCAGGGAGAATAAACTGGTAAGTAAAAAATTAAGTTACATAATGATAGGTATAGTGTTACCCAGTGTTTAAAAAAAAATCAAGCTTATAAACATCTATACTTCTATTTCTAACTGTAAGGAAAAACATCAATAAGAGTTCAAGTCAAACTAAAGAAAATAGATTCCTATGGTTAGTGATAGAGAGATTATGAGAACTCAAATTTTTACATTATATATGTCTACACTTTTAAACAATGAAGCTTTTAGAAATACGTTAATCTATCAAGAACACAGCCTTCATTAGAGTCCTCAAGCCTTAATTAGAAAGTGATTTTTTTTAATGAGCATTAAGCCTGCCGCTAGAGGTGTTGTAGGTGTGGCTGCTGTGTCACGTGTGCAGCAGTAGGTGGCAGAGTGATTAGTCGCCTAATATTTCCTGAAAACAGTGAGCTTAAGACTACCACCAGTCTGACAAGAGAGGGTGTGGATAGAGAGAAAGCCTGAGACGACCATCAGTCTGCTGCCAGGCAGGCTTGGACAGGCTCCCAAGATGAGGAGCAAGTCCGAGACTAGAAGAACCCCACCTGGAGATACAGACCTCAGGCAAAAGTGAGCCTGAGACAGACAGTCCTCACAAGGTAGGGTACCACTTAGGTAGGCCAGGTGAGGGACAGGCCTGAGATGACTACCAGACCAGCACCATGGGGCCCTGACAGCTACCCTGAGATGGCCACCAGTCGGATAACACACAGGCCTTGGAGAGCAGACCATGCCCAAGATAAGCCCTGCTGGGCACCATAATGCCCAGGTTGGACATATACTCCTGAGATCATTCCTGAGATGACCCCATAAAATCTGAGACTCCAGTGCCACTAAGAGATTCATGTAAGTGGTGGAGAAGTAGAAGAGAAAGAGAAACAGAAGGATGTAGACACAATGAAGAAATGTAGAACTGGAGACTCAAGGGTAGTGAAGAACAGCCTGACATGAGTAGCCAGTGATGTCACCTGGGACCATGGTGGGGTCCCGGACTGTGCTGACACAGGGAGCCCTGTCTAGGTCTGTGGCCCTGCAAGAGCAGGGGTCTGTTGCCCCTAAAGGCCAGGTAGATGTCCCTGGTCTGGACTGCTACCTGGTGACATGTTGATGTTCAGGGCTGTACAGAACTGGTCCCAGCCCTCATCTGGGCATCATCAGAGACCTAGCCCAGGAAGCATAAAGGCAGGAGAGCTGATTATGCCCCTAACCAGTTGGAATACTTGGGTTAGCAGCCCAGAACCTTGTGGAAGTTGTAGCTGACCCAGCCCTGAGGGTAGAAGCGTGGGAGAGCTGGCCCTACCGCTTGTCTCCTGTGCAGTAGAGTAAGGAAGAGCTATCCTCTTCCCCCTTGCCCCTCCTACCTTGCAGCAGGTAGGAGAGCTGTCCCTGAGATCATTAGAACAGTAGAGTTATCCCTGCCTCTCACCTGCTACAGCACTCGGGGGAGCAGGCCCTGCACCTCACCTGGGCAGCACAGTAGAGCTGACTCTAGATGTGAAGGTTGTGGGTGAGTTGGCCCTTCGGGCATAAGCATAAGAGCTGGCCCTGCCTCTGGTCTGCTGTGTGGTGGTGAGAGATCCCCTCACCTCCCTTTTGCCTTCACCACTGGCAGTGGGCTAGAAAGCTGCCCTTGACAAGGTCATGAGATTTGGAGAGTTGTCTTTGCCCCGCAACTGCTGCAGCACTCGGGGGAGCAGGTTCTGCACCTCATCTGGGCAGCACTGTAGGGCTATCTCTGGATATGGCAGTTGTGGGCGAGCCAGCCTCAAGGGCATAAGTGTGGGAGAGTCAATTTTTGCCTTTTGTCTTCTGTGTGGTGGTGTCAGTGTGGGAGAGATTCCCTGTGCTCCTTTTTGCCCTTGCCATTGGGGCAGGTGGGAGAGTTGGCCTACATGGGGTCATGAGAGCATTAGAGCAGGCCCTGCATTTTGCCTTGGTAGCACAGTGGAGCTAACCCTGGATGTGGGGGTTGTAGGTGTAGCCAGCCCAAGGGCATGAGATCAGAAGAGCCCCAGTGGGCTAACCAGCTCAGATACCTTTCAGACGCAGATCCAGGGGTTATGAATTGGCATCAACGAACTGCTGGACTGCATGAAGGGACCAGTCCTACAGATCCCAAACTACAGGATCTCCATGACACAGGGCAACAACAGGAATATCCAAGAAGAGGCCCAGTGAGGTCCCAGCATTACTAGTGTAGCAGAAGCCAGAGGCCTCATTGCAATTAAACATTTACAAGCAAAGAAGTGTGGACAAAGGGTATACTGTGGGGCACACTGTGACACACTACACTTTCCATAATGAGATTTTTTTTCTCTGTTATAGGAAAGATTGCAAGAGTGGATGGGGCTTAGGAGGAGAGGGGGAGATGATCGGGATTGGGATGCATGATGTGAAAATCACAAAGAGCCAATTAAAAATTTTAAGAAATGATCATTAAAGTCTATCATTGTTGTTAATGTCGCCACTGCTACCACCACCACCACCATCATCATTGATGTTATGAGACAAAATTACTCTATTTAGACCAGGTTAGCCTAGAACTTGCAATGTATCAAAGGCTGGCCTCAAAGTTATGATCCTCCTGCATCTGTCTCAGTTCTTTATAATGTGTTACCACGGTCAGTAGTATCCATTTGTTTTAGTTGTTTTAGTACATTTTTTTGAACCAGACATTGTTGTGGATAGCCCTGGGGCTAATTATATTTGATGGGAGTGGTTGGCTGAAGTCAGCACTTGGGTGATTTCCTGTAAACCAGCTTCCCACCTTAATTTGTAAAATAAAGGAGAGCTGATGATTGGGCAGATAAAGGGAAGGTGGAGCAGAAGGTGGGAGAGAGAAGCAGGAGAAAATGGAAGAGGGAGAGGACACAGAGGAAGAAGGAGAAAAGCCGGGGAAGAAGCACATGGCCTGGAGAAACTGCAAGTTCTAAGGGGTCTCATAGATGTGGAAGATGGTAGTGTAGTGGTAGATCTGCCCAGTCTAGGCACACAGCATGTAATCATATTAAATGTGTTGTGTTTCATTGCTGGGGCATATTTGGGTTGGAGAGATTTACCGAAACAAGGCATGATGGTGTATGCTTGTAATCCCAGTACTTTGGAGGCATAAGCAGGAAGAATATATATGCCTCAGTACAGGGGAGCGCCAGGGCCAAGAAGTAGGAGTGGGTGGGTAGGGGAACAGGGTGGGGGGAGGGTATAGGGAACTTTTGGGGTAGCGTTTGAAATGTAAATAAAGAAAATATCTAATAAAAAAAAGATTAAAAGAAAAAGAAAAGAACAGCAAGTCTCATTTTGGCTTTCATTTCACTTTCCCAAATAGTTACATTGAGCTTTAAAAAATGTACCCACTGAGCATTTGAATGTCTTCTTTGGGAAAATGTCTATTTAGATCTAAGTCCCATTTTAAAATTGAGTTCATTAGGGGTTTTGCTTTTTTATATATATATCTATATATTAGAGCTACCAGGCATTGGGCAGATATATAGCATGCCTCTTTCAAAAATCATGTATTATTAAGAACTCTGACTGGAAACACAGCTCAATGGCAGAGTTCTTCCCTCTCATGTTCTGGGTTTAATCCTCAGTGTCATAAAGAAAGAGTGCAGCCGGGTGTGGTGGCGCACGCCTTTAATCTCAGCACTCAGGAGGCAGAGGCAGGCGGATTTCTGAGTTCGAGGCTAGCCTGGTCTACAAAGTGAGTTCCAGGACGGCCAGGGCTATACAGAGAAACCCTGTCTCAAAAAATAACAAAAGAAAAAAAAAAGAAAAAAAAAAGAAAGTGCGATGCAGGGTGTGATGGTTCATAACTGAAGATTTCAACACTTGGAAGAATGAGGGAGGAGAAATGTGCATTCTGTGGCTGCTTGGACTATATATATACCAAGTCAACCTTGATGAATGAACAATTAAACAATCAAGAAAATATAAATAACATTGAGATAGCTCATCAAAACCATAGTGCAGATTTCCATTACAATACGGCAGAGATAAAACAATCATACTGTAGCAGTCTGTCTTTCCTCTGAGCGGTCTCTTACAAGCCTGGTATTTTTAATAGATTATCTATAAATTAAGGCTAGCCTAGCTGTGAAGCCGACAGAGCAGATATTTCCACGTTTTTGATTTTGAAGACATGATGAATCTCTTGTATTAGTTTTCTTAGTTCACAATAATGTACTATAGACTAGGTGCCTTAATCAATAGAAATTAATTTTCTCACAGTTCTGGAGACAAGCCAAGGTAAGGGTACCATCTCAGGCCTCTTTCCTTGGCATGCACACCACCATCTTCATCTTCTGTCTTCAATATTGTCTTCCTTCTATATTCACCTATCCTCAAATTCCCTTCTATTTTGAAGACACCTGAATTCACTCCAGTGACCTTATTTTAACTTAATTACTCCAAATAAAGTTACATTTTGAGTACATATGGCTAGACACCACCTATAAATTTTGGGGTACTCAAGTCCATAGTCACTTTAATATTTATAAAGTACATCAATTTCTGAGAAGGTAAGTAATTGCAATCATTTTACTTTAAGGAAGAATCCAGAGAATTTCATATATAAACCATCAAAAAATCTAATGAATCTGTACAGGACAAGCTGAGCTTTTGTTTACAATGATTAATGACCTTTTGGGAAGATGAGAAACTGTGAACAATGTATTACTCTTAATTATATTTGGGCTGAATGATGGATCATGCCTGATGCCCTTTTCATTCTTAAGTTTATTTTTATCCTCACCTCATTCTTGGTTCTTATTAAATTTCTTTTTTTGTTGTTTTTTTGAGACAGGGTTTCTCTGTGTAGCCCTGGCTGTCCTGGAACTGACTCTGTAGACCAGGCTGGCCTCGAACTCAGAAATCCGCCTGCCTCTGCCTCCCAAGTGCTGGGATTAAAGGCGTGCACCACTGCCTGGCTCTTATTAAATTTCTAATTGTTAGCTTATCCCTGATCCTCATTTCAGAGTTATTGAAGGGAATTTTTTTTTTGCAATCAAGATCTTCAACACAGATCATGCTGAGAAAGATCATCTTTATAATATATTTATGAAAGCAAGGGGAATATATTATTATCATATTTTAGTATAAAATAAGATAGGGTGTTATATTTTTAAAAATTTTTGGAGTCCTGACCTGAGTCACAAAGGTTGATACAGCTTGTGACATTGTGAGATGTGCTGCAGATGACTTGGACTTTAGCCTCTGTTCTTTTTCACAAAAATTAATAAGACTAAGAAAAAATATTTTATCTATTTGGATCTCATTGTGCTACAATATGAATACATGAGTTCTGACCATATATTCGGAGAAATCATGAGAAATTATAGTCCTGAAATATCTCATACGACTTTGAAGAACCTTCAGATTCTTTCCAATGTCAGTACCAGCAACAGTCATCATCAAATGGTAAATACCTGATACTACTTTATATTTATCATGTATCAAGCACTATGTTAAAATACTTGTTCAAAATAATAAATAACCATAGAAGGTAAGCACTATTTCCATTTTATGGAAGAGAAAAGTGAGACCTAGGTTATTTTCCCCATGGCATGCACGTAGTAAGTGGCAAAGTCATAGTCCATAGTCATAGGTAGGCCTGACACCAAAATTTTACTTATCCATTACTGTTACACCTCTCCTAACTTGTAGAGCACTGTTAAGAGAATTTTGAAACTTGAAATTTACCAGGCACTCTATTCATTTCATGGGGCTGTGGTAACAAATTACTATAACCTGGGTGATTTACAAGAATAGAAATGTATTACCTCATAGTTCTGGAGTATGTTCTTTCTCAAAACTTCAGTACTGAATCTTTCCCTGCCTTTTCCCTAGTTCTTGTTGGTTACAGACAATCCTTATTGCTCCTTTGCGGTACTACAACCACCCTTCTTCCATCCCAGAGATGTTTTCCATATCTATATATCCAATTCTCCCTTAGAACACTAGTTACTGAGGCTTTCTCTAATCTTGTGTAACTTTATCATGAAATGCTAACATGTCCCCAATCCTATTGCAAATAGGGACACATCCACATGATTAATATAGCCATGAATTTTGGTGGAAGACTATTCAAACCAGTACAGGAACCATAAAGTACACAAAAAATAAAAATCTTTTCTAGTATTTTTGGCTTAAAGTTTTCTTAAACTTTGGAGACAATGAAAAGTCAGGTGATTTGGCTATTTCAGTTCTTCTGACAGTCATGTTGCTCACTTTATTCTACTTTAAAGGTTCAAAGTAGTTGGAGACCAATCATAAATTCACAGAGCTATAAGGAACCTCAGATAGTCATTAGCTTACTGTCTATTGCAAGTTTGCTTTGTTAAATGTTAACATCTCTGTTATTACTCTTTCATGTCAGGATCCTAACCAAGCAGACTAGCTACAGACATTTAGTAGTTTACAGTAGAGCCTTGAGATGTCAAAGCATTGTTATTTTTGTAAAAATTAAAGTTCAAAGTAGGCAAGTTACCTTATGAAGGTCACAGAGCTAGCAAATGACACAGATAGAACTCCAACTTATACCTTGTGTCTCCTAAATTTCATTATACCCATTACAGAATGTAGAAGCAAGATCTAATACCATTGCTTATTATGTGGATAAATTTAAGAACTGTCAGGGGAAAGGAACTTCAGACTCCTAATATCAGAAGGGATATTAAGTTAAACATTTTTGTATTATCAGGATATGAAGCACATTAAGTTGTTTATGATGATGATGATGAATAACATTGTTGTTATTATACTTTTATGGTAGACTATCATGTAAATCTCCCCCCAGCTATATTGAAAGTTTGTAAGTTTGTAATAGAAAATACTTAGTATTTATATAAGATGATTTCTGACTTTAAGAACCATACATAAAATTAGATGGCAAGCCGGGTGGTGTTAGCACATGCCTTTAATCCCAGCAATGGGGAGGCAGAGGCAGGCAGGATCTCTGAGTTTGAGGCTAGCCGTTTCTACAGAGAGCGTTTCAAGACAGACCCTGTCTCAAAAAAAAAAATCACACATGCTTGGAGATGATGGTGGTGTACACCTTTAATCCCAGCACTCAAAAGCAGAGGCAAGTGGATTTCTAAGTTTAAGGGCAGCCTGGTCTACAGAGAAAGTTATAGGACAGTCAGGGTTATACAGAGAAATTCTGTCTTCAAAAAACAAAAAACAAAAAACAACAAAAAAACCCCACCTGTCCCAAAATAAAAACCCAAACAAACAAAAAAGAAAAAAAGAAAAAAAAAGAAAAAGGAAAAAAGGAAAGAAACAGTCAACTTAAGACTTAAGACTTCTTCTGTTGCTGTCACAATAAGAATGCATGTTTATTGAGCTTTTAGGATGTGCGCTGTTCACCTTTGTTCTGCTTTATGTACAATTAAATTGTCTTCATGACACCTTCACAAATCAGGCAGTAATATTGTTTCTATTATGTATGCAAATAATAGGATGAGTGTAAACTGTTTTATCAAGAAAAAAGTCAAGCTGTAAATTCAACCTGGCTCTGGAGCCTGCACTTTTAAGTCCTATTGCCCATTGTTTCCCATTCCTACTGCTCTGTTATCCATGGTAAATGAGCAATAACAAAGCAGAGAGGTACACAGCAGATCTTGAATGCTGTGAAGGTAAACGAATTCTAACATTGAACTCCCATGAAATGAGAATTAAAAGTGACACTGTAAAACGCTTCCATATGTACTCTCGATCTTCCCGATAAAATAACATAAAGCTAATTGTTCTTGGAGACTCATGATTAGCTTCCACATTTTAAATACAAAGGACCTCACTGCTTTTAATGGAGGTGGAAGCTCACAGTCAGCTATTAGATGGAACACAGGGTTCCCAAGGAAGGAGCTAGAGAAAGTACCCAAGGAGCTGAAGGGGTCTTCAACCCTATAGGTGGAAGAATAACCATGAACTAACTAATACCCCCAGAGCTCATGTCTCTAGCTGCATATATAGAAGAGGATGGCTTAGTTGGCCATCATTGGGAAGAGAGACCCCTTGGTCATGCAGACTTTATATGCCCCAATACAGGGGAACGCCAGGGCCAAGATGTGGGAGTGGGTGGGTAGGGGAGCAGGGCCGGGAGGGGGGAGAGTATAGGAAACTTTCTGGATAACACTTGAAATGTAAATGAAGAAAATATCTAATAAAAGTTGGAAAAAATGCATCAAGCTAAGCTGGTGATGATCTGTTGAAAGGAACACAAGAGTATATAGGAACTGTGATGGTCAAGGCCTGTGGGACCCTTCCTGACTCTATGTGTTGAAGAGGGAATGGATTAGAAAGAAAGGCTGGGTAGCTAGGACAATAATTACAGAAGAGAGATCTTAGGGCTAGTCACTATGGAAGAAATTATCATGTATCTCGATAATTTCTAATTGCTATTTTATGGCCAAAAGGGCCACTGAAAATATGTGTTGCTCTATTTCTGAGTAATATTCCTTAAAATATCACCCTAAATGTTCTAATAAACCAAGTACATTTTTTGTAAAGTTGCTCAGTTTAAAGACTTTATATAATTTAGTTTTTGAAAGAGAAAAGGATATGTGATACATTCCTAACCAACACAGTTCCCAATAGACACTTACCTTTTTCTGCTGGACTCAAAACAGTCACTGTGGAGAGAAAAGAAAATGGGTGTTAGGAGACAGGACGAAGGAGACAGATAAATATCAGTAACATTCTATAATGTGTTGCCTTGTTAATTTTTTCACAGTATTATGTTTTGAACAAGCTACATGATGGTTAGAGATAGGGGTTGGGTTAGAATGATTAAATTCCATTCTATACTAGCTTCTTTCTCTTAAATCTTTAGTAACTAAGAACTCACAGGCTGTTGATATGTTGATATGGGTCAGTGGTTAAAGGTGATTGTTGTCAAGCCTGACAACTCAAGTTTGATCTCCAGGACCTATATGACGGAAGGAAAGAAAGGATTCGCACTCATGCCATGTCATGCATGAGCACAAATCTTCCACAGATTAAATTTAATACAAATTTTAAAAGAATTAACACTCATTTAACAAATATAGAAATAACCTTTTAGAAGAAACAAATCAGATTAGATAAGAGATAAATAACATGGTGATATAAACTTAAAAATCTGATAAATTAGGAGGGTATTACAGATGTCTCTCAAGTGTATGATAAATCTATATCCCAGTTGACCCACTGTTGAAAACATCATTAAACTGAAAGTGCTGGGTTTGGGGTATGGGTCAATTGGTAGAATGTGTGCTTAGCTTCCTCTCATTTCCTAGCACAACATAAATGGTGTTCCATGCCTGTGTCTCAGAACTTGGGAGGTGGTAGGAGCAGGAGTCATAGTTCAAGATCATGCTCAGCTACATAGTGAGTTCAAGGGAAAGTAAAAAGAAAAAAATGAAAGAAAATTATTTTAATAATCTAAATTATGGATTCTCATAGTTTAGTGTACCTGACCTATTGTGCTGGCTAGTATTATGTCATCTGGGAAAGAGGAAGTCTCAGGTAAGAAATGACTCCACAAGAACGGGCTGGAGAGCAATGGCTCTCTGCATGTGAATCCCATCCCCTCTGGCAAACTTCTATCTCCAAAAATAGTTACATTACGATTCATAACAGTAGCAAAGCTAAAGTTATGAAATAGTAAAAAAATAATGTTACGGTTGGGGGTCACCACAGCATGAGGAACTGTATTAAAGGGCCACATCATTAGGAAGGTTGAGAACCACTGATGTAGAGTATTTTCTTAATTAGTGATTCATGGGAGGGCACAGCTCACAGTGGGTGGTGCCATCCCTGAGTTGATGGTCCTGCCCCTGGGCTGGTGGTCCTGGTTGCTCTGTAAGAAAACAGGCTGAACAAATCAAAAGGAACAAGCCAGTAAGCAGCACCCCTCCATGGCCTCCATATCAGGTCCTGCCTCCAGGCTCCAGCTTCTCTTATTAGTTATAAGATAAAATAAATAAATCCTTTCTTCCATAAGTTGATTGCTATGGTATTTTATCACAGCAATAGAAACTCTAAGTAAGACATCTATCTTATACATCCTTAGAATACTTAGGTTAACCTGCCTCTAAACAAAGACCACCTAATAAAAAGCCTGTTTATAATAAAATATTGACTACCTTATGATTCATTGAATACTGCACTGAAAGCAGTAATCTTGGGACTAGATTCTAGTCTCCAGAGATTTTCCCACATATTGCATCTTACTTCTCCAATCATCCCTTGTAGGTTTATCATGAGTTGTGTATTACTCGTGTTTAAAACACCATTGTAAAATGGTACCTATCTGTCTTTATCATCTCCATCTGCGTGTACTTGATTTTAAGGGAAGCAGAACTACAGTTTTAAATGTTTTTTGTCAGAACAGTTAAGAGTAAGGCAAATGGGTGAAAATAGTGAGTGAGAATATATTTCAGGTGTGATTTCTTCAGTCCTTTCATTTGTTATACTTTTCCTTCTCTTTACAAGCAGATGTGTATGTGTTTTTTTTATTATTTGAATGACCATTTGAATGGAATATTTAAACAATGTCACATTTGATCAGTATTAAAAATCTTGATTTCTTCTTCTGCTATAATACACAAGTTTGTAGTGGTACAGAGACACTACAGAATTCTAATCAGCTGAAAAGAAAAGTGAAATCGTGACATTTGCAATCAAGTGGATGAACTGGAGAATATTATTATACTGAGTAAGGTAACTCAGAAGCAGAGAGACAGACACTGCATGCTCTCTTTTAAATCTGGTTTCTGGTTCTGAATCTTCAGAGTTGCATACAGAGCTGGAGAAACAAGAAGTCAGTAAAGCAGAAAAGGATCATTGAGGAAGGGAGGAGGAGTACTAGAGAGAGGGATAGCAGGGTACAGGTGCTATGAAGAGTGAATGGGGAAACTGGGGTGGGGCTTAATTGAGAAGAAGGGTAATCAGAGGAAGAGGGGGGGAAGAAGAAATAAAGAACACTAAGGATATTTTTAAAAGTCATAGGGAAACATTATTTTTTAAGCTTACTTAAAATACATTCTATGATACATATGTATATAATTTTTTGTAATGGAGTTACCCCACGTAAGAGTAATAATGCTTTCCCAGAAATCACAGTGAGTCTAACAAAAACCCCAGTGCCAGGCAAAGGACACCTCCCTTGGGACATCTCCCAAGAGATCCCTCAAGACAATATAGACCCTTTGTTTATTTCACACAACTTGAAGGTATGACCCCATTGCTGAAGACACCATACACTTTAGTTACAGTACTTAGAAGAATCAAGTTGGTACTGACTTGGAAGCCTCCTCTCTAATGGCTAGCTCTCATAGTCTAAGAACGTGCTATGCAAGCTGCCAATGGAGAATTAGCAGTCTTACCCAGCTGCTAAACCTGAGAACCACAACAATGACTGATCTCACAAGATATTGCAATGGTGCAAAAATAACACTTATGTTTGAGGACTAAACAGACTTTTGTCTAAATAGACTTAAGGCCCATTCAGTAGGAGATAGCTCATTTCTGTTGCTGTAAAACAGACAAGAACCTGTGGCTGCAGAAGACACCACTATTTTCTAAATTAATGCATCTTTAAACTGTATTCCAAATAGCCTCTTACTAGTATATGAGTGTATCTCTCACCCCTCATCAAAAAAGCTTTTTTTTTCCCTCATCAGATGGGGTTACTACAGAGATCCACAACTGGTCAAAAGGCAGAGAACATCTCACTGCTTAATGCTTACCCCACAACTGGGATATCTACAACGCAATCTCCATATGCAAGTTGGCTCTAGGAACTTTGCATTAGAGGAGAAAGATTTTAAGAGCCAGAGGATCAGAACAACTGCTGTGAGAGAGTGTCTTCCTGGCATGACTGGAGTGCTGCACCCATATTCTCTCTGTATGGTTGCCTATGAGCTTCACCGGTTGACATGTTGACATGGAAGTGTCCATAGAAGAAAATTTCACAATGCTCTACATGTAGAAGAAGAGTTGAAAAGCTGTTAAAGGAGGGGGATTAGTTTTCTCCAGGGTTGAGCCCCCTGATAGATTTCTCAATTCTAACTGGTCAGTCCAAACACATATACATTTACATGCAGGAAATACTAATTGGGCTCATTAAGGTTTGTGTGAGTGTGAGTGTGTGTGTGTGTGTGTGTGTGTGTGTGTGTGTGATTATACAACAGCAATAATTATAGAACAGGTCATGAATTGTTGAGACTGTGGGAAGGGTACAGAGGGGGAGATGGAGGAGCAGAGGGAGAGGTAAAAAATAATGTAAATATAGTGTACTCGTATATGAAATTCTCAAAAACGGTTAAAATTAAAATAAAATCAATGAATGAAAGTGGTACATACTCTGAAGTATGTAAAAAAAAGTGTTGATGGGTCAATGTAGGATGTTATGATTTTTGTACATGCCATGATTGTGCTGATGACCCAACACAGTGAACTTAGGTTAATTACATCTCATTGAAATGGAGTGAGTAGGTGTTAGAGATGGCTAAGTGGTCAGAGTGTTTGCTGCTTTTGTAGAAGACCTAGGTTTGGTTCTAAGCACTCATGTCACCCAGCCTATAGCTGCCTGTAACATCAGTTCCAGGGCATTCAACACCTAGTGTTCATGGCCACATGCACACATATGTGTATGAGTACACACACACACACACACACACACACACACACACACACATACCTTAAAAAGTAAAACTTCCTGGGTATATACCCAAAAGATGCTCCAACATATATAACAAGGACACATGCTCCACTATGTTCATAGCAGCTGTATTCATAATAGTCAGAAGCTGGAAAGAGCCCAAATGTCCCTCAGCAGAGGAATGGATACAGAAAATGTGGTACATTTACACAATGGAGTACTACTCAGCTATTAAAAACAATGACTTCATGACATTCACATCCTGAGTGAGGTAACCCAGACACAAAAGAACACAAATAGTAAGCACTCGCTGATAAGTGGATATTAGCCCAAAAGCTCAAAATACCCAATATACAATTCACAGACCACATGAAGCTCAAGAAGAAAGACCAAAGTGTGAATGCTTCGGTCCTTCTTAGAAGGGGGAACAAAATACTCAAGGGAGGAAATACGGTGAAGAAGTGTGGAGAAGACACTGAAGGAAAGGCCATACAGACAATTCCCCACCTGGGTTCCATCCCATATACAGACAGCCACCAAAACCAGACACTATTGTGGATACCAGGAAGTGCTTGCTGACAGGAGCCTGATATAGCTGTCTCCTGAGAGGCTCTGTCAGAGCATGACAAATACAGAGGCAGATGCTCGCAGCCAACCATCGGACTGAGCCCTGGGTACCCAATGGAGGAGTTAGAGAAAGGACTGAAGGAGCTGAAGGGGTTTGCAACTCCATAAGAAGAACAAGAATATCAATCAACCAGATCCTCTATCCCAGAGCTCCCAGGGTCTAAACCACAAACCAAGGAGTACACATGGAGGGACCCATGGTTCCAGCTGCATATGTAGCAGAGGATGGCCTTGTAGGGCATCAATGGGAGGAGAGGCCCTTGGTCCTGTGAAGGCTAGATGCCCCAGTGTAGTTGAGAATGCCAGGGTAGGAAGATTGGAGTGGGTGGGGGGGGCACCCTCATAGAAGCAGGGGGAGGAGGAATGGGATAGGAGATTTTCGGAGGGGAAATCAGGAAAGGGTATAACATTTGAAATGTAAATTAACTGAGTTGCTTGGAGACTAATAGTAATGAAGAGTAGCTGATTAACTGGTATTGGATACACCAGGCTGAATGCTCTTGCTCTCACTGTTTTTCTGTTTTGGCTTTAGTTGGTTTTGGTATTCAGGAATTGTTCCTTTTTATTCCCCTCTCTCCCTTTCTTCCTTCCTTCTTTCCTTCCTTCCTTCCTTCCTTCCTTCCTTCCTTCCTTCCTTCCTTCCTTCCTTCCTTCCTTCCTTCCTTCCTCTATCTCTCTTCTTTCTTTCTTTCTTTCTTTCTTTCTTTCTTTCTTTCTTTCTTTCTTTGTTGTTTTTGCTTGTTAGTTTTTGTTATTGTTTAGCAGACAGAGCCTCTGGTCCAACAAGGTAACAAATGCAATATGCAAGTTCAGAGAATGNCTCCCTCCCTCCCTCCCTCCCCCCCTTCCTTTCAGTATTTGGTAATTTCACATCATGTACCCCTATCACTCTCATGTCCCAGACTTCTCATGTCAGGCCTCCCTTCCCCTATGAACAACCCCCCCCCCTCTCTCTCTCTCTCTCACACACACACACACACACACACACACACACACACACACACACACACAGGAAAAAGCAAGTCATTTTGCATTGTTCATATACTCACTGAAGCATGGTCAAATTCCTAGTGGCCAGCCCCCTCCCCAATCCACCCAGGGAGGATGTCTTTTCTGCCTTCATCTGCACCAGAAGCCATCAACTGAGAAGAGTCTCGTAGTGGCCAGTGAGGGGCAGGGTCAGTTTTTCCACTCACTGACATTAATGTGACTTCAAGAGGCTGCCCAGACCACGGACTTAGAGTGGGCTTTGGTGGTAACAGGCCTTGAAGACAGAAACACTGACCTACTCATGGCTCTCAGTAGCTGCACAGGCCTCAGCATGGCCTCGGGTAGACGTGTCATTCACATGAGGAGGGCCCTAAGAGGCAGCAAAGTCCAAGGACATCACCAAATCATCAGTCAGTGACAAAGACTGCATATGTCCACATTTATCTCAGGTTTCATTGGGTCTTGGGGCACCAGCTTGGTCCAACAGACACCAACATGCTTTCCGGTGGCTTCAAGGACCTTGGTCCTTTGAGGAGGTCCAATCCAGGGAATCAACCTTTCTTCATGTCAAGATTCCATCACTTCCAAGAGCCGGGGGCGGGCGGGGGGGGGGATCCCTTAGCTGGGTGTCAGGTTCAGGGGCTGAGTCTGTCTGCATAAGCTCCGGGCTGTTGTACATCATCAGGCAGACCCTACTGATGACAATATGTCCACCTTGGGCTTCTCTTTCACCTGTTAATGCCTCTCTCCATAGCACATACACTGCTCTGTTTTTCTAATGTTCAAACCTCTCCATCATATGTTTGTTTATTGTAGTGGCAAACCCCTGGCCCAGGCCCCAAGGCTAGGGCAGAGCTTCTACTTACTTATTTTTAAAGTGAAAATCATTAAGTTGCACATAGTAGTGAGGCCATTTAATGATTAGTACACATATATGTTATGTAATGTTTAAGTCCAGGTAGACATATTTATGAATTCTTTGTTCACAATTACTTTTAAGTTAATTGTAGGCCTTAATTCTCACTTGTTTGGCCATTTGCTACAAGGATCTGGATGAGAGAAGATCACTTGTCAGTACTGGAATGAGACAATGTTTACACAGAAGAATTAGTGAGAACAGTGAGATTGCCAGATAGAGTACCACCGGCTTTAAGTAAGTACAAGACTTTTTTTTTCATTTTTTATTAGATATTTTCTTAATTTACATTTCAAATGCTATCCCAAAAGTCCCCTTCCCCCCCTCCCTGCTCCCCTGCCCACCCACTCCCACTTCTTGGCCCTGACGTTCCCCGGTATTGGGGCATATAAAGATTGCAGTACCAAAGGGCCTCTCCTCTCAATGATGGCCGACTAGGCCATCTTCTGCTACATGTGGAGCTAGAGACACGAGTTCTGGGGGTTCTGGTTAGTTCATATTGTTGTTCCTCTTCTAGGGTTGCAGACCCCTTCAGCTCCTGGGGTTCTATCTCTAGCTTCTCCAATGTGGGCCCCGTGCTCCCTCTTATGGATGACTGTGAGCATCCACTTCTGTGGGAGTCAGCTATATCAGGGTCCCTTCATTAAACACTTGCTGTCCTATGCAATAGTGTCTGAGTTTAATGACTGATTATGGGATGGATCTCCGGTGGGTTAGTCTCTGTATGGTCCATCCTTTTATCTTAGCTCTAAACTTTGTCTCTGTAACTCCTTTCATGGGTATTTTGTTTCCTATTCAAAGGAGGAATGAAGTATCCACATGCTGGTCTTCCTTCTTGATTTTCTTGTGTTTTGCAGATTGTATCTTGGGTATTCTAAGTTTCTGGGCTAATATCTATTTATCAGTGAGCCCATATCCAATGACTTCTTTTGTGATTGGGTTACCTCACTAAGGATTATGTCCTCCAGATACATCCATTTGCCCAAGAATTTTATAAATTCATTTTTTTAAATAGCAGAATATTACTTAATAAGTAACAAGATTAGATTATACAATCCACATGTAGAAGACAGTCAATGGCCGACACAAAATGAACTCAATAGCATTTTATCTTATTGTTCCTTTGCTTGTATGTTTTCCAATTTTGTGGTTTTTGAATGGGTTTTGGCGTGTATGTGTCTGTATGTATATATGTTTGTGTTTCTTTTTTCTTTCAATTTTTCATTTTTGTTTGTTTGGAGTTTTTTTGTTTGTCTGTTTTCAAAAGAGAAAGAAAGGGTGTGGAGGGAGGGGTGGAGATGCGAAAAGTTTCTGGAAGAAAGTGAGGGAGGGGAACCTGTGACCTGAACACATTGTTTGACAAAAACTCAGTAAAAGGAAACTTGCTTCAAAAATGTAATATGAAAAAGAATATAAAATATCTTATTAATAATTTTATATGGATATGCTGAAATGAAAATATTTCCATATATTGAATTCAATAAATCACTAAAATTATTTTACTTAGTACTTCTTATCTTTTTCCCCCTACCTAAAATTTAATTACGATGTTTCTGTATGACAGCCAAGAACTGGATTTTCTTCCATGTTCTTGCTATATACTACATTTGTTGATTATCTCATTAAGCCCCACATAATCCAGCTTTCTACATTTGTCTTCATGTCTAGTTACAAAGAATCTGAAAATATGCAAGAGAAATGAGTATCAAAAGCTTTTCAATGGTAACTCCAGTCTTTTAATTCCCCAGCAGTAAACTCAAATCTGAAGAGACAGCAGTTACCTATCTAACCACATTGTTCTATAAGCATAGATGGCAAGTTTGCCATTGAATTGACCAACTGTCCATTTACTCAAGAGATTCCTGGTAAGAGATTCATTGTGCAAAAGTTTTAGATGACTCTTAAGAAATTCTCATTCCAAATATGACTGGGATATTTTAGTTTCTTACTTTAATAATACAAAAAGACAATGTTAAAAATAAAGAAAAATCAAAACTATAAAAATAAGTGTTATGATCTTTTAAAATTTGGTATTTTCTCCTCAGAAGTTTATAACTTCCAACTGGAAAGTTTGGAAGAAAATATTTTCCCTTAGATTGATTGGCTCTTTACAGAATGTCTTGTGTAGAAATACTTTTAAAATAAAGTTCACTGTCATTCATGCGTGAATGCCTTCTCTTCTACCACATTTTCAAATGTTTGTAGTACAGAGCTCACTCTGCATCTTCCCTAGGCTGATGGCCATTGTCACCTTGCTGCTGTTACTCATCCTTCCTATCTTCTTCATCATCATTACTACTAAACTATGTTAATCTGCATCTTTTTGTCCATATTCTACTTCTGTATTCTGCATGTGGTTCATGTAAACTAATCTCATTACAAGTTAGGAGTCCTGCAGTTACTTAACTCTGGCTGAGCTCCATCTGGAGAATTCTGTTCTCAATCATTCTTCTGTATACATATTCTCTCATTCTAGTACTGACAAGTAATCCTCTCTCACCCATAGACTTTGGTCTTTTCAATGCCTGTCCAAGAGAAGTTGACAAAACAGGCCCGTGGTGGGATGGGGATATTAAGTGCTACCATATGCATCACAGAACTGAAAAGGACATGCAGACATTCAAAATGCTACGCCTGTTCTAAGAAGCCCTGAAATACTCCACATTTTTACTTCTAGTTGACCTTTAGAAATTGAAAAACAGGAAGAGAGGGCTTAGGTACAGTTGTAAACAGCCTAGTTAATGATGATTAGAGGAAATTCCAACACAAAAGCCAATCTGCAAAGACTGGACAGTATAGGTTTTAATATATATATATATATATATATATATAATATTAATATATATATATTACTGAAGGCACCCATAAAATCTCTGCTTAACTATTATGTTGAGGTTACAAGGTCCTTGTGCACAGAGATAAGCACTAGAGAAAACAGGAAAAAAAGATGTTCATCTGTTTCCTACCCAGAATGCTGGGAAAGGATGTAGTTTATGACCTCGCAATCTTTTCTATCTGTAGGGCTTCACCCACATCCCCTAGACATATGGAGCCATAAAGTAGAATGAGGACAATGGTAGAAGACAATGAAGTCTAAAGAGAGCAGGGAGGGAGCTAACAAGAGGATGTGAAGCATATATGTGACATGACAGTACAAGGAGGGACTATTTGGGGAAGTAAATGGACCAGCAAGAGTAAGAGAACAGGAATAGTGGAGGGTAGTCAAGGGCAAAAGTAATACAGTACAACAATGAATACTTGTGAAAATATCACAGCAAAACATACTTCTTTGATTACTAAAATTTTAATAAGATAATATATAAAGGATGAAAACCTCTAGAATGAGAAAAAGAGATTAAAATACCAATAGAAAGTTTTCTAACAAAGAAAAGCACAGGATAGGACAGATTTACTGCCAAATTCTGCTTGAACTTTACACATGAACTATCAACTATTAGCATTGATGCTCAAACTATTCCATAAAATAGAAAAGGGAGAAACACTACGAATCTCAATCTCTTTCTGTGAAGCCAGTATTACCTTAGTAACAAGACTAGATATTCTCTGCGTCTTTCTCTCTTTCTGTAGTGGTTTGAATAGATATGGCTCCTATAGACTCATGTGTTGGAATGCTTGGCCCATAGGGATTGGCACTATTAGGAAGTGTGGCCTCATTGGAGTTGGTGTGGCCTTGTTGGAGGGAGTAGGGGTGGGCTTTGAAGTCTCATATAAGCTCAAGCTATACCCAAAGGGATAGACTCTTTCTGCTGCCTTCAGTTCAAGACGCAGAATTCTCAACTCATTTTCCAGTGCCTTATCTACCTGGATGCTGCCATGTTTCCCACTATGATGATAATGGATCAGACCTCTGCAACTTAATCCAGCTCTAATTAAATGTTTTACTTTATCACAGTTGCCTTGGTGTCTGCTAACAGCAATAAAACTCCAACTAGGACTCTCTCTCTCTCTCTCTCTCTCTCTCTCTCTCTCTCTCTCTCTCACACACACACACACACACAGAAACATATATGTGTATATAAATATTGAATTTACCTAATGAACATATATACAAAAAAATCTTAATAGAATAAAAGGATTGTGCAATACATGAAAAGCAATTAAAGTAATACAGCTCATAAATATAGTCAGGGACACAAATAACATAATTGTATCAATAGATAATGGAAAGACCTTTCACAAATTCAGTGTCCTTCATGAGAGCCTCTGAAAAAACTATGAATAGGAAGAATATGCCTCAGTATAATAGAGGATATATACAACAAACCTATAGCCAATGTAATGCTAAATGAAGGAAATTTGAAAGTGTTTCTTTTTAAATGAGAAAAGAATTTCTATTTTCTCTACTCTTACTTAATATTGTGCTTGAATTCCTACAAAATAAAAGCATCAGAAAGAATAAAAATGATACAAATAGGAAAGAAGGCAAATTATGTGTTTGATGATCCAGGGTAGGGGACTGCTAGGGGGCCAAGGCAGGGATGGGTAGGCGGGGGTGGGGAGCACCCTCATAGAGGCAGGGAGAAGGGGAGGGGATCGGGGGGTTGTGGAGGGGAAACTAAGAAGGGAGATAACATTTGAAATGTAAATAAATAAAATAACCAATAAAAATGAAAAAACTTCTCTAGAAATCTCATACATATGATACTTAGAACAAAGTAACAGTACTTAAAATCAACAACATATATAGACTATAGCTGTTATCTCTCTCTCTCTCTCTCTCTCTCTCTGTGTGTGTGTGTGTGTGTGTGTGTGTGTGCGTGCGCATGTATGTAAAGGACAGTGGTAAACTTCAGGTGTTATCATTCACCTTGTCTTTTTCCTTTTTGGTTCTTTTTTTTTTTTTAGGCAAGGCCTTCTTGCTGCCCTTGAGTTCACTAAGTAGACTAGAATAGTTTGGTCAGTGAGCCACCAAGGACCTGCCTGTCTCTACGTTTCCAACAGTGAGAATACAAATGTGTATCAATCTGTTCAGATTTCTTTATGTGGATTATGAAGGTTGTGCAGCTGGTACTTTACAAACAGAAATACCTCCCCAGTCCATCAGCAGCTCTTCTGTAGTGAAATTAAGATGGTAAGAGGGAAATAGATTCCATTCACAACAGCTTCAAAATATAAAATACTTAGGAATGAACTAACCATACAAAAAGACCTCTATAGCTTCCGGTTTGCATCTGCCGCAGGAGCAGATTCTGTGCTCCAGCCCTTCCTGCCCCACTCACACCCAGAGACAGCTTGACACCCCTCAGGAGTTCTCACACACACAGGCCCAGAGGACACAGGACCTCACGCCCCGGCTGGAGACATACCCTCCTTCAAGTTCACACCTATTCCTGGGCGCCTCTCCTTGCTCAAGCTCCCTTCCCCACCCAGTCCAAACCAAAGACAGTGTGAATCCAAGGAGTTCTGATACAGCCAAGTTCACAGATCCAATCCCATACCAACAGACAGCCTGACCTAAGTATGCCCAACATAACCAAGTTCACAGGAGGGACAGGCTCCAGTCAGAGACAGCATGGCCATTTAACACCAGGGATAACAAGATAGTGAGAGGCATGGGCAAGAACATAAGCAACAGAAATCAAAGCCATCTGGCACCATTAGAACCCAGTTCTCCCATCACATCAAGTTCTGGATACACTAACACACCTGAAAAGCAAGATTTAGATTTAAAAAATCCCATCTCAAGAAGATGATAGAGGACTTAAAGGAGGACATAAACAACTCCCATAAAGAAATACAGGAGAACACAGGTAAACAAGTAGAAGCCTTAAAGAGGAAACACATTAATAATCCCTTAAAGGAATACAGGAAAACAAATCAAACAGGCAAAGGAATTGAACAAAACCATCCAGGATCTAAAAATGGAACTAGAAACAATAAAGAAATCACAAAGGGAGACATCCCTGGAGATAGAAAACCTAGAAAAGAGTTATAGACGTAAGCATCACCAACAGAATACAAGAGATAGAAGAGAGAATCTCAGGTGCAGAAGATACTATAGAAAACATTGACACAACAGTCAAAGAAAATGCAAAATGCAAAAAGCTCCTAACCCAAAACATCCAAGAAATCCAGGACACAATGAGAAGACCAAACATAAGGATAATAGGTATAGAAGAGAACGAAGATTCACAACTCAAAGAGCCAGTAAATATCTTCAACAAAATTATAGAAGAAAACTTCCATAACCTAAAAAAAGAGAAGCCCCCAGAACCCCAGATTGATTGGACCGGAAAAGAAATTCCTCCTGTCAAATAATAATTAAAACACCAAATGCACAGAACAAAGAAAGAATATTAAAAGCAGTAAGGGAATAAGGTTAAGTAACATATAAAGGCAGACCTATCCAAAATTACACCAGACTTCTCAAAAGAGACTCAAAAAGCCAGAAGATCTTAGGCAGATTTCATACAGACCCTAAGAGGACACAAATGCCAGCCTAGTCTACTATATCCAGCAAAACGCTCAATTACCATAGATGGATAAACCAAGATACTCCAGGACAAAATCAAATTTAAACAATATCTTTCTACTAATCCAGCCCTGCCAAGGATAATGAAAGGAAAACTCCAACACAAGGAGGGAAACTACAATCAAGAAAAGCAAGAAATTAGCTGGGAGTGGTGGCCACACCTTTAATCCCAGCACTCTGGAGGCAGATGCAGGCGAGTTTCTGAGTTTGAGGCCAGCCTGGTCTACAAAGTGAGTTCCAGGACAACCAGGGCTATACAAAGAAACCCTGTCAAAAAAAAAAAGAAAAGAAAAGAAAAGAAAAGAAAAGAAAAGAAAAGAAAAGAAAAGAAAAACAAGAAATTAATCTCACAACAAACACAAAAGAAGAGAACCACATAAACATAATTTCACGTATAGCAACAAAAAGAACAGAAAGCGAAAATCACTGATCCTTAATATCTCTCAACATCAAAGGACTGAATTCCTCAATAAAAAGACATAGACTATAGACTAACAGACTGGATATGTAAACAGAACCCAGCATTTTGCTACATACAGGATATACACCTCAGTAACAAAGACAGACACTAACTTAGAGTAAAAGGCTGGAAAAATATTTCCAAGGAAATGGTCCCAAGAAACAAGGTGGAGTAGCCATTCTAATATGGAATAAAATAGACTTTCAACCAAAAATTACCAAAAAATATAGGGAAGGACATTTCATATTTATCAATGGAAAAATCCACCAAAATGAACTCTCAATTCTTAACATCTATGCCACAAATGCAAGGGCATCCACATTGAAAAAAGAAACTTTACTAAAGCTCAAAGCACACATCACATCCCACACAATAATAGTGGGAGACTTCAATACCCCACTTTCACCAATGGACAGATCATGAAAACAGAAACAAAACAGAGAGAAACACAGGGAAACTAACAGAGGTTATGAACCAAATGGATTTAACAGCTATCTACAGAACATTTCACCCCAAAACAAAAAGAGTATAACTTCTCAGGACCTCATTTTACCTTCTCGAAAACTGGCCATATAATTGGACACAAAACAAACCTCAACAGATACAAGAAGATTGAAGTAATCCCATGCATTCTGTCAGACCACCACAGAATAAGGCTAGTCTTCATTAACAACACAAACAACAGATTGCCCACATACACATGGAAGCTGAACAACTCTCTACTCAATGATAACATGATCTTGGAAGAAATAAAGAAAGAAATTAAAGATGCTTTAGAATTTAACTAAAGTGAAGGCACAATATACCCAAACTTATGGGACACAATGAAAGCAGTGCTATGAGGAAAACTCATATTTCTGAGTGCCTCCAAAAAGAAACTAGAGAGAGCATACACTAGCAGTTTGACAGCACACCTAAAAGCTCTAGAACAAAAGGAAGCAAATACACCCATGAGGTGTAGACAGCAGGAAATAATGAAACTCAGGGCTTATATCAGCCAAGCAGAAACAAAGAGAACTATACAAAGAATTAAAACCAGGATCTGGTTCTTCAAGAAAATCAACAAGATTAATAAACTCTTAGCCAAATTAATTTCAGGTAACAGAGACAGTATCCAAATTAACAAAATCAGAAATAAAAAGGGAGTCATAACAACAGAAACTGAGAAAATTAACAAAATTATGAGGTCCTACTACAAAAGCCTATACTCAACAAAACTGGAAAATCTAGATGAAATGGATGATTTACTTAACAGATATCAGGTACCAAAGATAAATCAGGATCAGATAAACCATCTAAACAGTCTCATAACCCCTCAGGAAATATAAGTAATCCAAGTCTCATGACAAGAAAAGCCCAGGGCCAGACGGTTTTAGTGCAGAATTCTATTGGAACTCAAATTAGACCTAATAATGATACTTTTCAAACTATTCCACAAAATAGAAACAGAAGGAACACTACCCAATTCATTCTAAAAAGCCACAATTATGCTTATATCTAAACCACACAAAGACCCAACACAGAAAAAGAACTATAGATCAATTTAACTTATGAATATCGATGCAAAACTACTCAATAAAATTCTTACAAACTGAATCCAGGAAGACATCAAAACAATCATTTATCATGATTAAGTAGGCTTCATCCCAGAGATGCAAAGTTGGTTCAATACATGAAAATCCATCAAAGTAATCCACTATATAAACAAACTCGAAGAAAAAAAAATCACATGATCATCCCCTTAGATGAAGTAAAAGCATTTGACAAAATACAACACACATTCATGACAAAAGTCTTGGTGAGATCAGGAATTCAAGGCCCATACCTAAACATAATAAAAGCAATCTACAGCAAAGCAGCAGCCAACATCAAAGTAAATGGAGAGAAGCTGGAAGCAATCCCACTAAAATCAGGGACTAGACAAGGCTGCCCACTCTCTCCCTATTTATTCAATATAGTACTTGAAGTTCTAGTCAGAGCAATTAAACAACAAAAGGAAGGAGGTCGAAGGGATACAAATTGGAAAGGAAGAAGTCAAGACAGCACTATTTGTGGATGATATGATACTATATATAAGCGACCCTAAAAATTCTACCAGAGAATTCCTACAGCTGGTAAACAACTTGCAAAGTATCCGGATATAGAATTAACTCAAAGAAATAAGTAGCCTTCTTCCACTCAAAGGATAAATGGGCTGAGAAAGAAATTAGGAACACAACACCCTTAAAAGTAGTAACACAGAATATAAAATATCTTGGTGTGACTCTAACCAAGTAAGTGAAAGATATGTATGACAAGAACTTCAAGTCTCTGAAGAAAGAAATCTACAAAAACATAAGAAGATGGAAAGCTCTCCCATGCTCGTGGATTGGCAGGATTAATATAGTAAAAATGGCCACCTTACTAAAAGCAATCTATAGAGTCAATGCAATCTCCATCAAAATTCCAACTCAATTATTCACAGGGATAGAAAGAGCAATTCTTGAATTCATTTAGAATAACAAAAAACCCAGGACAGCGAAAACTATTGTCAATAATAAAAGAATTTCTGTGAGAATTACCATCCCTGGCCTCAAACTGTACTATCAAATAATAATGAGGAAAACCCCACATGGTATTGGTACAGAAACAGATAGGTAGATCAGTGGAATAGAATTGAAGACCCAAAATTAAACACAGGTATGGTCACCTGATCTTTGACAAAGAAGCCAAAAACCATCCAGTGGGGGGAAAAAAAAGTCAGCATTTTCAACAAATGGTGGTGGTTCAACTGGTAGTCAACATGTAAAACAATGCAAATTGATCCATTCTTATTTCCTTGTATAAAGCTCAAGTCCAAGTGGATCAAGGACCTCCACATAAAACCAGATACACTGAGATTAATAGAAGAGAAAGTGGGAAAGAGCCTCAAACGCATTATCAAAGGGGAAAATTTCCTGAACAGAATACCAATGGCTCAGGTTCTAAGATCAACAATTGACAAATGGGACCTCATAAATTGGAAAGCTTCTGTAAGGCAAAGGACATTGTCAATAGGACAAAATGGCAATGTACAGATTAGGACCAACCTACGTCTGATAGAGGGCTAATATCCAAAATATACAAAGACCTCAAGAAGTTAGACTCCAGAGAACAAAATAACCCTATTAAGAAAGAAGTAGAGAGCTAAACAAAGAATTCTCAACTGAGGAATCTTGAATGGCCCAGAATCATTTAAATAAATGTTTAAAGTCCTTTGTCATCAGATAAATGCAAACCAAAAGGACCCTGAGATTCTACCTCACACCAGTCAGAATGGCTAAGATAAAAAACTCAGGAGATAGCAGATGCTAGCAAGGATGTGGAGTAAGAGGACACATGCTCTACCATGTTTATAGCAGCCTGATTCATAATAGCCAAAAGCTAGAAACAACCCAGATGCCCCTCAACAGATTAATGGATACAGAAAATATGGTACATTTACACAATGGAGTACTACTATGCTATTAAAAATGATGACTTCATGAAACTCTTAGGCAAATGTATGAAACAAGAAAATATCTAAGTTGAATTTTCTGTCTACGTAGGAGATTTATACTACCTGTCATGGTTCAGAAAGCATCTCTAAAAGGGAAATAGGAAGAAAGTAAGATTCATGGGGAAGGAAATATGGCTCAGTGGTTAAGAGTGTCACTAGACCAGACCCCAACAAAAAAAAAAAGAAAGAAAATATCATCTTGAGTGAGGTAACTCAGACAAAAAAGAACACACATGGTATGTACTCACTGATAAGTGGATATTAGCCCCAAAGCTCAGCATACCCACAATACAAATCACAGACCATAAAAAGCTTAAGAAGGAGGAAGACCAAGGTGTGGATGCTTCAATCCTACTTAGAAGGGAGAACAAAATTATCACAGCAAGTAGAGGTAGGGACCTGGGAGGGAGAGAAGAAGGGGATGGAAAAGAGTGGCAGGTTCATTATGGGAAGAGACAGGACAGAAGTACTGAGGGTCAGGAAAATGAACAGGGAGGTGTGTAGCAATGGGGGATGGGGAACTGGTGGTAGCCACTAGAAAATCCCAGTTGCCAGGAAAGCAAGAGCCTCCCAGGCCCCAATTGGGCTGATATTAGCCAAAATATCCAACAGAGGGGAGATAGAACTGTTAGGGACCACCACCAGTGAGAGGCATGGCCCCCAGCTGAGGGATGGTGTCACCCACCCATCCCAAAAAAATTAATCCAGAATTGTTCCTGTCTAAAGGAAATGCAGGGACCAAAAATGCAGAGACTGAAGGAAAGGCTATCCAGAGACTGCCCCACATAGGCATTCATCCCATTTGGGACACCAAGACCTGACACTATTGCTGATGCCAATAAGTGCTTGTTGACAGGAGCCTGGTATAGCTGTTCCCTGAGAAGTGCTGCCAGCACCTGACATACACAGATGCAGATATTCACAGCCAACCAATCGGACTGAGCCCTTGGACCCCAGTGGAAGAGTTAGGGGAAGGACTAAAAGAGCAGAAGGGGATTGCAACCCCATAGGAAGAACAATATCAACTAACCAGACTACCAGAACTCCTCATTACTAAACCGCCAACCAAAGAGTCCACATGGAGGGACCCATGGCTTCAGCTGCAGATGGAGCAGAGGATGGCCTTATCTGGCATCAGTGGGAGGGAGGGGAGGCCCTTGGTCCTGTGGAGGCTTGATGCCCCAGTGTAGGGGAATGTGAGGGCAGTGAGGTGGGAGTGGGTGGGTGGAGAAGTTCTCTCATAGATGCAAAGGTGAGGGGGATGGGATGGAGAGATTGTGGAGGGGAAACCAGGAAGGGGGACGACATTTGAAATGTAAATAAATAAAATAACCAATTAAAGGAAGGGAAAGAAGACCCCCTACAGCCAGGCATAATGGTGAATGCCTTAAATGCCACAGAGGCCATGCAGATCTTTGAGTTCGAGGCCAGCCAGGTCTGTGGACCAAGCTCCAGAACAGCCAGGGCTACACAATGAAACCCTGTCCCCCCAAAAACAAACAATTAAAACAACAACAAACAAAACAAAAACAAAAGACCTCTACAAGGAAAACTTGAAGATGGATGGAATGCCTATACTCATGGATTGATAGAATTGATTTTGTGAAAATGACTATGTCACTAAAAGCGATCTACAGATTCAGTGCAATCCCCCATGAAAATTTAAAAAATATTTTGCACACAACTAGAAAAAAATCCTAGAATTCATATACATGCACAAACACTGAGTAGCCAGTAAAATCCTTAGCAGAAAGAGTAATACTAGAGGCATCAAAATACCTGCCCTTAAATTACACTAGAAATAAGTCTATATAGCTAGCGAGAATCATTTTTTTTTTACTTTTTGAAATTTACTTACTTTACATCCAGATTGTAGCTTCCCCTCCCCATACCCCATCTCCTCCCAGTCTCCCACTTCATTCAACCCCAACCCTCCCCCTTTCTCCTTGGGTTGTCCTTCCCATGGACATCAACCCACCTTGGCACACCAAGCTGCAGTAGGACTAGGTGCATCTTCTCCTATTGAGGCTAGACAAGGCAGCCCAATTAGGGGAAAGATATCCAAAGACAGGCAACAGAATCAGAAACAGCCTCTGATCTAATTGTTAGAAGTGAAGACTGTTTAAAGATGAAGCTGCACATCTGTTATATTATGTGTAGGGGTCCTAGGTCCATCAAATGCATGCTCTTTGGTTGCTGGTTCAGTCTGTGAGCCCCTACAAGCCCAAGTTGGTCAATTCTATAGTTTTTCTTGTGATGTCCTTGACCTTCTGTCTCCTCCAACCTTTCCTCCCCATTTCCATAAGATTCCCTGGGCTCTGCCTAATGTTTGTCTGTTGGTCTCTGCATCTCTTTCCATCAGTTTCTGGGTGAAGCCTCTCAGAGGAAAGTTATGTTAGGCTCCTGTCTGCACATATAGGAGAGTATCATTAAAAGTGTCAGGGGTGGGCTCTCTCTCATGGCATAGGTCTTAAGTTGGGTTAGTCATTGGTTGGCCATTCCCTCAAGTTCTGCTCCATCTTTATCCCTGTACATCTTTGTGTGTAGAAAGTATTGTGGATGGGTTGGTGTCCCCATCTCTCCATTAGATGTCTTGCCTGGTTACTGAAGTTAGCTGTTTCAGGTTCCATGTCCGCTTTTGCTAGGAGCCTTAGCTAGAGTCACCCTCATAGGTTTCTGGGAGTTTCCCTTGTCTTAGTGTTCCCCACTAATCCCAGTTCTCCCAGTTCTCTTTCCCTTTGTCCTCCCTACACTTGATTCTTCATGTTCCCCTCCCAACCCCTCTCCTACCCGGTTGCCACACTCCATCCACCACCAATGTCTATTTCATCTCTCCTTCTAAGTGAGATTCTAGCATCCTCTCTTAGGTTCCCCCTTGTTACTTAGCTTCTTTGAGTGTATGGATAGTAGCATAGTTATCCTGCACTTTATGGCTAATATCCACTTATAAGTGAGTATATACTATGTCTGTCTTTCTGAGTCTGGGTTACCTCATTCAGGATGATATTTTCTAATACCATCCATTTGCCTGCAAATCTCACTATGTCCTTGTTTTAAAAGCTATGTACCCAAGGAGCTGAAGGGGTCTGCAACCCTATAGGAGGAACAACAACATGAACTAACCAGTACTCTAGCTCGTGTCTCTAGCTGCATATGTAGCAGAAGATGGCCTAGTTGGCCATCATTGGAAGGAGAGGCCCTTGGTCTTGCGAAGATTATATGCCCCAGTACAGGGGAATGCCAGGGCCAAGAAGCGGGAATGGATGGGTTGGGGAGTCGGGTGTGGGGAGGGTATAGGAGACTTTCGGGATAGCATTTGAAATGTAAATGAAGAAAATATTTAATAAAATTTGTTTTTGAAAAAAAAAGAGCTATGTAATATAATTGTTTAAATATATCACATTTTCTTTGCCCATTCTTTGCTTGAGGCACATCAATGTTGCTTCCAGTTTCTGGCTATTACAAATAATGCTGCTCGGAACATAGTTGAGCAAATGTCCTTGTGGTATGGTGGAGCATTTTGGGGGTATATGTCCAGAAGTGGTAACTGGGCCTTGAGGTGGAACTATTCTAAATTTTCTGAGAAACCACCAAATTGATTTCCAAAGTGGTTGTACAAGTTTTCACTCCCACAAGGAATGGAGGAATATTTCCCTTGCTCCATATCCTCACCAGCATGAGCTGGCATCTTTGAGACACTTGGACTTGAGTTTGTGCAGGATAATAAATATGAATCTATTTGCATTCTTCTACATGCCGACATACAGTTAGACCAACATCATTTGTTGAAGACGCTTTCTTTTTTCCATTGTATAGTTTTTTCTCCTTTGTCAGAAAATCTAGTGTCTGTAAGTGTGTGAGTTTATTCTATTCAATTTTATTAATCAACCTGTCTGTTTTAATGCCAGTACCATGTAATATTTGTTACTATTGCTCTGTAATACAGGGATGTTGATACCTCCAGTTCTTTTATTGTACAGGATTGCTTTGGCTATGTTGGTTTTTTTGTTTGGTTCGTTTTTTGTTTTTTATTTGTTCTGTTTTTGTTTTTGTGTTCCATATGAAGTTGAGTATTAGCCTTTCAAGGTCTGTAAATAACTGTGTTGGAATTTTGATGCAAATTGCATTGAATCTGTAGATTGCTTTTGGTAAGATTTTCACCAAAATATTTGAAGAAATAAATATTTCTTCACGTTTTTGTTATATAGGACTGTCACTCACTTGGCTAGACTTACATCAAGATATTTTATATTCTTTGTGGTGGTTGTGAAGGATGCTGTTTCCCCAATTTCTTTCTCAGCCCATTTATAGTTTGTATAGTGTGGGGTTACTGATTTTTTTTAGTTAATTGCTGTCATCAATTTTTGACAAAGATGTCAAGTACACATTGCAAAAGGATGGGTTCTTCAACGAGTGTTGCTGGGAAAGCTGGATAGCTCCATGTAAAAGAATAAAAATAGATCCCCATATTTTTACCCTGTTAAAAATCAATTTAAAGTAGATTGAAGCATTAATGTAAGACATGAAAATCTGTAAGTGTTAGAGGAAAACACTTAGAATATACTTATAGGCATAGACAAGGACTTCCTGAAAAGGATTCCAATAGCACAGAAAATAATACCAAGAACTGACAGATGGGATTTCATGACATTAAAAATGTGTATAACAAAGGAAACAATCTCCAGAGTGAAGAAACAGTCTGCAGAATGAGAGGAAAATATTTTCTAACTATGCATCAGACCAGAGATTAATATTTAGAATCTATAATGAACCTAGAAAATTAAACATCAAAAACTGCAAATCATGCTATCACTAAATGAACCTGACAATTTAATACATAGTTCTCAAACCAAATACAATTGTAGTAAACATTTAAATTCAGGTCCAGAGTTTCTACCCTTCCTTAAACCAATTAGTCCTCAAATGAAAGACACACTCATAGCCTTTATATTTACAACAAGCCTTAAGCAGCACAAGAGGTGGGCAGCTGCCTACCCTCCATGCTGTTAGAATCTATTTATTACTATGCTTCATCTGGGCTGCTCTTCCCTCCAATCAGACATCCCTCTGGGCCATATACTCTTTACTCTTAACCCATAGCCACTTCTCCTTCCTCCTCTCCTGCACCTTCTTGCTCCTTGTCGTCCTCCTCTCCCCTCAAGCCCTCAAAACCTAACCCCCCCCCATCTCCCTTCTGCCTAGCTATTGGCTGTCAGCATCTTTATTCACCAACCAGAATTAACTTGGAGGCAGAGTCACAGAGACTATGTGCAGACTCCAAGTTTGGGGGTCCGTACTTATCATTACAATAGATAGTAAAAGACAAAACCTCAACATACAATGATCAATCAATATTTTCAAAAGTGTTCAAACATTTGAGAACTCCAGGGAAATGTACATTAAAATCACTTTGTGAGTCCATCTGACTCCAGTCAGCATGGTTATCATCAAAGAAGTAAATACCAACAAATGCTTGCAAGGATTCTGGGGAAACATCACTGGTTGGAATATAAGCCATTATGGAAATCAGAATAGAAATTCCTTAAAATGAAGAAATAGAAATCTGAGATGGGAATGTCTATCCTAGTTTCCTCAGGTCCAGGCTTGAATAAAACCTGTCTGCTCTACTAATCTATTTCCTGTGGTCTTCAGGAAAGCAACAGGAAGTAGAAGCTACAGGTTTTGGCAACAGCTTTGGTGGGCTTCAATCAGGACAGGAACCCCAGAAGTTTAGTTGACACTTTCCTTCTGGGTGTCTGCAAAAGACTGCTTTAGACAAAGTGACTGAAGAAGCTATCCATCAAGAATCAGCATGATGGCTAAGCTCCTGAGGGAATCCTGGCATTTGTCATGACAAGTAGTTATCCCTGGATCTTGCTGTTTCTCTAGGCACAACACTACCTTCCAGCACCACGTCTCAGAGAGAGTGATTTTGTTGCTTTGTCTGTCTGTCTATCTGTCTGTCTGTGTGAAGAACTCATCTACCCTGGCTTGGGCCTCTGCTTGGAACAATGATTGATTACTTTTCCCTAATATACTCAGGCTTGAAACTTTGTGCACTGGTCTCTAGGTTTGGGGTTAATAATTTTTCTCCACTTCAGAGACACTGCTACCATTTGTACTCTCCTGGGTCACTAAGCACCAATTTGTATGAGGTAAGCCTTCTCCATTTTCTACAGCATGCACAGCCATTTTCCTGGGTTTGTGATTACTACTGTCATGGGAGACAGATTCAGAGAGCTAAAATTCCCAGGAAACTTGTGCTTTCATTTCAATTTGAGTCAATGTTGGAAGCTCTCTGTAGTAGTCTGGGCAAGCGTGGGAATACTGTCTGCCTTGTCCTCCTATGAACCAAGGGAAAACAGGCATTAATACATTCATTCTTTTTTTTAAAGATTTATTTTATTTATTATATGTAAGTACACTGTAGCTGTCTTCAGACACTCCAGAAGAGGGAGCCAGATCTTGTTACGGATGGTTGTGAGCCACCATGTGGTTGCTGGGATTTGAACTTATCACCTTCGGAAGAGCAGTCGGGTGCTCTTACCCACTGAGCCATCTCACCAGCCCTAATACATTCATTCTTGTGTGTCATTTCTGCTCTTAGATTTTTAGTCTGTGCTTTTGAACCTATCTTACTGCACACTAAAATTTAACAACATTTCATTTAAACAAAGGACCAGAATGAGAAAGATAAACATTACATTTACCTCATAGGAAATATTTACATTTAACAGTCTATCAATTTATGCCTATATATGACATGAAAATCAAAGGGAACATTTAAGGAAAAGCAGGGGCCAACAGGAAAAACAAAGGAGGTAGTAGGACAGAAGAGATACCTAATGTTTTCTCTTACATGTAGAATCTAGTTATATATGCATATAGATTACATATGTACATATGCATACACAAGACATGAAAAGAGACATATTACTTGGACAAGAGGAAGTAGGCCAACAGGAGAGGCAAGGGAAAGGTGAAACAAGGAGAGCTAGCGGAAAACTGAATATGAACAATGTATAAAGATATGTATGACTGAAATATCATACTTAAATTCAATACTTTGTATACTAACGGAAAATTAATGATCAAAAAGCCTAAAAAATACAACTTATGTACAATTCAACATTATCACTCTTAGGTATATACCTGAAAAAAATCTAAGTTGGCATACCATAAACTTGTGCATTCATGTTAACTGTAGCATATTTCATAATAGTCAAAATATGGAATTAGACTACATACCTATGAATGGATTAAATGATAAAGAAAATGTGATACATATGCTCTCTCTCTCTCTCTCTCTCTCTCTCTCTCTCTCACACACACACACACACACACACACACACACACACACAATCAAACACAAATAGAGTTTGGTTTAACCATAAAAATTAATGAGATTCTGTAATTTGCAGGAAACAATTTCACAACTGCAGATCATCATGTTAGGTATAATAAACCATACTCAGAAAGAAAATTAGCACATGTTTTCTCACCTATGACAACCCTACAATTAGAAAAAAATAAGATACTTACATAAGAATAGGAAAATCTACATGAAAGTAGAAGGCAGGTGCATGGGGAGGGAAGAAGGGACCTAAAGGGATCAAAAGGCAAGGGAAAAGGTGGTGATGGGAGGGAAATCAAATATCACACGTGTCATGTGTGTGTCATATATATTATAGATAGATAGATAGATAGATAGATAGATAGATAGATAGATAGACAGATAGATAGATAGATGAGGGACTTTTGCAGGCAAGGAAGAGGACAAGAAAGAGGAAGAACAACAGAAGATAATGTAGGTGATTATATATTTACTATAGGTATGTATAAAGATTTTATAATTAAACTCATTTTGTATGCTAAGTAAGACATTTTAAAGAAGGAAAATGACGGCACATTTTTGAAGAAAATGGGAAACAACTTGAATAGTCATTTTTGTTTTTAATATTTCCTTTATTTTTTGAGATCATAATTGCATCATTTCCTTCTTTCCTTTCCTTCCTACAAACCCTCCCGTACACCCTATACTTTGTTCTCTTTCAAATTCATAGTCTACATTTTTCATTAATTGTAGTTACATATATATGTGTGCATGTGTATTCCTAAATATATAAATACAACCTGCTCAGTCTATATAGATATTTCCCAAATAAGACACAAAAATGGTCAAGTATTTAAAATATGTTCAACATGCTTACTCATTTAGAAAACACAAATCAAGCTACAGAATGATACCATGTAGTGTTCTACATCAAGGTAGATTTTTTTTTCCTAATGGAAAAAGATATCAATATTGTTAGGAGAAATGTATATGTTCAGCCATGTTAAAAAACAGTTCACAGATTCCTCAAAAAGTTACCATACAGTTCAGTCATTCTCATCCTTCTTTCTGGTATATAAAGAATTATTTCCATATAAATGTTCACAGTAGCACTGTTTGGAACAGAAGAAAAGGTGAAGCATCCCAACTGTCCTTGAATAGATGTATAGACAAACTCTGGCAAAGACACAGAATAGAATATCAGTAATCTATTAAAGGAATAGTATACTGTTAGATGCTGCAATGTAGTTGGATCTCACAAACATAATGTTAAACATAATGTTAATTAAAGGAATCCAGATTCACACAAGCACAGACACACAGACAAACAAATACACACATTATAGAATAGGCAAATACAGAGCTAGAATATAGATGAGTGGTTGACAGGGACTAGAGGTGAAGGGACCAGGGAGTTTACTTCTTTCTTTAATATAATGTTTTTATTAACTTTTTTATGCATACAAGGTGTTTCGACCAATTTACTCCTCATACTTAACTCATCCCAGATACATCCTCACCATTCCCAACTTACTATCGTTTTATTAAATAACCCACTGACTTTAATTTGTGCTATCTATACCCTCATTGGAGTGGTGAGAACACCCACTGGGTTGATGGACTACTGGGATGGTGCCATACCATTAAAAAACATTGGCCCTTCCTCTCCTAGAAGGAGAATTATTTTTTAACATCTATGTGGTTTTCTTTGAGTGGAAGCAATAATGATTTGGTGATTATACTGAAGTAATGTACTAAATGACTAAATACTTTACAATGGCTGTCTTTTGTCATATAACATTTACCTTAATGAAGTGGATACTATTTCTTTCTCATTAAAAATATAAGCTTGTTTTTTATGGAGGTAAAATATTTTATATTCTTATTAATATAGTAAGGTGACATCTACCACACTTTTAGACTGTGTTGTAAACTACAGTTCATGCTTTTCAGTCATCAGAATATTTAAATGTCATAATAGCAATGCTTCATGTACAGTAGGTGCTGAGCAAGTATTTGTGGTATGAATAAACACACTAGTAAGAATGAAAACATGCACATGAAAACAAGTGAAGTTGGAAGAGATTAGACGACCTGTCCTAGGTCTCCTAGCTTGTAAAAGCAGAATTAGTCTAAAAGAAATTACAGCCCAACTAGTATATCTACAACATAATTCCTGCACCTAAGGCCCAGATATCATTGCAGAAGACGGGGTGGAAAGTTAGGAAGAGCCAGAGACAGGAAGTTTGTTATGAGATTGCACTGTCTAGAAATGCTAGAGGCTACAACTATGCAGGCAACAAAACTGCCTAAATAAGACCTGAACAAGGATGACAACAATAGATGTGCTAATATGAAGGTGGAAATCTCATGGGGCCTCAACCCCAGACAAAGAACTACATTGCAACTAGAGGATGCTGAGAGCAGAAGTACTCTTCTTTAGGAAGGGCTCACCAAGTGGTTATCCAATAGCAAGTGGTCAGCCCTATAAACATACACATGCAACTACATGATACAGTCTGATCAGGCTGTACTTTAGTTACAAATGAGAGTGTGGCTGTGTGAATATTACAATATTTAAAGAAAAAAAGCCCAGATGTCCCTTAACAGAAGAATGGATACAAAAAATGTGGTACATTTACACAATGGAGTACTACTACTCAGCTATTAAAAACAATGAATTTATGAAATTCTTAGGCAAATGGACATATCTGGAGGATATCATTCTGAGTGAGGTAACCCAATCACAAAAGAACACACATGATAGGCATTCACTGATAAGTGAATATTAGCCCAGAAATTTAGAATACCCAAGATACAATTTGCAAAACACATGAAACTCAAGAAGAAGGAAGACCAAAGTGTGGATACTTCCTTCCTTCTTAGAATGGGGAACAAAATACCCATGGAAGGAGTTACAGAGACGAAGTTTGGAGCAGAGCTTGAAGGAATGACCATCCAGAGACTGCCCCACCTGGGGATCCACCCCATAAATAATCACCAAACCCAGACACTAGGCAGATGCTAACAAGAGCCTGCTGACAGGAGCCTGATATAGCTGTCTCCTGCGAGGCTCTGCCAGTGCCCAGCAAATACAGAAGTGGATGCTCACAGTAAACCATTGGACGGAGTACAGGGTCACCAATGAAGGAGCTAGAGAAATACCCAGGGAGCTGAAGGGGACTGAAGCCCCATAGAAGGAACATCAATATGAACTAACCAGTACCCTCAGAGTTCCTTGGAACTATACCACCAATCAAAGTAAACACATGGTGGAACTTGTAGCTCTAGCTATATTTGTAGCAGAAGACAGCCTAGTTGGTCATCAGGACCAAGGGAGGAGAGACCCTTGGTCCTGTGAAGGCTCTATGCCCCAGTATAGGAGAATGCCAGGACCAGGAATGGGAGTGAGTGGGTTGGGGAGAAGGGGGAGAGGGGAGGGGAGGGGATAGGGGATTTTCAGAGGGGGAACTAGGAAAGGAGATAACATTTGAAATGTAAATAAAGAAAATATCTATTTAAAAAAAAAGAAAAAGAAAAAAGCCACAAATTATAGACAGAGTAAGGGAATACATGGGAGGTGTTGGAGGGAGGAAAGGGAAAGAGGAAATGGTGTGATTATTTTGTAATTAAAAATATTATAAAAATATAAGTACAAAAGTATCACCTTTAATATCAGCCTGATATTATAGCCTGATATTCTGTAGAGATGAGGGTCTCTTTAGAAAGAAGTTAGCTCTTTAATATTACCTTTTAAGTCATAGCAAAACCCAATTTGCTTTTGTTACATTGATGAAAGCATGGCTTTGCTATCAGGCAGGCTTGACTTCTAGTTCTCAGTGCTATACTAAATGTAACATTAGAAAATTGGCTTCACCTTTTCTGAAATCCAGGTTGCAAATTTGTTCAAAGATTTTACAAAGAGGGCCAGCAAGCGGGCTAAATGTGTAAGGGCATTGGCCACCAGGTCTCAGGGTCTTTGAGTTCAAACCCCAGAACTCTTATGATAGAAGGAAATAACCAATTCCTATGCTTCCATTGACTTCCACAAAATGTAGAGGCACATCCCTCCAAATACCCCCCCCCACACACACACACACTTAAAGCTTTAGAAAACATTTAAGATTGTAAAGTGAAGATGGCATCATAGAATGCGAGAGCCAGAAACAGAAGTCACGGCCACTTATTTTACTGATTTTTTTTTTTTTTGAGATGGGTTCTGCCTATAATAAAGAGGTTTGTTCTGAACTCCTAGGCTCAAGTGACCCTCTGTCTCAGATTCTCAAGTGTTGAGACTATAGGTTTATGTAACTTTACTGGGCTTAGCTTAGTTTAAAAAATGCTAATATTAAGCTGGGCGTGGTGGCGCACGCCTTTAATCCCAGCACTTGGGAGGCAGAGGCAGGCGGATTTCTGAGTTCAAGGCCAGCCTGGTCTATAGAGTGAGTTCCAGGACAGCCAAGGCTACACAGAGAAACTCTGTCTCGAAAAAAAAACAAAAAACAAATGCTAATATTGATATGAAAATGTTTAAAACAAAACACTGTCTGAGCCAAATAAAATATATTTTCAGGTTATACCAGTCCTGTGGGTCACCAGTTTTGACCTCTGTACTAGTTGAGAGGAAGCAGCATGTTATAATATCTTGAACAGAAGGTCCACATTGCCTGTGTTACCATCTAAGTTTAACAATTTACCAGCTCTATAATCTCAGATAAACTACGTAATCAGTTCATTCCTCTCAACTGGGCATAAGAAACCCTAAGCTTTCTAGCAGCTTTCAGTATGGCATGACTAAGAACCTATAGAAAGCTGATTATATGCATTGATTTTTTTTTCTGAAGGGGGGAGTGGGATGTGAGACAGGGTTTTATGTAGCCTAGCCTGGCTTCAGCCTTTCTATGTAGCAGAGAATGGCCTTTGACTCCTGATCCTACTGAGACAACAAATATGTACAACCATACCTGATACTTGGTCTTACCTCAGTTTGTTGACTCAGTTTACATATCTGGATAGTGGGGTTAATGATGGTACCTACCTTATAGAGCTCTGAGGATTAGTGAGGTGATATATATATATATATATATATATATATATATATATATATATATATATATATATATATACTGTTAATATAATTGCAGTAGTGAGGACACTTTTTTCTGGCACAAAATAAGCACTATATAAGAATTAACTCTCATCATTAATGATTTTTAACATGATCTCATGTTGAACTCATGTATGTTAGTACTAAAGGACTTTAAAAGTAGGCTTGATAGTGTTTACAATGTGGCATTGTTCCTGGAAGCAGTGTACATACCATCACAATGGAGCTGAACTTTTGATCCTTTCGTTAATCATTCAAAAAAGACCAAGTGGTAAGGTCTGAGAACAGGAAAATTCCCCAGTCAAGGGAATGCACCTGATAGCAGACAGAGAAGAAGAACAGGAGAACAGCCCAAATGCCTACCCGTGAAGGCAACAAACCAAACTTATTGCTAAAAGCCTCTTCTGTACTTTCCATAATGTCCTTAAGAAGAAGGCCAGAAAAAAAAAAAGCCACACCTTGATCTATAGAGCTGACTAGAAGGAATTCTTATATTGGAAAAACACACTTACTTTACTTGACCCAATTTTGTGTAGGGGTAGAGTATAATTTTTTTCAAATATGTAAGAGAAAGGGGTTATAAGTATAGTTGGCTCCTGGGACTGAAAAGTAGCACCCAAGCAGTAATATTTGAGGTGAGAGTTATGATATGAGGAAATAAATGAAGCAAAGGAAGGCAGCTTTGAGGGGATGTTTGATGAAATGGGGATGAACTACAGTGGGGGTGGTAATGAGTACTCCACATTGAATGATCAGGGAGACTGCAGGCCACAAGTATAAGGGGCTGGTAATGGGAATAGGTGTTAATAGGATCTCATGTGAAAAGATATGGGGATTCTTCAATGGACCATGAGAAATTTCTGTTGAAAGGAGACAGCGTATGTCATGAAAACTAATTTGAGTTTATGAGAATGTTAGAAGGCCATATGTAATAGAGGACTGGAAACATATGAAAATCTAAGTGTATGTGGGTAAATACAAGAAAAAGATTTTGCTTTTTTGTGCTGTGAAATACTGGAGAATTCTGAGTTTGAAAGCACAAGGTATACGATAGGAACCAAGTTGTAAATAAGGAGAGACTAGAGTGATCCCTGGTGTGGTAGGACAGTCAAGCATCACTAAAGGGGTGGTCTAGGAAGAGAAAACAACAAAAGTATATTCCCGTGGGAAAGGGCCAAAGCTACAAACTTCAGCAAGAGAGAACTGGATTTCCCAGGCTTGAGAAAGCAGGGGGCAAGTGCATTCTGAGAGGAAACAATGACAAGCACCAGAGACTGATAGCATCAGAATGTGGTGGGGCAGTGGGAAAACACTGGAGGGGGTGAAGAATGTTTCTCAGTAAAGATAGTTAAAGATTAGACAAGTAGTGGCTCTTCGGTGGGCTATGGTAAAGATTGTGGGGAGTCTTTTAAGTGTAAAGAAAACATTTGAGTATGCATTTACTGTGGATGGGACATGATTATACTATGACAAACTGGGGTCACTAATGAGATGTGTCAGAAAATAACATGGGCCTTCTAATGAGAAGTTGAATGTTTTACAAAGTGGAAAGGGAAGAGGCTGAACCCAGTGTGGTACACTGCAGAGCTCTAATATGAGAAGAGAACCCCACACCACAAAAGGAGCTCTGAAAATGAGGAAAGCCCACAGGGAAAGAAGGGGGAAAGCTTATTACCATTGTGTGAAACATGAGGTAGAACAGACTGCGGAGTCATAAGAAAGCAAACATATGAAGCACCTCTCTCTCTCTCTCTCTCTCTCTCTCTCTCTCTGTGTGTGTGTGGGGGGGGGTTGCATGTGCGCACACACATGCATGCACTCTTGGATCTCAGAAAAAGAATGGATGGAGGGCTTAGCCCTGTGTAAAAAGTGAGAACAGAATGTTCTGATGTGAGAGGTTCAGAAGTGGGTGGAGAGGAGATGTGAAACCTCTCAGCTTGTATTTGAAGATTGCAGAGAGAAAGTATGGATCTCAATGTGGAGAAAAGGTGAGATAATAGGAGAGTACAGGAATTATTTTTGGATCCCTTATAGGGAATCCCCAGCATGGAAGGAATCCTAGTAGGAGGGGAAAATGGGGGGGGGGGGCTTAGTTGGATGCTTTGGTGGAGCGGGCACTTTAAGGACATGTAGTATGGTGCTTCCTCAATTGGTTGGGTGGGCTCAGAAGGTGGTTGCTAGGCAGTACAGCTTAAGTGTAAGCTTACCCTATACTGGGAAAGGGGGTCCTGGTAGGAAGAGTCAGGGAATTATCGAGGGTAGGGCAAGGAAGTAAGAAAACCCAGAGGAGAGGAGATGGGGACGTGGTGGGACCCTCGTGGGACGGTGCATGAGAGATATTGTGAGAAGCCCAAGATTGGAAACTGGGAGTTTTTCAGGGCGCGAAGGGAAAAGCCACAGGGTGAGGGCTGAGCGCACATAGGTATGAAGGATAGGGCAGACGATTGTGCTGGAGCATAATTTCCCCAGTTTATGTGGCCAGCCCCACTTACCCAGGCAGAGTTCAAAGACGTAGGCATAGTAGGACCAGAGGACGACGAGGACAATAACGAGCACTGGCACCCAAGACAGTACCCGGCGGCAGCACCGCAATCCCCCAGACAGAGCCATCTTCCAGCCCCGCCGCATCTTCGGCTCGAAGATCGACCGAGCAGGCCTGCTGGCGCCGGCCGGGAACTGCTTGGGCGGCGGCTGGGAGGCGGGAAGGCGCGCTGTGCGGCGCTCCACTGCTTAGCCTGGCGGGAACCGTCCTCGAGCCGCTGCCACCTGTGGGGCTGCACTGCCCAGCGCGCCCCGTCTGGCACAGTTGGCGTGAGTCACCGCTTCAGGAACCGGCTGAGGTGGGGCAGAAGGTGGTGGCCTGGCAGTCCAGGCCTCAGGACTCAGAGGGACTGCGGCCCCTCCCCCTTCCCACCTCTCGCCCCCTACCCCCAACCCCCAACCCCCAACCACTTCCTCTGAGCCTGATGGGCTGGGCATCCGCCAAAAGTAAAACCCAAGAAAAGTGGGTCCGCCCATCTGCCTTTACTGCACTGCATCCACCTTCTCTTCAATTCTGGTTTCTCCCCTCTTCCTTCCCCTGTATCTCCTTTTCTCTGCTGTCCCAACCCCCAGATACACAAGTACAAAAAGGCACTGTGCAAAAGATGCACACAGCACAGTAGTACCTCATGAATTAAAGGTCATCCATCTCCATCCTCCCACTGCTACTTGAACAGTATTCATAACACGTAGTGCTGCAGTCTCTGCTGGGGTACGTCCCTTGACAGGGCACTCCTTCCAGCCTCTCTGTACCCCCTGCAAAATTAGCTTAGTGTATTTTCAGAATAAACACAATGGTGCAGAAATCAAGTGAGGGCCATAATGATTCTGGGCTCAGGGAACTCTCTAAAGATAGTGATGTTTAAGCTTTATTAATAAAAGCATTTTTCAGGCAGAAGAGGATTGGTGACCTTTCAGACCAGAAACGTGTTTGAAAAGGCATGACATGACAATTCTAAAGTGTTCCAAGCCCAGCAGCTGTACCTTGAAGAGAGTTTATGTGAAGAGGGTGGGAGTGAGGACTGAAAATACAGGCTGGAGCAAGGATGTGAATGCTCTTGGGTGCCTTGTCAGGGACACAGTTATGTAGAGCAGATGGAAAACAGTCAACAAAGGTTTGGGGGGACAATGGAATGGAGTCACCGTGATAGTTCTGTAAAACAGTAAGCAGGATTTCACTAAGGAAGCCGGCCTGAGAGCAGGGGACCAATCAGGAGGCAAGTCTTCACTTTCTATTAGGTCAACATTAGTATAAATAAAGAATGGCAAACCAGGGGACTGTCACGAAGAAGCTCATGTCCTCCTTAAGGCAACAGCCTGTTGTTTTGACACAAGTACATAGATCTGTTATTATGGGCGTTTGTATATTTCATACGCACTGATCTAATGGTTTCCAAAGGTCTATCTAGTACATGAAGACATTATACTTTTGCTGAGACCCTTTTGATTCTCAGTCAGTGTGACTGCTGTGTGAGAGCAAGAGGTTTTATAAGCCAGGAAGTGGGAGTGGGTGGATTGGGGAGCAGCGTGGGGGGAGGGTATGGGGGGGAGGCTTTGGGGATAGCATTTGAAATGTAAATGAAGAAAATATCTAATTTAAAAAAAGAGGTTTTATAAGGTTGCCTTGTGGTTTTAATGTATGGTTATACATGCAATAACGGTCCTAAAGTGACAACAGCACTATTGTTTCTTTTCAGATTAAGATAAAGGTTGATGTTACTAAAGTAGTAATGTAATGAAGTGCAGAGTGTATTTTAGTTACAATATTTAATAGTCTGATAAGTTATTTAGTCCTGAAGTTCTGACATAAAAGAATGGCTTTCCATTAATCATGGATTTGAGGATGTAAGAACATATATTTTGAGATTTTTGTATGTATTTTGTTTAAATCAAGTGGCTTTGTGGAGGAAATGATTAAATGTAGATGAGAGTCTGAGCTGGGCAGAATACCTACTAACTTACTAAGAAGGTAACAGGTTTAAGTAGGGATTTGAGGGTAGGAGTGACAGATAAAGGGAATTATATAATGGTAAATATATATGAAACTTTATGGTATATTTGAGAAGACTACAAGAAACCTGTCTTGTTGGAAGGTATCACAGTAGGCTAACCTCTTGATTAATAGTTTTGAAGCAGGAGGTTGGGCATTATGGACCACTGAGCTGGGAACGCTTGTTGCTCTTCAAGAATTTGGTTCCTGGTACCCACATCAGTTATTTCCTGCCGGCCTGTAACTATCTGGGGGGGGGGCTCTGACACTGTCTTCTGATCTCTGTGAACACTTGCCCTTGCCCCCCCCCACACACACACACAATTAAAAGACTTTGGGCCCAAAGCAGGGGATGAGGAGACGAAGGGTATCATGGAACTGTTTGTGGGAGATAATCGATAGAATTTGTTAATCACGGTAACAAGTGAGGAGTGAGACCAGTCAAAGCTAATTACCAGATTTCTTACTTTGGTGGCTAGAAGAACACTGTTGCCTGACATCACCACAGGGGCTATGGTGAGGAAAGGAGGTTGGATAGGGAAGTTGAAAAGTTCCCTTTTGGTGAGCTTTGCTTTTATTTTTATTTTCTAGTGTAATCTGGGCAGTAATCAAATAGCTTGTGATGAGGACTTATGATAGAGAGAATTCATATGCAGATTAGCATGGATGGCTAAGAACCAACAGAGAAACCAAGTTCAAGAATATATATTGCAAGGTTTAGCAAAGTATGTTTACGAACTACATGTCAACTACTGACTTGTTTGTTTTCTTTCTGTTCCCTGCTGGTTTTTCCCCAAATTTATTTCTGATCATGATGGTACATGGGTGTAACCCTAGCACTTAGCAGGTAAAGGCAGGAATTCAAGGCAGTCCTCAGCTATATAGCTAGATATAGAGCAGGCTCAGGCTGGGATACTTGAGACTTCCTCGCTTTTTTAAAAGTTACATTTATTTAGTGTGTGTGTATGACTATGCTTGTGTGTGTACACATATATGCACATATACATGATATACAGCATGTGTGTGGAGGTCAGAGAACAACAAACAGAAGTAATTTCTTTCCATCAGGACATCATGTGGGTCCTGGAAATTGAACTCAGGTTGTCAGGCTTGGCTGCATGTGCTTTTACCAGCTCCTACCTCATTTAGTGACATAGACTATTGGACATACTGCCATATTTCATAAAGACCATTTCTTTCGAGTACAAAATGTACTTTGACTATATTAATGTATTCTGATTTCCTCAATTGAATTCTCCCTTCACTTGTTTACTCTCTTCTTCTAGTTTCATGCCATATTGTCTGTGTGTGTGTTCTTGTCTCTGTGTGTGTCTCTGTCTGTGCAGTTTTATATACCTACAAAGAATTATAGGATCTACTAAGCAGGAAAAATATGTGGCATTTTCTTTATACATGTGATTTAGTTTCTTTTAGCACAATGATCTTCAGTTTTAACAGTTTTTTAGCAAATGGAATTATTTCATTCTTCATGACTGAATAAAACTCCACCTGAGTATATATATATATATATATATATATATATATATATATATATATATATATATATATATATATATATATATATATATATATATATCACATTTTCTTTATTCATTTATCTGTAGATGGACACATAGGCTGATTCCATATGTGTGCACGCATGTATGTGTGTATGCATGCTTGTGGATGGTAAAGAACAACCTCAGGTCTCCTAAGGCACCTCTTTCTCTTTTCTTTCTTTCTTTCTTTCTTTCTTTCTTTCTTTCTTTCTTTCTTTCTTTCTTTCTTTCTCTCTTTCTTTCTCTCTTTCTTTCTCTTTCTTTCTCTCTTCCTTTCTCTGTCTCTTTCTTTCTCTCTTTCTCTCTCTCTCTCTTTCTTTCTCTTTCTTTCTTTCTTTCTTTCTTTCTTTCTTTCTTTCTTTCTTTCTTTCTTTCTTTCTTTCTTTCTTTCTTTCTTTCTTGTTTACAATAGGATCTCTCATATCCCTGAAACTTCATCAAGTAGGCTAGGCTAGCTGGAAAGTGAGCCACAAGGCTGTCTCCACTTCCTATCTTGCCATCTCTGGCATCTCCATACCTGGCTTTTTTTGAGTTCTGTGGATCTGAACTCAGACTTGTAGAATTGGGAGTAAAGTGCTTTCCTGGATGAGCCATCTTCTATAACTCGACTGTAGTGAAGTGCTGTAACACACCTGGATATGCAGGTGTTTCTGTGGATGTTTCCATAGAGCCCTTTGGTTGTCTGCCCTGGAGGGGTATTGCTGGTCATATGGGAGGGATTTCTATTTTCAGTTTTTGAGGGACCTCAATATAGACTTCCGTAGGGGGTAGACCAATTTACATTCCTGCCAACAGGAATTGTTTTATAAGTATTTCCTTTTTTCAAATTCTCACCAGACCTTTTTTTCTTTTATGATAGGCATTCTGAGTTGATAGGGTAGAATCTTAGTGTACTTTTAATTTGCACTTTCCTAATGGGTAAGAATGTTGAACACTTTGTATTTTCTTATCTTTGATGATTTCTTATCTTTGATGATTTATTATGATCATACCTGCCCCCATCGCTTTCTTCTGCTCCCCCACCATCTATTAACCCCCTTCTTCTTTCCAACTAGTCTCTTTCCCATTTTTACAGTTTTATCATGTGTAGGCAAGCAAGATTTACATGTGCTCAGAGTTGCTGTGTGCTCATGATTGCAATAGCAATCTGAGTTGCACAATCTTCCCAGCCCCTCTGCTACAATATTTCCTGGGCCTTGGAGGAGATGGTATAAAATGTCCTGTTGCTTACTGTCAACATTTGGACAAATTATGAGTCTCTGCTTTAAATATTAGCTTTTCTGACAAAGGCTGAGAGAAACACTAGTCTATAGACATAAACATAAATATTTAGAAGTTAGTTTGACTGCACACCCATTTAGCAAAATATTCAGTAGTAGATTTGCCCCTATAGACTATGACCTCACTATCTATAGACTATTGACTAAGCAGGGGAAATTTTGGGATGGAGGTTTTGTAGGTGGCTTGGTGCCCCTAGCCCCCAATGGGATTCATGTCTGGCTACAGGAGGTTGCCACTTCAGACTCCATAGCCTTTACTGCTAGGAGTCTCAACTAGGGTCACCCCTATATCCTCCCAGGAGCCTCCCTCATTCCTGGTCTCTAGCTTGTCCCAGAGATGTGCCTCCCCACCAATTTCCCTTCTCTCTCCCAGCCTTCCCACCCCTAGTCCAACCTCCTCACTCTCCCCACACCTGATCCTGATTTTCTTACATCTGTTGAAACTTGCTTTGTGACTGAGTATATGGTAAATTTTGGAGAAAGTTCCCTGAGATGCTGAAAAGGTATCTTTCCATTTTTAGACCTTGAACAGTTTTATGCACTTCCTTCACCTGTTTGATTGTATTTTCCTGTATTTCTTTAAGGGATTCATTTTCTCTTTAAAGGCCTCTAACATCTTTATAAGGTTGGGTTTAAGGTCATCTTCTTCTGCTTCATTTGTGTTAGGACATGCAGTGCTTGCTATAGAAGGATAGCTGGCCTCTGGTGGGGCCATATTGCCCTGGTTCTTTTTGATTATGTTCTTACACTGGTCTTTAGGCCTGTTTGACCCTGGCACTAGCTGGTGTTCCTGATACTGAGAGAACTCCTCAGGAGGGAAGGCAGAGCCTTGGGCCTGACAGTAGAGCCCAGGGAACAGCATACTGCTTACCTCTGTTGGCTGTGTCCCAGGTAGATCAGCAGACCAGGAACAGGCAGGGTGAGTTCTAACCTGTATGTTCCTGGGGCCCTTCAGGCCTGGAATTCTTGGGACCCAACAGGTCTCCTCTGGAGGGAAGGTAATGCAGTTTTTGGGGTGGGGGCAGCAGGCAGTGTGCAGCTCACTTCTGCTGGCTGTGTCCCAGATGTACCTTCTTTATTTGGTGTTAGTGCTACAGTAATAATGGCTTCATAAAATGAATTTGATAATGTTACTTCCTTTCCTATTTTCTAGACTAATATGAGAAGTGTTAGTTCTTTTTTTTATATTTATTGGCCGTTTGTAATTCACCTTTTAATAACTCTACTCATTTCATTAGCTCATTCAATGATTGTGTCATTTGATGTTTAGGTTCTTGTGAGCCCTTTGTTCTTCTGAGTCAAGGTCTCTCTGTGTAATAGCTCCAGCTGTCCTAGAACTCACTCTATAGTCCAAGCTGGCCACAGACTCAGAGATCTGCCAGCTTCTACCTGAGTGCTGGGTTTGAAGATCTGTGCCACCACTGCCCAGCTTGAACTTTTTAAAAAATTAGATATTTTCTTTATTTACATTTCAAATGTTATCCCCTTTCCTGGCTTCCTCTCCAAAAGCCCCCTATCCCCTCCGTACCCCTGCTCCCCAACCCACTCACTCCCAATCCTGGTCCTGGCATTCCCCTATACTGGGGCACAGAGCCTTCACAGGACCAAGGGTCTCTCCTCCCATTGATGACCGACTAGCCCATCCTCTGCTACATATGCAGCTAGAAAACCATGTGTTTTCTTTGGTTGGTGGTTTAGTCCCAGGGAGCTCTGGGGTTACTGGTTAGTTCATATTGTTGTTCCTCCTATAGGACTGCAGACCCCTTCAGCTCCTTGGGTACTTTCTCTAGCTCCTTCATTGGGGACCCTGTGCTCCGTCCAATAGATGACTGTGAGCATCCACTTCTGTATTTGTCAAGCACTGGCAGCTTGAACTTTTTATATGTTTTAGATAATTACTCCTATCACATGCATATCTAGCAAAGATTTCTTTCCCATTATGTAGGCTGTCTCTTTATCTTAAGTTAGTATACAAAATAAATAAAAAGTTTTGTTATAGTTTTTGAAATTCATGTATATCATTATACTGTGTTCTGATTCATCTCCCTACCCCATGGCATATAGCAATCTTAATGATAAGTTACTTATTTGTAGAGTTCAAAATATATCATTACATACTTTTAGTCTTTTAGGGTTGCTGATGAATGATTGGGTGCCACTCTTATTTTTGTCTTTGTAGGTGAGTTCGCATTTTCCCATTAAAGCTATTTATATTTTTTTCTTTGTACTTTTGGCATCTTGACTATGATATCTTGCAACTTGCATTTATGAACCTTCTTATTGAGTTACCTAGTGTTTTTTTTATTTATTTGGAGTATTTAATAAGAACATTTCCATATAAGTATATAATATGTTTCACATATTTCTCCTCATAGCCCTTGTACCCTCCCTTTTATCTCCCTTCACCCTTTTTATAATTTCCTTCATTCTATTAGATAGTTTTGCTTTTTGCATGCCATATATTTATATGTGATTTTATGTCTCTTTGTGGATTTAAGATTCAGAAATGAGCTGAGCAATGGTGGCGCACGGCTTTAATCCCAGCACTTGGGAGGCAGAGGCAGGCAGATTTCTGAGTTCGAGGCCAGCCTGGTCTACAGAGTGAGTTCCAGGACAGCCAGGGCTACACAGAGAAACACTGTCTCGAAAAGAAGAAGAAACAGAAGAAGAAGAGGAGGAGGAGGAGGAGGAGGAGGAGGAGGAGGAGGAGGAGGAGGAAAAACTAAGAAAAAAGATTCAGAAATGAGAAAAAACATGGTATTTCTCTTATTGAAACTGACTAAATTCACTTAATTAGTGTTTCTCATTGCATCCATTTTCTTGAAAATGGTAAAACTTTATTCTTCTTTATACCTGATTAAAATTCCATTGTGTATGTATACCAAATTTCATCCTTTCCTCTGTTTACAGACACTGAGATTGGCTTTATAACTTAGCTACTATGACTAGTGCTGCAATACACATTGATATTTTATGAAGTCTGTAAGATTTGTCTAGAATCATTTTAATGCATCTTAGTGTCCTGTTGTTCTAGCTCCATTTGTTAGAAAGACAAACTTTTCTCTTTGGTCTAAGATCAACTGACAATGTTTATGTCAGCCTATATCTGAGTCCTCTGCTCTGTTCAATTGTTCTGTCTCTTTTTTGACCAATTCCACCCTCTCTTGATTACTGTAGCTTCATAGAAAGTCTTGATGCTAAATAGTATCATTCTTCCAAAGAGTATTAGCTAATTTAGCTACTCTGGGATTATAAACATTGTAACTGCTTTTATACTTATCAATAATTTCCTTCAGTTTTGATTGTGAACACATTGGATGTATAGACTTAATTGGTGAGAGCTGACATCTTAGTGAAATTCATCTTTTATATGAACATGGTGATACCTCTCCATTTATTTAGCTCTAATTTGCTTTTTTTTTAAAACCAATTCTTTAATTTTCTTCATGTAGAGCATGTATACATTTTGTTAGATTTATACTTAAGTATTTAATTTGGGGAAACACCAACATAAAATTTTAACTTGACTTTTGTATATTAACCTGAGTCCTTTGGCTTTGCAATAATTGATTATTTTAAGTTTTGCTGATCCTTTCATATTTTCTGTGTAGTTATGCCATCTTTAGCAAGGACAGTTTTATTACATCGTTCTCAGTTAGTATCTGTATTTTAGTTTGTTTTGTATTATTGATCTTAGTGGGAATGATTTTAGTTCCTTAAATAATGTTATGTGTAGATTTTGGTGTAGATATTCTTTTTTTTTCAATTTTTTAATTAGATATTTTCTTAATTTACATTTCAAATGCTATTTCGAGAGTCCCCTCCCCCCTCCCTGCTCCCCTGTCCACCCACTCCCACTTCTTGGCCCTGGCGTTCCCCTGTATTGGGGCATATAAAGATTGCAGTACCAAGGGGCCTCTCTTCCCAATATTCTTATCAAATTAAGGAAGTTCTCTGTTGCTACGTTCTGTGAGTTTTTTTCCGTAATGAATGGGTATTGAATTTTTATCAAATGCATTTCTTCATATGTTGATATGATAATGCAGTTTTTCTCAGCCTATCAATGTCCTGCATTAATTTATTTGCTAATCAAATGTTTCTCAGACTTACACATCAAAATTATCTCATAATATTGAGATATACAATTGTTTTCATACATTATGAAGTTCGGGTGGTAATATTCTGTGAGAGATTTTTATATCTAGGTTTAAGAGAGACATTAATCTGCAGGGGTTTTTTTCTCACGATGTTCTTTTTCTGATTTTAGTATTATGTGGCTGGTAGCCTCATGGAATGAATTAGGAATTATTACCTCTGCCTTTGAAAGAGATCACAGAGAATTAGTAAATCCCATCCTTAAATATTTTGTAAAATTTAGCAGTGAATTCACTTGTCCAAGTGGTGCTTCTAAGGTTATCATTTTTTATTGAGTTTCTTTAATTAATATAGATCTATTCAAATTGTATTTTTCTTTGTGATAATTTTGGTAGGTTATATCCTTCAAAAAATTGTCTATGTAATGCTGTTAACTTGATAGGATCTAGAATTACCTAGGAGACAAGCTTCAGGGCACACGTGTGATATATTATCTTGATTAGGTTCATTGAGATGGGGAAATCCATCCAATGGGCAATACCATTCCATGAACTGGATGGGCCCCTGGAGTAAAAAGAGGAAGATAGCTGGTCATAAGCATTCATGCTTCTCTTTTTTATGACTGCAGGTGCAATGTGAACAGCCTCCTCAAGCTTCTGTTCCTGTGTCTTCCCCACCGTAATGGGCTGTACCCTCAAATGGTGAGCCAAAATCAACTATCCATTATGTTGCTTTTGCCAGGGCATTTCATCAAGCAAAAGGAAAAGTAACAAAGGCATAACCCATAATATCTATGTTCTCAAACTTGTGACTTGTTAATGTTTGCTACGTCCATAGTGGTATTCCTCTCTTACATTTATCATACTATCAATTTGCATTCTTAATAAATGTATTAAAATCACTTGTGGAGGCAGGCGAATTTCTGAGTTCGAGGCCAGCCTGGTCTACAAAGTGAGTTCCAGGACAGCCAGGGCTATACAGAGAAACCCTGTCTCGAAAAACCAAAAAAAAAAAAAAAAAAAAAAAAAAAAATCACTTGTGGTCTTGTTACATTTTCTATTCAGTTCTTGATTTCATTTTCACTTATGTCTGTTCTAATACTTATTAGCTCTTTTTTCCACTTAGTCTGCGTTTACTTTGCCTTACTTTTGGTAGGCTTTAAATGTTAATTTTAGATTTAATTTTCTATTATATGCATTCAGTGGTATGGATTTTTATTTAAGTATTGGTTTTCTGAATCTCACAGATTTTGATGAGATATGGTTTCATTTCCATTTGATTAAAAAACCTGTTAACTAACTTGTCACTCTTTGATATGGGTATTATTTAATCCTTGGGGTTTTTATAATCTCTGCCCCTTAATGACTTATTACTTAAAGGAAAGTGTGATGCTTTATTACCCAGCCTGGCACCAAGCACTTGGGCTTAAGTGATTCTCCTGCCTAAGCCTCCTGAATAGCTAAGATTATGGACATGTGGCCCACATCATAGCCTGTGTTATTGATACTAACTTAGCTCTGCTGCAGTCTAAGAGCATATTTTATGTGATGTCTAGCGTTTGTGGGTTTTTTTTTATTTCAAGGCTTGTTTTATAATCCAGAATGTGTTTTTTCCTGGTGATTATTCTATATAAGCTTGAAGTAAATGAAATTATCTATTGTCCATTATATCCAGCTTTGTCAGATTTTGGAATATTTAACTAATGGTGGACAGTCACTATTTGGAATGTGTCAGAGTTTGGATTTTGGAACAATGATATTTATCCTGAAAATGGCATTGTAAAATGGCCACCACAACCAAACTACATCACACATCTATCATCTCAAGTGGTACCCATTTCTTTGTGATAATAGTACTGAGATTTATTTTCTTAGCAAGTTTCAAATGTACAGTAGAATATTACTTAAAATAACTATTATATACATTCAGAAATTTTCAGAAATCATTCATTTTGGAAACATTTTTATGTACTTTGATAAAAAAAAAAAAAAAAAAAACCAAAACAAAACAAAAAAACAACTCAGCCAGGCAGTGGTATCACATGCCTTTAATCCCAGCACTTGGGAGGCAGAGGCAGGTGGATTTCTGAGTTTGAGGCCAGCCTGGTTTACAAAGTGAGTTCCAGGACAGCCAGGGCTATACAGAGAAACTGTGTCTCAAAAAACTAAAAACCAACCAACTAACCAACAAACAAAATACCAAAATATCTTCACCTCTTATTTCTTCCTGAAACAAAACCTGTCCAGCTTTTGTTTCAGGAAGTAGGAGATCCAGCCTGAGTGCAACACAGAGGAATCTGGAAGATATTATTGCAAGTAATTAAGCCGGATACAGATGGAAAAATTTTTCTTGCTTGCTTGTGTCTGGAATGTAGAATGGTTAGAATGTATATACTCCATTTTCTTTATTCACCTATCATAGACACTTGCACTATTTATCTTGGCCATTAACACTATGCTGGAAAGAATGCAGATGTCTCTATGATGTGCTGATTTCATTGTCTTGGGTATGTCTCTAGAAGAGGGTTTTCTGAATCATCTAATAGTTTAGTTTCAAATTCTTTTGTACTTCCATATTGTTTTCCTTTAAGTTTCCTTTTTTTCTACATCATTGCTAACTTATGCTATCCACTGATCTTTTTTATACTAGACATCTTAACAAGTATGAAGCGATATCTCATTATGGTTTTGATTTACATTTCACGATTATTAGTGATACAGAGAATTTTTTGTATTTCCATTGGTCATTTGTGTTTTTTTTTTTTCTAGACAGAGTTTCTCTGTATAGCCCTGGCTGTCCTGGAGCTCACTTTGTAGACCAGGCTGGCCTCAAACTCAGAAATCTGCCTGCCTCTGCCTCCTGAGTGCTGGGATTAAAGCCGTGCGCCACCACACCTGGCTGTATATTTTTTTAAAAGAAGTTTAGTTTTATTTTTAATTAGGTGTATGCGTTTGGGAGTAAGATGGGGCACATGATTGCAGCTATGGGCAGAGGCTAGACATGGATGTTGAATCCTCTGGGTTTGAAGTTAAAGATGTTTCTAAGCTGCCTAACATGTGGGTGATGGGAGCTGAACTCAGATCATCTGCACAAGCAGCATGCATGCTTAATCACTGACCCATCTCTCTAGCCTTGACTTCTATGTTTTCTTTGGGATAAAAAAAGATTCTATTCAAGTTCTTTATCATTTTTAAATATAACAATTGGGTTTTAGATAATTTAGTAATTGTAGTTGCTTTTACTACTTGGGAATTAATGCCTTATCAGATGAATGTTTTCCAGCTATTTTTCTCTTTCTGTAGGTTGCTTTTCTGGTTTATTATAAATTTCTTTTTTACATTTATTTATTTAATTAAACCTTGTGTATATGTGTCTATGCGCATGCACACATATAGAGGTCAGAAGACAACTTCTCTGATTCAGTTTTCTTCCTCTAACATGTGGATTCCAGGAATGGTCATCAGGCCTGACAGTAAAAGCCTTTATGCACTGCGCCATCTCTATAGCCCCATTTCCTTTCTTACTGAGAACAGTTTTAGTTTGGTGTAATTCCACTTATTTATTTTCCTGTTATTTGATGTTCATACAAAACCTGAGTGTAAAGCCTTCTAGGAATTGCATAGTTTCACTATGGTACAGCTTGAGCTGCACTTGAGTTGATTCTTGTGAATAACTGAAATGAGTTTTCTGGTTTATATATGTAGATATTCAATTTTCTCAATATGATTTTTGTAGAACTCTCTTCTTCCCACATTATGTACTTTTTGGCATCTTTTTTGGAAAATTACTTATCGTATGAGTTTTCTCTGACTTCTTTTTTGTTCCATTGGCCAGCATGGCTGTTTAGATTCTTGTAGTTTTCCAATATAATTTGAAACTAGAAACTATGAGGTCATAATTTTTTTTCCTGGTTTTTCAGGATCACTTTTTGCTATTTTGAGTCTTATGCTTCTGTCTGAATTGTGGTTTAGCATTTTTATTCTGCATTGGTAATTTCTTTGATTTAATTATTTTTATTTTGAAAATTTCATGCATGTATGCAGTGGAATAAGATTCTATCTACACCCCACTCCCCTCCAATTCCCAATCCCCCCACATTTCCACAATATGTCCCTTTCCAACTTCACGTCTTTAATATTTTAAAACAAAGCATTTCATTGGGGGCTTGTAAGTTAGTTTATAGCCATCATGGCTGGGAGGATAGCAGTGGGCAGGCAAGCATGGCACTGGAGCAGGGTTTTTAAATTATTATTGTTTGTTTATTGTTTTAATTTTGAAGAATTTTCTACATGTTTGTTATATCCCCATAATTTCTATCCCTTCCACTTCCCTTCCTTGCCCCTCCACTTCCTCTGGAACTGAACTCAATAATTATTATTGTTATGGTAAATGGAGAGGACTGAGTCCCACAAGTTGTCCTCTGAATGCCGTGTGTGCTATAGTATGCATGTCCACGCACACCACACACACACACACACACACACACACACACACACACACACACACACACACCCTCCTGAGTCTATTGAGTCTATTTAGTCTTGTTCAATATGTGTATATGTTTAAGGGTGACTACTTGGGATTGCATAACCTATCAGGGTTATGCAGTCTTCCCTAGAGAAGACTGAGTTTTCCCTCTCAGCAGCTGTTAAATGACTGAAGCTGTTCATCTAGGGGTGGGGTTCTTGAGCTTCCCCACAACTGTGCTGGACTCTCAGCTTGTATTGTCATTGTGCATATATCTTACTTAGGTTACCATACTGTTGACACTCCATGGGTAGAGTTTCCCTGTTATGCCAAAAAGACACTATATTGCAGCACATATCCCAGTCCTCTGGGTCTTACACTCTTTCTGCCCCTTCTATGATGTTCTCTGAGCCTTCGATGTAAGGGTTGCCTTGCCGGTTCTTGTTGGGCACCCCATGGTCTGTTGTTCTCCACATTTGACCAGTCTTGGGGTTTATGTAATAGCCTCTGGCTGTGGAAAAAACGTCTTTGATGAGAGGTAAGCACTACATTTGTGTGTACAGGATTTTTTCCGGATGCAGATAGAAGTCGGCAATGTTGTAGAGGCTGCATTGAATCTATAGATCTTTTGAGGCAGGATAGCTGATTTAACAATATTAATTTTTATAGTTCTCAGACATAGTATATGCAATCATTTATTTGTTTAGCTTCTTTCTCAGTTTCTGTTTTAAGTTTTTAAATTTTTTCTTGGTTATTTCTCTTAGGTATTTTATTTTTACATTATTATAAAGGGGATTAGTTTCTGCATTAGCTAGGTCATTGCTAAAATATAAACATATGTGTGATTTTAATTTTGATTTCATATCTTGAAATTTTACAGAATTAGATTTTGATGAGCTATTTATTTACATATATGCATATATTTATTTATTCTTTAACAGGTTCTTCTACAGGCCTAAGTGACCTGCTATTCACCCTGTAGCCCACGGTGGCCTTGAAATAAAGGCAGTTCTTCAATTTCCCAAGTACTGGGATTATGGGCACCACAACTGACATGAATTCTTAGTTCAACAATTTTGAGTATATTCTTTAGAGGTTTTTGACCTATAAAATCATGGTACCTGAAAATAGAATTGTATTGCCTTTTGAATGTCTTTTATTGTCATTGCCTACATGATTTGGCTTTAACTCTTAGTACTGTATAGAACAGAACTGATAAGAATAAGAATTATTGTTTTATTTCTATTCTCATAGGAAAAGACTATAGCTTTTATACCCTGAAGTATGATGTTAATTAGGGCTGGTCAAATGGAGCCTTTCTTATATGGAGGCATATTTTCACTATAGCTACTTCATTTTTTTATATTTAACATGAACAAATATGCTCTCTCTTTAATATATATATATATATTGTTCATGTATTGAGAATATTATATTATTATTATCCTTATTGTTTATGTAGTGTGTCACATTTACTGACTATATAAAAAACATCCTTGGGTCCCAGGGATAAATCCTAGTTGATTATGTTGTGCTCAAGGTGGGAGAAAATTCTCATCCAGTGTACCTTGAGATGAAAGAACTTGAGAACAAGATGTGCCACAAATGCAGGTAAAAATAATGGGTAAGAAAGAGAAGGCATCTAAATGAATGATATTCTAAATTAAAGATGGCTAGAGATAGGACTTTGAATCTGAGGCACAGAACCAGAATGGAGATTAAAAGGTGGGAGAAAGGACAAATGCAAAAGAATTAGAGTCAATATCAGCACCAACTGGGATGAGCATTTGGTCCTGAGGGAAAGAATGTGAGAATGAGAGTATTCTTAGAAAGGTAGTGAGGTGGGCTACAGATAATTATTAGAATACTGGCTATTGTTTGTAGCCTGTTTTTATTATTATTATTATTATATATATAAGTGAAGTAATGTTATTCTTAGATTCAAGAAGAGACATTACCCTTTTCTAGATTAGGGGTACATTGCTGTTGGATTTACCTGAGGGAAAATTCTGCCATATTCTGTGTTTTGTAGTGGCAAGAAAACTTCTATAACGGCTCTCCTAGTTATTGTCTATCCAATTTCAGCAAGCATTACAACTAATTATTATATGTAGAAGTCAAATAATTCCTTAACTCTGTATCTTGGTTCCTTATATAAAGTTTCCCTGGCAGAGAAATATAAGGTGACTTTGATGAATATAGTGGGAGATACACTAAAACTGTTTGAGTAAGAAGCAATTGGAACTCAGAAGGCTATCATGGCCTTCAATGGTCACAGATATTTTTGGCATGGTTATATAATGGTCATATGTCTGAAAGAGAAGACAATATATCTCACATACACTACCCCTGGAACTTTTCAGGGAACTGTTTTATAGACCTTACTGACTGGTCTGTATGTACATTTTTTGATTACTGTGGATCCCGTCAGTACTCTAGGATTCCTTACTAGTATGGGGAAATTGTAGAAATGAAAGCCATTATTCTGAATCACTATTTGGGTAAATAGGGTAGTACATTAATGTAAACAAAATCAATTTGGCAAAGTATAGCTAGCTGTTTTGTTTAAGGAGTTATAACACTGCAGATGAGCTTTCAGAACTTAAAGCACACGTTTTGATTGTCTGTTTGTTCCTATGTATAGGACCCACATGTAGGCAGAATATAGGGAGGGCCCTGAATAGTGCTTTTCAGAAACAAGATTTTAAATGTTGGTCAATTCCAACTTCTTATCTTGATAGAAATAGAATGCTACTTTGATGAATACTTAGTGGCAGCACTAGTTGTGAAAGTCCATAGAAAATGACAAACATAATTTCTTCAGTGCTGAGAGTAGAACCAGGAATTGCCGCATGGTAGACATATGCTCTACTACTGAGCTACATCTCTTGACCAAACCAGATCATCTTAATGAGAGTTGTACTACTCCTAATATAGTGTTAGGATTTAGGAAGGAGAAAACCCAATGAAATTTTTTTATGTAGTCCAATGAAATAACATTTCATAGAGAATTCAGTGGTTTAGATATGATGAGTAACATTTTCAGCCTTTCATGACTGCCTTTCTAAAACTACCACTGCTGACATGTGATATATATACTCAATATATATTTGCTACATGATAAATTTTGTACTCACCAGACACTTTCAGAGTTTTGACCAGACTATGGTGGTCATTTAAGGTAGCATGCCAGAGCCACCTTCCTGAAGTTCAACTCTCTGTTCAGGACATAGAATATTCATTAAATAATGGGTTTAGCTGTCAGCAGCAAGATGAATAAGTTTTTGTGTGTGTCAGAGATTCCCCAAGATGACCCAAGGTTTGGTGATTTGCTAGACTCCTAGGACTCAGCATAACATTTTTATTGCTGGATACAAGTTATTGTAATGGCTTAGTGAAGTTGGATCTTAGGGGAAATAAAACACAGCTAGATCCTGGAGAACTCCCTGTGCAGGCTTTGTGTGCTTCCTTCCCTTTATGAAGGATTATGCAAAGTACACTTTCCTCCAGCAGTGAAAATACAGCAACACATGCGAAATGTTTTCTACCATGGAAGCCTATTAGAAACTCAGCACCCCAGATTTTTATTAGTGACTAATTACATAAGTGCTCTGCCTAGTTCATACCAAAATGCCAAACTCCCAGACGGAAGGCAGGTGTTCAGCTTAAACCACATTGCTTGTGCAGATAGTCTATGCACAGTGTGCTACTCTAATCAGTTAACTGCTGACTGGGAGGATTCCAAGAGCCAAGTTCTCAAGATGTCAGCCAACTTTGTAAGCGTGCCCTTCTAAGGATAACAATCTCTGGTCTGATGTATTAACTCTTTAATATGCACCATTCTTCCTCTGTCTTAGAACTAATATTGAGAATAGGGTTATTCCCAGGTCAGATAATCACTCACGATCAGATTCTTCTGTTACTTCCAAACATTTAGGGACCTGTTTTTTCACTCCAAGTGTACAGGAAAAACAAAAACAAAAACAAAAACCATTACAGTATTTTGAAAAGAAATCTATCTCACTTGGCATACACTGAGTTTTTCTGAAATCCTAAAGTGGTATGGTTGTTAGACTTATGAGAGTTATTAACCCTTTAAGGTAATATATCCATACCTTGAAAATTAGTTTCTTTTTATCACATTGAACCATGAGCCATAACCTTTTTGGAGAATTAGGGACAGAGTACATATATGTTAGAGAGATAGCTGATATTTACTCATTGGCTCTTTTTTTAAAGTTTTTTTTGGAGATTATAGATAATTGATCAATAACTATAGAATAAAACATTTTACAAAATCAAATCAAAAGAGAGATATTTCAATATATACCCTTCTAGGGCTGTATATATGTGGATGCATGCCAAGATTGGACATGAGGGAGATATGTCATGGTTTTCTGTGCTCTCACAGAACTATGTAGTTCCCAACTCATTATGTAAATAATGGAGTTGCAATTTTATTTGAAAGGATAATTTTATTGTGAGGGTACAAAAAGAGAATCAGGGACAGAGAAGGAATTGGCTGGAGTGAGAGGTTGGAGTTGGGTAGGCCAATCCTGGAAAGTTTTCTGTTCTGTATCTCTTACCTCCTCAGGACAGTTTATGGCATGGGCCTTAGGAAAGGATGCTGATGAAACTGTCAGCAACAACCAGCAACTCCAGAATTCTCAACTTCCTTGGTTATTTTGAGGAATTCTCAGTATATTTCTGAGTAATTTTTTGAGACTTTCTGTGCAATCACATTGCTCAACACACAGCTCAAGGACTATTATTTTGCACTCTTAAAATCAAATTCCTCAGGGTTGATGGAGAGGCAGTAGTTGCTGTAATTGGTCTAAAATCAAGAGTGTGATTTACTTTTAACTTAGATGTCAATTAGAGCTTCTCTTTCATTGGGAATTTAGTTAAATATAGCTTGGTTCCTCAATTTCACAACCTGTACCGTCCCTGCATCCTTTTCATGATTTCTTTGAATGTTCAATCATATGTCTCTTTGCTACTGAGAGAACAAAAATAGATGTTAGTAGTTGTCAAAGTCTAAGACTAGGAAGAATTATAAGGAGCAATGAGAGGAGCCATTAATATGCATGGAGTTACTAGGGTGGGAACGATGAAAATGGTCTGAAATTGATTGTAGTGATGGGTAAGCTACTCTGAATTTACAACCTTGAAATGGGCAAATTGTATGGTGTTTGAATCATATCATATCCCTGTAAAGTTGTTACTTTTTAAAGAAGTACGAGTATCTGTGAGTTTTGTTTTTTGTTTTGTTTTGTTTTTTTCAATTTACTGCCAGAAGAGCTGTGGCAGTTTGCCTTGCAACCATCAGTATATGAGAGTGCCTATTTCCTCAGGGCCTCTGAATGTGTTGTCATGGTTTGTTTTGCTTTGTTTTGTTTTGTTTTGTTGCCAGTCTGATAGGTGAGAAATAGTGTCTCTGTGCTTTTTATTAACTTTGCATTTCAAAATTTTGAGTGTGCTTGAACATCTCTTCATGCTCAAGAATAGGCTTTCTGGATTATGTATTCATATCTTTCCCCAACTATTCTATTGGTTTGGTTTGGTTTGCTCAGTTCTTCAGCTGTTAGGTATATGTTAGGTATATCAGCCCCTGTCAGTTAGTGCCCATGTTTCTCTATGAGATATGATTGATCCTCTGCTCTAGCACTTTATCCACATACACAGCATTTCCCTTTATTATTGGAGATGGCTAAAATGCCTATCATAGACTAATCCGAATGAAGTAGAACTTGCCAACGCCGTGTCATGTTTTTCCATCCATGCTTCTGTGGAGCTCCACCAGCACTAGGATGGAGGTCTGTAGAAGGCAGATGCAGTATCCTAGTAGGTCCGGAAAGGCTTTGCTTGAAAAAAATTCTGCTATGCATTTTTCTTTACATCTCCCCCACTCCAAAGAGGTGAACCCAATTTTACAATCTTTCTGACCACCTCCAATGCTAAAAATTGGCAGATCACCCTCTTTTTGTATTAAGACTTCATGTTTTGATAGTCATTCTTTAGAAGGCAGTAAAACTACCATTGTGTTTCCTGGGCTGTGGATCAGCTTAAGAGAGAAAAGCTATAAGGCTTTTGTTTTGATACATTTTTATCTGTTCTTGTCAAGTTCTTTCTGGCACCCTTATTAATTTTCCTTTTGGAATGAACCTACATTATTATTGTTTTTTTTGGCTGGCCTTTGACGGCCTGTAGCCGCCTTCTTCTTGACAGTTTGGAAGTTTCTTTAAAAACTAAACATGCAATTACTGTATGCTGTGCTTTGAACCTGTCTCAAAAACTCATTTTGAAATTTAATTGTCATTCTAACAGCATTGAAAGGTGTGACCTTTAAGAGCTGATTGGGCCAAGAGGCTCTGTTCATGGATTAATACCATCATCATAGGAGTAGTTTAGTTATTGGCAGCGTTAGTTTCTAAAAAGGGGGGGGGGGAGATATGCACAGCCTGATTTTTGCATGTCTTTTACATGATTCCTACTATCCCAACATGTTAGGAAACATGTTAGGAAGGTACAAAGAGCTTCATGAAATGTGAGTGCTATGCTTTTTAATGTCTCAGTCCCTAGAATTATAAGCCAAGTAAATATCTGTTCACTCTAAGTTATCAGTGTTATATTTTTCTTTTATAGTAGCAGAAAGTGGATTAAGACACCATATGACACAGAGATTGAATTTTGGGACATTTATGTCAGATAAATGAAAATGTATGCCCCAGCATTAAATTGTACATGAAAGGTCACTATGATTTTTTTTTCAAACAAACTAAAAAGTAACAAGAATGTAGAAACTCTTCAATAAATTAGTGGCTAAACAAAGTATAGTGCATGCATACTATAGAATGCCACTTAGCAATCAATAGGAATGAACTATAGATATAAATAATTGAACAATTCTCAAAGGCATTGTGCTGTATTTTTAAAATATTTTATTTATGTTTTATTTTATACACAAGTGTTCTAGCTACATATATGTCTGCATGCCAGAAGATCTCATTACAGACAGTTGTGTGCTGCCATGTAGTTGCTGGGAGTCGAACTCTTCCTCTGGAAGAGCAGACAGTGCTCTTAACCACTGAGCCATCTCTCCAGTCTCACAGTGTTGGACAGAGTATTATTTTATTGTATAATTCCCATTAAAAAATACATATGTAGGGGTTGAAGAGATGTCTTAATGATTAAGAGCTCATACTGTTCTTCAAGAGAACCTGAATTTGGTTCCCAGCACCCACATCAGGTAGCTCACAACCACCTGTAACCCTTGCTCTGGGAGAAACAATGTTCTTTTCTGGACCCAGAGGGTATTCACATATACATACCTCCACACCCACATATATACATAATTTAGAAATAATAAATAACTTTTATAATATTTTAACTTATATGATAAAAAAGCTTGAAAGATAGCAAGTGACAAAAATGAGCCAAAAGAGTAAGGACAGGAAGTGTTTAGTGTAGCCTGGACAATTTTAGACAGAATTTCAAACTTGCAAGAATTACACACTGATTTGATTGACAGAAGAAAATACTTTGCTACTAAGGTCTTCTTTATTTGAAAGGACACTTCTGGCCTATGTTGTAGATAAGATGCAAATCACATAAAAATGTAGCATACATTTGTTAGCAAATTTCTATCTTGTGTCAGAATGGAAGTTCTGGAGTGCAGGCCCTGAGACTGAATGACAGAACTATCCAAGTCAAAATCTTCAGATCTGTAACCACCTGAAAATTCTGCTAATGCTGGCTATGTGCCAGATTTCCACAACAATAGTAATTGACAAGTATGGACTACTTATCATATGCTAGGCTCCATTTTAATGTGCTTTGTGTGTACTCTTTGTCTAATGTCAAAAAAAAAAACCCACCTCTCAGACAGTAGTATTTTTGAGATACAAAAACTAAGACATTGACTTGCCTACATTCACATACAAAGTAAATGTCTGGGCCAGCACCCAAACCTTAGGCAGCTAACTCCATGGCCCAAGTTCATAAAGATTATGTTGTGTAACCTATTAAGAAACCATGGCTCCTTGAATGCAGGTAAGTAAAAAGAAACATCTCCTAGTATATTTCTCTGACTTGACCATTTCCATTCAATTGTTTTTCTTTTCTGTTTTACCTGCAGCTATAATTATTGTTACTTTTAATTCTGTTTGCCTATGGTTAAATACTATCTTGCTACCAACTCCGTTACAGTCAATTAGAAGCAAATAACTTCCTAATAGAAGTCTTCCTGTGTCATTCATTACAAGTAGATTGTGTGACCCCCTTTGGTAACTTAGTTTATCTTAATATGGAACTTTATGGTTATATTCTTCAGAGATAGAAACTGAGCAGGACTGATGGATTGCAAATTTTCTTTCCACTAGAGTTAGTTTATAGGTGTGAGGAGAGAGGAAGTATGGTTAAGACCCAGGCATATACCAGGAATCTAAGAAGAAATGATAGTTTTGCTGAATAAGGACTATGGCTTTTAATAGTGGACCAGAAAAATTATAGTGAAGAAACCAAATCTGCCTTATTGCCAATTTTATAAAATTTCAAAGGACATATCCATAACTGTTAAATTTCTTATTGACTACAGATGCTTTTGTTTTATGACAAGAGTTAGATAGCTACAATAGAGACTAAATGGCCTACAAATTTGTGATATCTTCTGTTTGAGCACATTACAGAAAAATTTTACCAATGCTTAGGATATGAAGTGAAGTGTTTTACATGACTGGAAGTCGCTGTGCATGTAAATGCACGGTTTCAATCTGTCCTATTTTACATGGAGACATTTGAAAGCACTAAGAAGAATCTGGATGTTTGTGCCAGAGAGGAAGTTATCAAAATGCTATAATAGAGGACTTAGTAAAAATAAATAAAAGAGCCTGGTTTTCAGAGACAACAACAGAGATAGGCTATCAAGGAGTAGATGGGGAGTTTCTGTGATGTGCATCTTAAAGAGGAAGTATCTGTAACTTCTTCCATGGGTGTGAGACAAGGTTGGAGCTAAGACGAAAGGATGGACCATCCAGAGACTACTCCACCCAGGAATCCATCCCATAATCAGACACCAAACCCAGACAGTATTGCATACGCCAGCAAGATTTTGCTGAAAGGACCCTGATAAAGCTGTCTCGAGTGAGGCTATGCCAGTGCCTGGCAAACAGAAGTGGATGCTCACAGTCATCTATAGGATGGAACACAGGGCCCCCAATGGAGGAGCTAGAGAAAGTACCCAAGGAGCTGAAGGGGTCTGCAACCCTAAAGGTGGAACAACAATATGAACTAACCAATACCCCCAGAGCTCATGTCTCTAGCTGCATATGTAGCAGAAGCTGGCCTAGTTAGCCATCATTGGGAAGAGAGGCCCCTTGGTCTTGCAAACTTTATATGCCCCAGTACAGGGAAATCCACGGCCAAGAATTGGGAGTGGGTGGATAGAGGAGCAGGGTGGGGGCAGGGTGTAGGGAACTTTCGGGATAGCATTTGAAATGTAAATAAAGAAAATATCTAATAAAAAAAGAGACAGAAAGTATGTCCTTTCTAAACCACTAAGAGGACAGAGGAATGGGAACGTAACTGAGATGCATTTAATACATAGATATTACTCATGAGTTCACAATAAAGAAAAAGACAGAGGGAAGATGGAAAGGATAAGTAAAGATCATTCAGTGAGAGGATAGGATAGAGGAGTAAATTCTAATTTGTGGCTTCTGTGGAAGCCATTAGGGAAAAGGAAGAATTGAGCATGATTTGAATGTAGGAGACCATGACTTTAAGCTGGAGGCTTGAGCTTGAATTTTTAATCTATTAGGGAAAAAAAGTTTTAAAGCTAAACTTCTTGGGTATAAATCAAGCTCCACCACCTAAATACTTAGAAATGTTATTTCCCTAAGCTTCAATTTCATCATATGTAAAATGGAGATATAACAAAAATTTGTTATAGTTAAATGTGTTAATTATGTAAAGGCCGTAGAATAGTGTGTGGGAGTTAGTAATGAATCTGTACAGAGAAATGCTTGGAAACTAGGTGAACTTATCTATAAATAGTTTCTGTAGGTATACTGAAGATGAAAACTAGAGTTTCAGAGTCTGCTGTAGCTGGAACACATATGGGAGAGACCTCTTCTGTGCTAAAAAAAAAAAGATGGAGAGTTAGACTTTAGTGATCCTTATCTGTTTAGTTAAGACTTAGGTTTTTTTTTGAAGTTTATGTTAGAAGTTGAACAAGTAATAATTTTCTCCATAGCCCAGAAGATTGCCTGGTTCAGCATAAACTACACATATATTCACTAAATAAATTTATTAAATGAGTAAATGAGTTTTGGAATAGTGGAATAGAGTTTTTATTTATGTACTAGAGAGGTGACTCTCTGGAGATGATGACCTGGGGGAATGATTGACTACTAGTGTGTCAGTCACTTGGGAGAATGTCAGGAGTCTAGATGAGGCATGATCAAGGATAACATTGGGAATGTGGAACCTGGGGATAAAGGACTATTCTAGAAACCTTCAGGATTCCTTGCTCTGTGTTTTGTACTGCTTCTACCCATCACAATGGGGATCTTCAAACAAAAAACAAAGATCAATTGAGCAAATGTGGTATCTACTCCATACAATCAGAAAAGGACCTAAGGTTCCTTAGGGGAGATTATTGGCATCAAGGTATTATTTAATGCATTAAAGGTTACTTTATCAGGTGAGACTGTGGCACAGCAATCGCATATTGAACTTAGAGTCCTCTTTGGACAGATTGGAGCAGTCCAGGGAGTTTTCCCTTCCCAGCCAGAGGGAGTTGCCAGAGCCATACTAAGACAGAGAGCCTTAGAAAATGGACTGTACTCTCACTAACAGGCATTTCAAATAGAAAGAAGTGGAAGAAAATTGACAAGATTTGCATGTAGTAGCAACAGAGGCAAGCAGCCACAGGATGCTATTGAAAAATGCAGATGAGTTGGTAGTTTGGTGACCCTAGACCCTTGGTAAACTACACACTCATGAAATGCAGCCAGAAGAATGCAAGGAGACTGAATCATAACTGCACAATTTTTATCAATGCAGGGACTTGGTAGGTGCCAGAGTCTACAGGGAAATATGAATACAGTTTCCGATCTACTTATGAAGAGGCTCACCCAGGGGCAAGTTCAGCATTAACAACCAGACTTCTGAAGGACCTTAGAGAGGCATGATCAACATACTTTACTCAACCTGTGAAGGACTATTCATTGACAAGGCCAGCATCTGTGACCTAACCTGGCAAAAGACTGCCTAGAGGTTTGACAGGCATCTGGGTGTCTGGGAAGATTGTACTTCGTCTGTAAACTACATTCATCCCTTACCCCTTCACAGTTTTTCCTCCTTCGTTCAATCCCCAATGTCATCTTGTCCAGACAGCACTGTCCTACTCTTTTGTTATCTCTTCTCTCTTGCTTGTTCTCTCTGTCCCCATCTCCCCTTTCTTCTCTTTATTTTTCTCTAGTCTATTTCTCTTCCGTTTTATAGGCTTTCCCAAAGAATATAGGTTGGCTTGACTTGCGGAACTTCTATGTCCGTGCCTCCTTAGAGCTAGAACTATTCTGATTATCTGACTGTACTCCTTTACCTCTCTCTTTCTATTCTTTTAGTCAGAAGTACATCTCCATACTTTGTTCCCACGAACACATCTTTCTAATTACTTTTCCTCTACTACATTTTATTTACCAACCCAATACCAATCATTCATCTTACTCTACTTTTTTTCCTTTCTACTCATACACACAGTAAGCAGTAATGTTATGACTTAAGAAACTCCATGTTATTCTAGGCATCCACCTTGGTACCCACTAGTCTCTAATTCTACTCCCTGGAAGATATGTTCCCACTATCCCCAACTCAATGACCTCCATCCATAAATGTACAGCTGTGATCATCTACTTGTTATAATATGAATAGCTGCATTTTTTTGCTTCTATAGCATGCTTATGCAGATAGTCAAGGAGTATTTTGAGGACACTATAACTACCTAATCTTGGTAGATCAGAACTGAGATCAGAAAGGTCTTGGTTTTCTTGTGCAGATACTCAAGGGCTTCTTGTGGTTTCCAGCTTTATAAATCCCTCCCTTACTACCACCCCTTAGCATGGCAATCTTATATTTATTGTTGGGTCAGAGATTGTTGTCCTGCTAGCAGTTTTAGTAAATTTAACTAATAACTATGAGGATTAAGTCTATGGTCTTTTCCCAGGGATCACAAATTCCATAACATCTGGAAGCCCTTCAAGATCCCTGGGAGACCTTGGAATATGGGCCAGGGTTCCAGAGTGGGCTCCATGTGTGAGCAATTCAAGGTGGACTTGATAGTCCCTAGTGGGCCCAAGATTACAGCTACTACAAATTAATGCTCACTAGTCAGGGATAGGCTCCAAGAGGGAGCAAGTTCAAGATGGATTTGACAGGACCCAAGGAGCCCAGACTTTGATCTCCCCAAATTTGCAAATTGAAAGCAAAACAAAAGTAAGAATTGCTGGCCAAAATGCTTCTGAAACTTATACCAGTAAGGAGTCTGTTTTGTTTTAGAGTCTGGACACTTGGAGAGACAAAAGGAAAATTGGATACAATCATTGATCTAGTAACTGGGGCTGAGGAGACATCCTATTGCCCTACTGATTTTGTTGTATGAATGAAGGAAGGGTCGTCATCACATGTCAAGTTTGTCTGGTCTTTTCTTGATTGCATTGTTTTATTGTCTCTTTACATTGTTATTTTTGTCTGTTCGACTTGTGTTTTCAGTTTTGTTGCAGAAATGGAAGTTGGACTGAGCACAGCCAAACTGCTCCTGAGCTGCATGCCACAACATTTTCAGGATTTCTAAGAGGCAAACTGTTCCTGGCTGCTTCCATGCTAGCTCCCTCCTAGGGCTTGTCTCTGCCCCTATCATTGGCTTGCTGGAGCCTGATATTTAAGTCTTGCATCTACAACAGATACTTCTCTAAACCTTCCTGTTTGTGATCCCTTTTCCACTCTCTATTTATGAAGTATGTTGTTTTCCTGCTTCTTCTATCTCCCAGCTGATGCCTGTCTCTGACCATGGAGCTCTGGCCAGGGCAATGCAGGTGTCCATCCCACCGCTGGGTGTCGAGCCTTCCTGGACATCATAAGCCCCCTTTCTGCTGTCTGCTGCTCACTGAGCTGTGGCAGCTGGTCTGCAACAAGAATTTATCTCCAAGACTTCTTTGTTGTTTGCTTGCTTTGGTCTCTTCCTCCGATCACTGGAATTATTTTTTTCAGGGATTCAGGTGCCTTTTCAACATGGGTAATATTGAAGCATTGTTTTGTTTTGTGTTGTTCTAATTCATTAAAAAGCTGGATCTGGAGCTGAGTTATGTCCCCCTTCTCCTGACCCAAGCATTTTTTAAAAAGTTTCTCCAAAATCTCTGCCTTGGGTCAGACAGGCCTTCTGATACTGATAAGGACCTAGACTAGTCTCAATGGGAATTCCTGCTGCTTATCTCATACCTTTGTTTTATTTAACTCCCTAAGACACTTGCTAAAATATAAACCCACCTCAAGATTTGTAAGACTATTATATAAACTTTCTATACCTTAAGCTTTATAAATGTAGTTAAAATTTTGTAATCACAACCTGATGCCAACATTTTCTGAGTTCCCATAGATACCTGGTTTTTATAGTTTTATGTTTAATGTCCTCTAGGTTATCAATATTTATGTTATTCTGCAACTTGATGACTTTATAAGATAAAATACTTATTAAACTTTTCAGGTTGTCTGCCCCTTTCTGCAGATACACAATTCTCAGTAATAACTATTAATATGCCTGCTTAAAATAATCAGAGTTATGCTTATTAAAATTTAATACTCCTGCAAAAAAAGAGATAGGCATGGTCATTGGACTTTCACTTGAATATCCAGCTATGCCTCCCAGCCTGTTGTATGCAATTAGGCCCTAAATTGCATAAGGCTTCAAGGTTTTCTGGGGAAAACTATGGTATACAGGCCAAGAAGAATAAGGAGGTTGTACATCTATATCCACCTATACAGAAATGGAAAAGCTGTCATATATACATACATATGCATATACTTATAAATGTATATATGGTATGTATATATGTATGTAGGTATGTATGCTCAGTAAAAGTTCTAAATATTGTCTAAAACATCCCTTAGGAAAATATTCTTACAACAAATGTTAAATTTATTTTTTACTATTATATCTCATGTTATTTAAATTTTTTCTTTTTTTTTACTAGATAATTTCTTAATTTACATTTCAAGTGTTATCCCATAAGTCCCCTATAAGTCAGCCACCAAATGCAGATACTACTGCATACGCCAGCAGGATATTGCTGAAAGGACCCTGATATAGCTGTCTCCTGGCAGGCTTTGACAATCCCTGACAAATACAGAAGTGGATGCTCACAATCACCTATAGGGCAGAACACAGGGTCCCCAATATAGGAGCTAGAGAGAGTACCCAAGCTGTAGGGGTCTGCAACCCTATAGATGGAACAACAATATGAACTAATCAGAACCCCCAGAGCTCATGTCTCTAGCTGCATATGTATAAGAAGATGGCCTAGTTGGCCATTATTGGGGAAGAAAGGCCCTTGGTCTAACAATGTTTATATGCCCCAGTACAGGGGAATGCCAGGGCCAAGTAGTGGGAGTTTCTTTAATGAATGTGGCTGCCCTTACATTTGGAGCATAGATATTTAGAATTGAGAGTTCATTTTTGTGGATTTTACCTTTGATGAGTATGAAGTGCCCCTCCTTGTCTTTTTTTGATAACTTTGGGTTGGAAGTCAATTTTATTCGGTATTAGAATGGCTACTCCTGCTTGTTTCTTCGAGCCATTTGCTTGGAAATTTGTTTTCCAGCCTTTTACTCTGAGGTAGTGTCTGTCTTTGTCTCTGAGGTGGGTTTCCTGTAAGCAGCAAAATGTTGGGTCTTGTTTGTGTAGCCAGTCTGTTAGTCTATGCCTTTTTATTGGGGAATTGAGTCCATTGATGTTAAGAGAAATCAAAGAAAAATTAGTGTTACTTCCTGTCATTTTTGATATTAAAGATGGGAGTCTGCTCATGTGGCTGTCTTCTTTTAGTTTTGTTAAAGGATTACTTTCTTATTTTTTCTAGGGTGTAGTTTCCATCTTTGAGTTGGTGTTTTCCCTTTATTATCCTTTGAAGGGCTGGATTCGTGGAAAAATATTGTGTGGATTTAGTTTTGTCATGGAAAACTTTGGTTTCTCCATCTATGGTAATTGACAGTTTTGCTGGGTATAGTAGCTTGGACTGGCATTTGTGTTCTCTTAGTGTCTGCATAACATTTGTTCAGGATCTTCTGGCTTTCATAGTCTCTGGTGAGTGATTCTAATAGGCCTGCCTTTATATGTTACTTGACCTTTTTCCCTTACTGCTTTCAATATTCTGTCTTTATTTAGTGCATTTGTTGTTCTGATTATTATGTGTCAGGAGGAATTTCTTTTCTGGTCCAGTCTGTTTGGAGTTCTGTAGGCTTCTTGTATGTTCATGGGCATCTCTTTCTTTAGGTATGGGAAGTTTTCTTCTATGATTTTGTTGAAGATATTTGCTGGCCCTTTAAGTTGAGAATCTTCATTCTCATCTACTCCTATTATCCTTAGGTTTGGTCTTCTCATTGTGTCCTGGATTTCTTTTGATGTTTTGAATTAGGATCTTTTTGCATTTTGCGTTTTCTTTGATTGTTGTGCCCATGTTCTCTATCTAATCTTCTGTACCTGAGATTCTCTCTTCCATCTCTTGTATTCTGTTGCTGATGCTCACATCTATGGTTCCTGATTTCTTTCCTAGGGTTTCTATATCCAGAGTTGTCTCTCTCTGGGTTTTCTTCAGTGTTTTTACTTCCATTTTTAGATCTTGAATGGTTTTCTTCAATTCCATCACCTGTTTGGTTGTGTTTTCCTGTAGCTCTTTAAGGGATTTTTGCGTTTCTTCTACCTGTTTAGCAGTGTTTGTCTGTAGCTCTTTAAGGGCTTCTACTTGTTTAGCAGTGCTCTCTTGTGATTCCTTGAGGGATTTTTGCATTTCCTCTTTAATGGCTTCTACCTGTTTAGCAGTGTTCTCCTGTAGTTCCTTGAAGAATTTGTTTTTCTTCTTTAAGGGCTTCTGCCTGTTTAGCATTGTTCTCCTGAATTTCTTTAAGTGTGTTATTAATGTCCTTCTTATAATCTTCTACCATCATAATGAGATATGATTTAAAATCTGTGTCTTGCTTTTCAGGCATGTTCGGGTATCCAGGACTCATTGCAGTGGGCGTACTGGGTTCTGATGATGCCCATTGTTCTTGGTTTCTGTTAGTGAGATTCTTACATTTCCCTTTCTCCATCTGGAGATTTCTGATGTTAATGTCCAAGCTGTCACAGGTTTGAGCTTGATCCTCCTGTGATTCTGTTAGCCTCTGACAGCACTTCTGGTAGACCAACTCTCCCTGAAGATCCCGTGAAGAAGAAACGCAAAAATCCTTTAAAGAGCTACAGGAAAACACAACCAAACAGGTGATGGAATTGAAGAAAACCATTCAAGATCTAAAAATGGAAGTAAAAACACTGAAGAAAATGCAAAGAGAGACAACTCTGCAGGCAAGCTCTTCTCTTGCAAGTTCGGTGTCTAGCATAGTGGAGCTCTGATCCACTTCCTGAGTTCTAGGATCAGAACTCTCACAGCAGGCTGCCTCTCTTCTGTAATCCCGAGGTGATCCTAATGTCCTTGGGTGTGGAGAGCACACAAGCGGCCCTAGCCGCCTCTGCTAGGCTCAGAGGGAAGATGGGGGGGGGGGCTGGCTGGAAGAGGCCTATTTAAATTTTTTAATCATGACTTCTCCCCCACTTTCTTGGTTCCTGTTTACAAAAATGTTCCCTCTTTCAAGGTTATGGATAGTCAAAGCTCTTGCTGAAATATCAACTTTCTTTCCCTCAGGATCAATAAGATCATCTCAAGGACCAGGGCTGGGGGATGTACCTGTAAAATTCCAAGCAGAAATGGCAGCTTAAAACTTGTAAACAATAAGGGTAACAGTTAAAAACCTAGGTATCTCAATTTACTTGGTGATCTGTAACTTCAAATCAACTCTTGTTCACTCCTTTTTAGACTAAGGAGGTAACAGGTATCCAAGATATTTTAGATTAAGATGGATTTTTTAATGTGATGATATTTGTCCTAAGAAGTAAAAACCTAAGATTAAAATACAATGTATGTTTAATAAATAAAATGGATTAGATAAATCAGCTTTATAAATCCTTAAGGTCTACTCAGGTTAACAGTAACTGACTTAAACATATATGTGTAGCCTCTGTCTTTGCTAAGTTTGTCTAACTTTAGATATTTAAATAAACTGAGTCATAAAAATTGTAATATTCCCTAAGGGTCATTATATAAAAGAATCAGAAAAGTAAATTTCTCAATTTCTCTGTGGTCTGTTTATGTATTTTTAAGATTGTCAGTCCCTCTGTGCACTTCATTTATTATTTATTTCTTCTCTGGTCCTCTCCCCTCCTCTTTCTCTCTCCTTTCCTAAGTTTCTTCTAATCCTCCTCTTCCTCACAGTCCCTTCACCCTCCCCAATGACTTTTCCTTTTATGTCATAGATATCTCCTTGGTTTTATGTCTCTCCTTAAAACCTAGGAAGCACAAATGAGAGAAAACAAGACCTTTGTCTTTTTGACTGTTGTTATCTGAACTTCCATTTGGGCCAGCTTTGGTAGCTTCTATTAGCTACCCTAGCAATTGGAAGGCTGGGATATTTAAAGTTTTATTTTGATACTAAGAGAGTTTCATTAAAACATTGTAATATTTAATGCTGAAACTTAACTGGCGTAAAACTGTAAAATTTTAATCCTGTAAAAGCTACTAACTTGTTGTAAACTGTTAAAGATAAGTAAAACATGCAAGTTAATGGTCAGTCAGTCATATTCATTAGTGTGCTCAAAAGTCTGATTATAGTCATGCTAAGTATTAATGTAATTCATTTCCAGAAATGAGCTTGGATGAAGAGACCAATTCATACCTTCCTTTCTGTAGTCTTCTGTATAGATTTTTCAAAGCTAAGTCTAAAAGCAAGTAACTGAAACCAAGTAGAGATTATTTAAAATAAAGTACAATTAATAAATTAAATAATGACCCTCAAACTCCCCAGAGATCTTTTGAATATGAAATTTAAAATGTTCAACAGAAAAGCTTCCTGTGATAAACAAAACTGCTAGATACTAGAAGAGGCCTATGGTCACCTCCGAAGACAATGCTGGGACACAGACAACGCCACCTGTATTGCAGTAATGGTAACTAGGCAACAAACTGTCCCATGCTTTGCCCATCACCAGGCCCCTCCCCAAACTATGGGCAAGCAGGGCACTGGAGAACTGACTGCCCCTCTTTGCCTTGCCAGGGAAGTCCAGTCTCTCAAGTTCCTCATCCATAGGAAAGGCTCTCAAACTTTCTGGGCCTGGAAGCCAAATACTGATGCTGCTTTATGAGGCAGTTGAAGAGTTAATGCTGTCCTATATGACAGCCATAGACTGGTATCACCCTTACCTTTGCCTCTAACAAAACCATAGGGATCAACACAGAGGAGCATAGGTTAACAATCTATGGAGCAGGTTAGTCTCTCTCATTTTATTGATAAAGATGCCACTTGGATTATACTTCATGCTTGAATTTATCCTTCTCAGTTCTCTAATAATGTTGGTGGCTAATCATAGCTTTATCCGTTTAACAGCAGCAAGCACCAAGCCCTATAACCTGCCCTCCAGTTGAAGCTGCCTGATTGTCCATTTCATATATAAAAATCAGGCCTTGCTTTTCCTTAAAGCTACTACATATCCTGGAATTTTTTTCATTTTCTTTTCATCTTTTTATATTGGATATTTTATTTACTCACATTTCAAGTGTTATCCCCTTTCCTGGTTTCCCCTCCACAAATCCCCTATCCTCTCCCCCTCCCCCTGCTTTTATGAGGATGTTCCTCCATTCACCCACCCACTCCCACCTCTCTACCCTGGCATTTTCCTACACTGGGGCATCAAGCCTTCACAGGACCAAGGAGCTCCTCTCCCATTGATGTCTGACAAGGCCATCCTCTGCTATATAAGCAGCTGGAGCCATGGATCCCTCTTAGTTAGTGGTTTAGTCCCTGGGAGCTCTGGGGGCGAGGTCTGGTTGGTTGATATTGTTGTTCTTCCTATGGGGTTGCATACCCCTTTAGCTCCTTCGGTCCTTTCTCTAACTCCTACATTGGAGTCCTTGTGCTCAGTCCAGTGGTTGGTTGGCTACGAGCATCCACCTCTGCATTTGTCAGGCTCTGACAAAGAACTCAGAAGACAGCTATATCAGGCTCCTGTCAGCAAGCACTTCTTGGCATCTATAATAGTGTCTGGGTTTGGAGTCTGTATATGGGATGGATCCCCAGATGGGGCAGTATCTAGATGGTCTTTCCTTCAGTCTCTGCTCCACACTTTGTCCCCGTATTTCCTTTATACAGGAGCAACTCTGGGTTAAAAATTTGGAGATGAGTGGGTGACCCAATCTCCTAACTGGGGGCCTTGCTTAACCTCTAGATATGGTCTCTACAGGTTCTCCCTACCCTTTGTTGGGCATTTCAGCTAATCTCATCCCCACTAGGTCCTGAGAGTCTCTTGCTTTCCTAGCATCTGGGATTTTCTGGGGGGTACCTACCCCCGGTTCCATATCCCCATTGCTATACACCTCTGTTCAAATTCCTGACCCTCTGTATATCATCCCAGTCTTCACTCATACCTGATCCTGCCACCCTCCCCCCTTCTCCTCCTCTCTTCCTCCCAAGTCTCTCCTACCTTCTACCTCCTGTGAGTATTTTGTTCCCCCTTCTAAGAAGCACTGAAGTATCCACACTTTGGTTTTCATTCTTCTTGAGCTTCATATGGTCTGTGAATGGTATCTTGGGTATTCCGAGCTTTTGGACTAATATTCACTCATCAGTTAGTACATGCCATGTGTGTTCTTTGTGACTGGGTTACCTCACTCAGGATATTTTCTAGTTCCATCCATTTGGCTTAGAAATCAGTCTGGCGGTTCCTCAGAAAATTGGACATAGTACTGGAAGATCCAGCAATTCCTCTCCTGGGCATATACCCAGAAGATGTTCTAACTGGTAATAAGTACACATGCTCCACTATGTTCATAGCAGCCTTATTTATAGTAGCCAGAAGCTGGAAAGAACCCAGATGTCCCTCAACAGAGGAATGGATACAGAACATGTGGTACATTTACACAATGGAGTACTACTCAGCAATTAAAAACAATGAATTCATGAAATTCTTAGGCAAATGGATGGATCTGGAGGATATCATCCTGAGTGAGGTAAGCCAGTCACAAAAGAAAACACACGATATGCACACACTGATAATTGGATATTAGCCCAGAAACTTAGAATATCCAAGATACAATTTTCAAAACACATGAAACTCAAGAAGAAGGAAGACCAAAGTGTGGATACTTCGATCCTTCTTAGAATAGGGAACAAAATACCCATGGAAGTAGTTACAGAGACAAAGTTCAGAGCTGAGACAGAAGGAAGGACCATCCAGAGACTGCCCCACCCTGGGATCTATCCCATATACAACCACCAAACCGAGACACTATTGCATATGTCAGAAAGATTTTGCTGACAGGACCCTGATATAGCAATCTCTTGTGAGGCTATGCCAGTGCCTGGCAAATACAGAAGTGGATGCTCACAGTCATCTATTGGATGGAACACAGGGCCTCTAGTAAAGGAGCTAGAGAAAGTACCCAAGGAGCTAAAGGGGACTGCAACCCTATAGGAGGAACAACAATATGAACTAACCAGTACCCCCTAGAGCTGTGTCTCTAGTTGCATATGCAGCAGAAGATGGCCTAGTTGGCCATCAATGGGAGGAGAGGCCCTTGGTCTTGTGAAGATCATATGCCCCAGTACAGGGGAATGCCAGGGCTAGGAAGTGGGAGTGGGTGGGTTGGGGAGCAGGGCGGGGGAGGGTATAGGGGGCTTTGGGAATAGCATTTGAAATGTAAATGAAGAAAATATATATAAAAAAGATAACCTACTAAAGTAGGAAATGCCCACAAAATATAAATGTTTAAAAAAAAGATTTTCATAAAGTCATTGTTTTAAAAAGGCAGGCACATATAGTTTATTTTGCCTCGAGGCTTCACACTAAAAGAGATTAAACTCACATAACAGTGACTTTCACTATTCTTTTGCTTTAAAAACTTGTTCTTCAATGACTTAGTAACTAAGTACCCATGTCCTATGGTAAATAGTTGAATAAAAATCATTTGGAGTTTTTAAAAATTATGAGGGTCTAGGATAATGATTTAGGGTACAAATTATAAAGATCTGGGGATATAAAAGCTTATGTAAGTTACAAGAGTCTAAGGAAGTAATTGAAGGCATGTAATTGCAAGTTATAAAGATCTAATAATATGAAAGCTTAAGTAAGTTATAAGGGTCTGAGGATGTGATTTCATGTATAGAAATTCAAGTTATAAATGACTGAAAAAATAAGTTAAGGAATATAGAAAATGTTTCCTATATCTTTCCCTCTCACCATGCTTTTGTTATTTTAAGACTTGAGAAGTTCAGGGTTTTAACACTAATTAGCGGAGCTCTCAGAGGCTGGTAATCTAGTCTTGGGAAAGCACTGCTATTTTTACCATAGTCAAAGCTCAGAATTTTAAATTTTCTTTAGTTGTTTTCTAAATATAGACTTAAAGGTGCTTCTCAGTATGCTAAAACATCTGTCCAATGTGTACACACCCAGCCCTTCCCCCTGGATAGAGGAAAGAGTGTTCTAACCTTTGACAGAGAGTAATTATTTGAATCTCCAAGCTTCTGTTATGACTCAATAGGGTGAGTTTACAGGTACTTCTTAACTGACTTGTCTACAGTAATGCTTTCAGTACAGATTACAATGGCAATGATAATATATCTAAAACCTTTGTCTCTTTTGTTTTATAAACTTAAAAATATTAATGTAAGCTTTAGGGAGTCTTAACTTAGATCCACCTGTCACAGGTCAAACAGATTTCGGATGAGTATTCCTAGTTTCAGTCAACAGCTTGAGTTTCTCTACCCACTGAATATTCCTGAGGGCAAGCTCTTTCCTCCTCCTGGCGGTCTTTGGACTACTTCCATGGCTCCAACTATCTAGACCACAGGCTTGGACATTTCAAATGTATACCCAAGAAAAAGACTTCCCCCCTAAGCTCATTAACTTTTACCTTTTCTCCTTTGTCTATATCTATACTAGCAGATTTCTAATCAACTAAAGACTGAAAACTACTTGAAACTCACCAGCTTCAAGTGGTCCTTCAAGACCAGCAATCACTGAACTTGCTGGAAAACCATATGCTTCTGATGCAATCTCCTACCTGTTTGAGACCCTGCTTTGGACCAGTAGTCCTGACTGCTACAAATCTACCTGCCCATTGCTGGTTCTGGGTGGTCCAACAGGACCTAGAGAGGAAACCAGATATGCCCTCCCCCACTCCTGGCCTTTGACTGGCATTCTAGCCTTCCTGGGTCTGATATTGATGCCTTAATTTCAGCTAAGAAGCAGTTACAGAACAGACTACATTGTCCCTTATCATTAAAAAGGCTGGAATGTTAGATTCAAAGGAAACTAGTTTCCTTCTATAAAAACATAATCACTTCTTATCTCCTTGGCAAAGGAACAGATAGTTATATATGATGCCTATAAGTATATTAAAGTTCATGCTGGCCTCCAGGCTTCTTCAGAATTACAAATATCTGTTAAAATCAGAGAGTTACAAAAACTTACAAAAAGTGTTACTCAAGATGTGTGGCTAGTATCTGATTGAATGGCTTACTTCATAGTTACCAATAACTTTAATGGATATTTTCTTTATTTACATCTCAAATGTTATCCCCTTTCCAGGTCTTTCCTCTGGAAACCCCCTATCCCTTCCACCCATCTCCCTGTCTCTATGAGGGTGCTCTCCCATTCATACACCCACTCTTGCCTTCCCATCCTGGCATTCCCCTACATTGGGGTATCCAATACCCTCAGGCCTAAGGGCCTCTCCTCCCACTGATGTCCAACAAGGCCATCCTCTGCCACATATGCGGCTGGAGCCCTGGGTCCCTCCATGTGTATTCTGTGGTTGGTGGTCCAGTCCCCGGGAGCTCCAAGTTTTCTGGCTAGTTGACACTGTTGCTCCCCCCATGGGGTTGCAAACCCTTTCAGATCCTTCCTCTAACTCCTCCATTGAGGACCCCGTACTTAGTCTAATGGTTGGCTGCAAGCATCCACCTCTGTACTTGTCAGTCTCTGACAGAGAACTCAGGAGACAGTATATCAGGCTCCTGTCAGCAAGCACTTCCTGGCATTCGCAATAGTGTCCAGGTTTGGCAACTGTATATGGGATGAATCCACAGGTGGGCAGTATCTGGATGGCCTTTCCTTCAGTCTCTGCTTCACACTTTGTCTCCATATTTCCTCCTGTGAGTATTTTGTTCCTCCTTCTAAGAAGCACTGAAGTATCCACACTTTGGTCTTCCTTCTTCTTGAGCTTCATATGGTCTGTGAATTGAATCTTGGGTATTCTGAACTTTTGAGATAATATCCACTTATCAATGAGTGCATACCTTGTGTGTTCTTTTGTGACTGGTTTACCTCAAACAGAATGATATTTTCAAGTTCCATCCATTTGCCTGTGAACTTCATGAAGTCATTGTTTTTAAGAGCTGAGTAGTATTCCACTGTATAAATGTACCACATTTTCTGTATCCATTCCTCTGTTGAAGGACATCTGGGTTCTTTCCAGCTTCTGGCTATTATAAATATGGCTGCTATGAACATAGTGGAACATGTGTCCTTGTTATATGTTGGAGCATCTTATGGGTATATGCCCAGGAGTGGTATAGCCAGGTCCTCAGTTAGTACTATGTCCAATTTTCTGAGAAACTGCCAGACAGATTTCCAGAGTGGTTGGACCAGCTTGCAATCCCACCAGCAATGGAGAAGTGTTCCTCTTTCTCCACATCCTCACCAGCATCTGCTATCACCTGAATTTTTGATCTTAGTCATTCTGATTGGTGAAAGGTAGAATAAGCTTTTGGAATAGCCCCCACTTCAGTTGTTCAGGAGCTCCATGAAGACCAAGCTGCACATCTGCTGTATGTGTGTGGGGAGGCCTAGGTCCAACCAGTGTATGTTCCTTGGTTAGTGATTCAGACTGTGCCATCATGAGGGGCTACCCAATAGGGCCTCCACCCACTCAGAGGAGAAGGGCAGGAGGCATTGGGAAAGAACTGTGAGATGGGGTATCTGGGAAGAGTTCAGAGATCAGGATGTAAAAGAATACATATAAAATAAAATTTAAAAAAATAAAAATAAAACATAGTTGGGAAAATCATATGCCCTGGGATTGGATGTTTAAAACTATGTCACTTTAACTAAACCACAGTCCCTTTAAATATTTATGCTTATATTTACAAACAAACGCTACTTTCAGCCTTAATTGGAGAGTCTTCTCTTTGCAGTTAATGGTATTGAATGCAGAGACTCATAGCTGCTCAGTTACCAAGAACAATTTACAGTTGAGTGTTCAGTCCTAAAGAAGATATTTATACTATCCTCTCTGTGGCTCATGGGACTTCAGAGAAGAGGGAGGGGAAAAAGTAAGAGCCAGAAAATGGGTCTGCAAAATGCTATCTTCAGGGTGTGACACAGTATTTCAATGATGATCTCATAGCAGTGTCTGTCAGTTTTGGTCCTGCTTTAAGACTGAACCAGTCAGCAGTTAATCACCCTCTTGCTGGACTGCGGAATGTGGATGGATTCTTGAGGGGAGAGCAGTAATTGTGTTCAGTTGTTTATCCACTGGTGATCACATCAGGCTCCAATGGATAGTTTCAAAACTATGTCACTCAGGTACACCTGGTTAGAAATCATTTGATCACAAAACAACAAAATGGCAGGAATGTAGGAAAGAGATTCAAAGAAAAAGGGGTAGTTTTCAAGAGTGAAAAGGAGATTATAGAGAGTGGGAGATGAGAGTAAGCATAATGAATTATATACTTGTATGAAACTGTTTTTAAAACAAAGTAATTAATAAAAGATAAATGAAAAAGAAGAAAAAAAGGATGATTTAAAAAAATAAAGTCTGCTGGGCGGTGGTGGCACACGCCTTTAATCCCAGCACTTGGGAGGCAGAGGCAGGCGGATTTCTGAGTTTGAGGCCAGCCTGGTCTACAAAGTGAGTTCCAGGACAGCCAGAGCTACACAGAGAAACCCTGTCTCGAAAAACCCAAAATAAATAAATAAATATTAAAAAAAAATAAAGTCCAAGAATGGCCTAACCCGAGATACCCAAGCCCTTAATGCAAAGAACACAGAGACATGAAAAGCTGAGGTAATATGACTTCACTAATAATTACTAACCCCACAGAAATGACTGAATTAGATGAAATCTCGGGTAAGAAGTTAAAAAAAAAAAACATTAAAAGTACATGTAAAGAAATCACAAATAACATGGTAAAATTCTAGAGTAAATTCCCAGAATACAAACTTAATGAAAAACAAAAGTCAATTTAGGACATAAAAATGGGATTCAGGGAAAAATAGAAATACTCAATTATAAAACAAAACTGAGATTCAATCATCTTTGCTTGGGCCTTCCCCTAACTGGGCTGCTTTGTCTGGCCTCAGTGGGAGAGATTGTGCCCAGTACTGAAGAGACTTGATGTGCCAAGCTGGGGGAAACTCAGAAGGGGTCTCCCACCTCCCAGAGGAGAAGGAGAGGGGGTTAGGGGGAGGGACTTTGTGGGAAGGATTGGGAGAAGAGGGCAGTGAGAGGGATGTAAAGTGTCTAAATAAAGAAATTAATGAAAACAACAAAATACTGGAATACTGGAAATGAGAAGGAGCTAGAGAAAGTACCCAAGGAGCTGAAGGGGTCTTCAACCCTATAGGTGGAAGAATAACATGAACTAACCAGTTCCCCCTGTGCTCATCTCTCTAGCTGCATATATGGAAAAAGATGGCCTAGTTGGCCATCATTGGGAGGAGAGGCCCCTTAGTCATGCAGACTTTATATGCCCCAATACAGGGGAACGCCAGGGCCGTTATGTGGGAGGGGGTGGGTAGGGGAGCAGGGCGGGGATGGGGGAGGGTATGGGGAAATTTCTGGATAACACTTGAAATGTAAATGAAAATATCTAATAAAGAGAAAAAAGAAATTAATGAAAAACAACAAAATACTGGAATACTAGAAATGAAAAATTCTGTAAGTCAAAGAGAAAGCTATGTGGAAATCTATACAATAGACTGTAACAAGAAGAAAACAGAAAAGCAGGGCTTGAAGACAAAGTAGATGTATTAGAACATTCACACGATGGCAAAGATAAATTAATAAAGCGTGAACAGAACATACTGTAGAATACTATGGAAAGAGCAAATGTGGGGAACATGGGCGGAAAAGGTGAGTGGGAGAGTTGGGAAGCAGGGGGAGGGGATAGGGGTTTTCAGAGGGGAAATCAGGAATGGGGATAATATTTGAAATGTAAATAAAGAAAATATCTAATAAAAAATAAAAAGGTTAATTCCTTGCTAAAGACAAAAACAGTTTTCAGTAAAACTATAGGATAAAAATTCTAAAATCTAGAGAAAGAGATAATGCAGATACAATAGGTATTTAGAACACCAAACAGAAAAGACTTTAGTTAAAATACTCAATATACAAAACAAAGAAAATATACTGAATGCTGCAAGAGAAAAACATCATAATCATATGTAAAGGCAGGCTCATCGGAATAGCACCAGATAGGTTTCTCAACAGAAACTTTAAAGGCCAAGAGGGCTTGAAATGATATATTTCATGTTCTGAGAAACAACTGCCAACCCAGACTAATATCAGTAAATCAGCAAAAGTATCTATCATAGATGGTAAAAGCAGGCTAAATGACCAAAGTCAGCTCTATAGGAGATACTTGAAAGAATCCTTCAGAATAAAGAGACTATGGATTAAATCAGACTACAGGAAGGAATGAACCATACTCTAAGAGTAGTTTAACAAATAATAGTTATGAAAATAATAATAAACACTGCACAGTTAACAAAATGACACTAAATTACATACACATTTCAGTAATAACTCAGAATACTAATAATGGTCTGTATTTCCCAACCAAAAGATTCAGATGAACAAGACCTGAGCTGGTGAGGCGCTTGCTGCCAAGTTGAGTACAATCCCAAAGCATATTTTGAGAGAGAACCAACTTCAATAGGTTATCCTCTGACCGCCACACATGCAGTGTAGCCCTCCCAAGCCCTCCCAGACACAATCAATCTGTCAATCAATCAATCAATCAATCAATGTTAAAATACATTTAACAACTCATAGGGAGGTATCTCACAGCTGGCACTGGGATTTTCATTTAATTGGGCCTCTGGTGAGGAGCATTATTTATTCATAGAAGGTGACTCTGTTGACACTCCCTTTTTATTAGATGACATTCAAAATAAACAGAAAATAAGAGGTCTAGATGTGGATTTTTCATATATCCTGAATTTAGGTTACCTCTCCCTTCCCTCGCTTCTCTTCTCCTCCCACCCCAACCCTACTCAGACCTTTTCACCTCCAATATTCTCCCTTCCATTTCATGTCCAGTGTGTTCCACTGTTCCCCATCTCAAAAGGCCTCCCCCACCCCTAAAGACCTCTTTCTACCTTTCTGGTCTTTATTAGAAATCCAAGCTAAACATACTATTATAGAAATTTATATCTGGGATTTGCATATAAGAGCATGTGCAACATTTGTATTTCTGGGCCTGGTTACCTCACTCAATATATTTTTTCAGATGCATCCATTTTCTTGCAAGTTTTACAACTTCATTTTCTCCCTCTGAGTGAAATTACATTGTGTACATGTACTATATTTTCATTATTCATTCATCCATTAATAGACATCTAGGCTGTTTCCATCTCCTTTTTATTGTGAATAAAGCTACAATGAGCATGAAAGTGCAGCTATCTCTGTTGTAGGACATTTTCATTTCATTTCTAATCTGTTGGTTGCTGTTTTGTCCTATTGACAGTGTCCTTTGCCTTACAAGCTTTGCAATTTTATGAGGTCCAATTTGTCAATTTTTGATCTTAGAGCATAAGCTATTGGTGTTCTGTTCAGAAAATTTTCCCCTGTGCCCATGTGCTTGAGGCTCTTCCCTTCTATTAGTTTCAGTGTTTCTGGTTTTATGTGGAGGCAGTTTTATTTCTGTTATTATGGTAAAACACCCTGACAAAAATAACATCATGGAGAAAGTGTTATTTAGTGTATGATTCCAGGTGAGAGTCCATCGATGAAGGTAAAGTTGAGGCAGGATCTTAAGCAGCTAGTCACATCAAGAGCAAAGAGAAACAAATACACCAATACTATCTGCTTGTTCTTATCTAGCTTTCTCTTGCTCTGTATAGTTCAAGACACTCTGGTTAGGGAGATGCTAACCACAATGGGCTTTGTCTTCCATCAAGTAGCAATTGAGAAAACTGCCAAAGACATGTCCACAAGCCAGTGATCTACTACTCAGTTCCTCAATAGAAACATCTTGGATGATTGTGGCAATTGGCATTAAAAACTAACCATTATATAAGGTATAGAGTCATTTCTGTGTCATGCCTAGAGTGGTATAGCTGAGTCATTTGACAATTTTGTTTTTTAATTCTTTGAGCAGTCTCTACACTGATTTCATGGTGGCCATAGCAGTTAACACTCTCACTAGTGGTGAATAAGAATTATCCTTTCCCCACAGCCTCACCAGCACTTGTAGCCATTTGTTTTCTTCATAATAGCAATTCTGACAGGAGTAAGAAGAAATCTCAAAGTAGTTTTGATTTACAATTCCCTGATGTTCAGTACTTTATAAAAGTATTTATTAACCACCTGTGTAGAATTCCATAAAATATGTTTTGATTATATTTACCCCTTCTCTCTGAACTCTTTCCAGATTTATCCTTATTCCCTACATACCTGAAAACTGTCTAGGAGAACATAATACTGAAAGAACAGAGTTGGGGAGAAAAAAGGAGAGAATATAGATGTATGGGGGGATAAGGTCATTATGTATGATGTGTCTTATTGAAAATGTCCTTATGTAGCTAGACAGTTCCCAACATCCAAGTCTGGTGGCTCACAACTGTCTGCAACTCCAGCTCCAGGGGACCTGATGTCTTCTTCTGGCCTCTGTGGGTATGTGCAGTTACCATGTGCCTGTAACCACACAGACACAAACACACACACATACACACATGTAACTTTAATTTTTTCAAAACCTATTTTAAATGATGGTTCTTAAAAGCTTTAACCGCCCTTGTAGCCCACCATCCACCAGAGGTAGTGAAAAAGAAAGGATATGAGGGAAGTGGACCTGTTTAGAAAGGTTCTTTGGAGCAACTCCCTTCTGTGTTGTCTGGAAACCAGCAGTTCAGTTTACAGGTCAGCAGCAGCAGCAGCAGCAGCAGCTCTATCTACTGGCAAACACTTCATGGATACATCAACAGTCCACTTTGATAGAGTCAGGATAGCACCCACAAATCAGCAGCTATAGCACTACCTAGCAGAGACAGCCATGCCTTAACAGAAGGGACCTGGAGGAATGCCAGGAGAAATTCTTAGCTGTGCCTTTCTCAGGGAACTGATGACCAAGTGAAGACTGGAGACCCACAGGTGTTACATAGCTAGCTTTACAAGCAAGCCTAGTCAGCCTCTGCCACTGTCCGTCAAGTCCTATGTATACCCTCCAAACATCACTTGTCTTCCACGGGTTTGCCTCAGCATGTGTCTTGCCTCAGCATGTGCACATGTCTCAGCTGACATCACTTTGCCAATCTACCTGAATCCATGGAAGTGGAAAGAAGCCACAGCACCCTACCAGAGGTTTTTTTTCGTGCAGTTTTCTCTATGGAGTCCCAACAAATAAATGCAGGCCAACCATGCAATGTGAGGCGGACCAAACCATGCCTGCTGTTAGCAAAGAATTTTTCATCATGTGCCTTTTCACATGCTTGCTTTAGAAGAACATCCTGTCTCCTGTGTCCAGGAAAGGGGATAACATTTGAAATGTAAATAAAGAAAATATGTATTAGAAAACAATAACAACAACAAAAAAGGTCCTTGACGAATCGCCTTAGTCTTTGACCCGTGTCCACTTCAGCTAAATGTACTTCACTGTGTTTGCCCAGCAAAACACCTTCTAACACAACAGACTTTCCAAAGAAACCTTAAGTTTTCATCTGTCTCTCTCTTTCTGTCTCACACACTCACACACACAATTAAAAATTAAAATAAATCTTTTAAAAATATCTATTTATTTTTATTTGTTATGTGTATGAGTGTTTTTGCTTGCACACGTTTTTGTTCACTGTGTGCATACCAGATGGTTATGAGACACCATGTGGGTGCTTGGAACCAAACCTGACTTATCTGCAAAAACAAAAAGTGCTCTCAATCTCTGCGCAACCATTTCAACCCCAAATAAAATAAATCTTCATTTTCAAAATGAAATTGTCCCTATGTGACACAGTTCATACACAATGAAGAACACAATGGCATTGTTTTAAAAGCAGCCACAATCTATGCCTTTGGTATAGGCAGTCCTACCACTGTTATAGGCAATTCTACCACTGCTGTACCCTCTGCTCCCTTACAGTGTATTAAATAAACTTTTGCTTTTAGCCTTTGGCAGGAGGTGAGGGGAGCCCCTTTGTAGGCATTTCATTATTTGACTGGTTATTTTTCTAGTTTGTTTATTCATTAACTTCAAGTCAGTTTTTATATAAACTTTTTCAAATACCTATTATGTTCTATAGAATAGGGAGGGCTACAGGAAAAAAGATGTTTCCAGAACCGACACTGATGATCCAGAGTCAGGCTGGATTTCCTCTCTATTGTTGTTTACCCATGAATAACAATTTGTTTCCTCAACCTGAGCTAGATGCTCTTCCAAGGCAAGTACCTACTTTCCCCTGTCCTTTTCTGTAACATAATATTTAATTCAGAATTCAGAGCATCATTCAAATTTTGGCTTCTTCATATCACTATTGATTCCAGGGACTATGAACATGAGAGCTGTATAATAAGTCCAAATGATGTTGCTTTTCAAAATTTTCACTGCGCTTTGTTTTCTATCACCAAGGAAACAACCATAAAAAATGCCAGTCTGCATTTTTTACTTTACTGTAAACATGTGGAAACTTGGGAATTTTCTCAGCAACTCATAACCCTGTGAGATCTCTTTATTCCCCTACTTGGTACCAGTCTGATGTATATATTAAGTTCTAGCTAATGGCATGTCATGGGAATAGTCATTATTCCTTTTTCTCTCTTTACTGGACCATATACATTAATACACATTAATCTAAGCTTTGTGTCTTTTGACTCTCCAAATGTTTCAAAAAAAAAAAAAGAAAGAAAAGACACATTGGGGAGCTTTTAAGCTCAAAACATTTCTCCCTGACTGGCTTCAGTCAGCAAGTTATTCATGTTCTCTAATAAGGTTTGAATTATACTCCCTTTCCCTGTATAACCCATACACTGACCCATAGTCAGCTGGGCACATTTTCTATGTAGAAATATCAAATCAACCACAGCTCCTACTATCTGTGCCATTGTATCATGATTGTATTTCTAGTCAAACTTCTAAGGTGTGTGTGACATAGACAAGCTCTCTTGACACCTCTTTTCAGGCCATTATGAGAAAGTAAGGCACATTTTCCTGAGTGGTTCTTATACACATTCTACAAATAACTGCTTTCAGACTTTTCTACTTTCTTTATCTCCCAACTTCAAACCATGACACATGGCATTCATATGGCAAGGTCTAAAATGTTAATTCATAAATTAGAAGCCATGCTGTGGCTCACTCCTTTGCTAATGTGTAAGCCTCAAATTTCCACATTTTTTTCATGAACTACTACCTACGCCCCCTCACAAACACCTGTTTTTATATCAGCCTCATAGGATTCTGACTACTAAATGCTCTAGGTTGTGTAGAATGTGGACAATAAAGAAATTTTATGTCTTCTGATAGAGAAGTTCCAGTCAGTGAACTATAGGAAAATTGGGGAAGATAATCTCATATATCAAAGATAGCATGCAAATGTGAAAGCCTGGATATGGAAAAGGTCTGCTCTGAGTAAACTTGCTGAAGATTCAAACAGATAAAAATAAAGAGTTTGTAATCCTATGCTGTCATCTACAGATATCTCACATATTAGTCTTTCTGTCCATTCATTTACTTTAAAATAACCTACATATTCCATCTAGGCACTCTGTAAGATATTGAAAATGCTTACCAGAATCTTTTTTTTTTTTTCGGGGAACTCTGCTCCTGTGGGAACTACAGGAAATTGAAAATGCAATGCAGTATGATGTGTGTTATCAGAAAAGTGGAATGTTTACACTGGCTTTACTGGAAACTCATAAAAGAGACACCTGACCAGGATTTTTGTTTCAATGTAGGCTTCTTGAAGGAAGTGACATTCAATCTAAAAACTAAAGCTTGAATAATTACTGTACAGGCAGCAGAAGAGAGAGGATGTTCTTTCCAGTGTGGTTTGGTATGTGCAAAGGTTATAGAAATAGGCCTGCAAAGTTTGAGAAAAATGTCTGGATTTTGTAATATTTATCAAGAGTAAAGAAAATTATTCACGAGGCTTTGGAAGCCACAACAGCAGTGGCAAAACTTAATAGCATTAATCTAGATTAATTAATGCTGTGAGATGTGTAAGATTTGAGCTTGGACCAAAAGATTCAGGTAAGATCTATCTAGTGTGGAATCTGGCAAAACAAAACTAAAATCAAATCAACAACAATAAAACATTAACCATAGGGCAGAAATGTGAGGATATCTTAGGGGTGTGCTAGTGGTGCTGTTTTCTGAAAAACATTGAATACTTATCAAAGGAAGCTTAGTATATTATTTAGCACAAGAAAGTTTCTCAATTAAAAAATCATGCTTGTGGCACAGTAGTGAATGATTTAACTTCCTATAGGGGAAAATCATTGTGAAAGTAAGGGAAAGATCTGATGGGCTTGGAAAAGATTGTTAGTCAGTCACTCGCCATAGCAGTAGTAAAAGATCAAAGAAAAGACTTTGAACTGGATTCCAGGGATGGTAGGAAGCGTGTAGCTTCTTTCAGTCTCCCCTAGTTTATATTAGACCAGGGTCCCAGGAGAATTGATTATTAGAAATGTTGTTTGTTTCTTGTTTTGAACCCATATTATTCAAATATCTCTCATATAATGAAGAATCCATAGAATAGTAAGACTGGTACACAGAAATCTAAATATCCTATATCCCAGCCCACTTTTTCTGTCAAATATTGGTTATCCATGAACAAATTTCTTAACATCTTTGATTCCAACAGTTTTTCTGTGAAATAAAAATAAAAGTCTCTCACTTCTTGATCTTAGAGCATAAGCTATTGGTGTTCTGTACAGGAAAATCTCCCCTGTGCCCATGTGCTCAAGGCTCTTCCCTACTTTCTTTTCTATTAGTTTCAGTGTATCTGGTTTTATGTGGAGGTCCTTGATCCAACTGGACTTGAACTTTGTACTGGAGATAAGAATGGATCGATTTTCATTTTTCTACATGCTGACCACCAGTTGAACTAGCACCATTTGTTGAAAATGCTGTCTTTTCTCCACTGGATGGTTTTGGCTCCATTATCAAAGATCAAGAGACCATATGTGTGTTGGTTCATTTCTGGGTCTTCAATTTTATTCCATTAATCTACCTGCCTGTCACTGTACCAATACCATGCAGTTGGTTTTTTGTTTGTTTGTTTGTTTGTTTTTAAATCACAATTGCTCTGTAGTACAGCTTGAGGGCAGGGATGGTGATTCTGCCAGAAGTTCTTTTATTGTTGAGAATAGTTTTCACTATCCTGTTTTTTTGTTTGTTTGCTTTTGTTATTCCAGAATAATTTGGAAATTGATCTTTCTAACTCTATAAAGAATTGATTTGGAACACCAATAGCTTATGCTCTAAGATCAAGAATTGACAAATGGGACCCCATAAAATTGCAAAGCTTCTGTAAGGCAAAGGACACTGTGAATAGAACAAAATGGCAACCAGCAGATTGGGAAAAGATCTTTACCAACCCTACATCTGATAGAGGGCTAATATCCAATATATACAGAGAACTCAAGAAGTTAGACTACAGAGAACCTATTAAAAATGGGGTACAGACAAGGAGCTAAAGGGGTCTTCAACCCTATAGGTGGAAGAATAACCATGAACTAACTAGTACCCCCTGGGCTCGTGTCTCTAGCTGCATATATAGAAGAGGATGGCCTAGTTGGCCATCAGTGGGAAGAGAGGCCCCTTGGTTATGCAGACTTTATATGCCCCAATACAGGGGAACGCCGGGGCCAGGGGGTGGGAGCG